>CAJQZJ010033958.1:583008-698897 GCA_907164525.1 Lophiomys imhausi
GTGTGTGTGTGTGTGTGTGTGTGTGTGTGTGTGTGTGTGTGTGTGTGCGTGTGTGTGTTCTCTGTGTCTGAAAACATCATGGTTCCTCAGCAGATATGGTCTCCTGTTCTTGGTGAGCTTGTCTATAGTGGGACTAGACACTTGCTAGAGGGAGTGAAGAAGCAGCTGGAGGGAGATGAGCAGACCAGAGCCCATAATGTCTGGAGAACTTCCCAGGATCAGACTGCTGGCAGGTGCAGAATGGGGACTGGAACCCCTGTGACCTGATTTGAAGCCTGTGGTCCTCTTCTCTGTCCCATGCTGGAAGCAGGTCAGCTTAAATTAAGGCATGACATCCTTCTGGTATGATGGCTCACCACAGCACGCTGGATCCCTCTCCTTTTTCCTCTCAATGTATAAGTGCAGAACTCAGTCAAGGCTGCCGCCTTTATCCTACAGATTTGGAAGCTGAGGCACAAGCATGGTTGTAAGTGGATGTAAAGCTGAGGCTCCGTGAACTCCAGCTGTCTCTGCTGGTCCTCAATGCCCTTTTGTCTGCCAAGGCACCATCCCTGCCCAGTGAGACTTGTGGGTCCGGGGCCTTGTAGTGACAAGGTGGCTGATGGGCCCTTTTCCCTGCTGTTTTCCAGGGTCCTATGAGTGTGGTATCTGTGGCAAGAAGTACAAGTACTACAACTGCTTCCAGACCCACGTGCGGGCACACCGAGGTACGTGGCATCCGGCTCCTTAGAGGCCCTGAGAGTTCATCCTCCTTCAGCCATGGTGGGGAGGGCATGGAGAAGAAGAGAAGCCTTCTCAATGCGGAAAGAACGAGGGGGTGCTTTAGGCCCCTGGTCTTGGCCTTAAGGACTTTAGAGATGCTCAGCCTTGCTCTGTGATCACCTATCCCTCCTGAAAAAGCCATGTGCTCATCTCATGTTCCTCCTGACAACTCCCGAGAGGGCAGCAGCTGTTTCCCATTCTGAAGTCCAGGGAACAAATGGACTGGCACTTGCCCCTCCTGAGCCAGGTGCAGGGCCTCCTGATGTTGAGCCTCAGGGCAGAAATGAGCCTTTTCCCTCATAGCATCCATGGGTAGACAGCACTTCAGACTCCCCTCACCTACTCCACTCGGTCTCTCCCTTGGCACAGCCCTGCTCCTGCCATATCCTTGCCAATTGGCTACCTTTTTCCCCGCTCTCTCTTTCACAGATACCGAAGCCACCTCAGGGGAGGGAGCCTCCCAGAGCAGTGAGTACTTTTCCCATCTCCTGGGCTGGTGGGGACCAAGCACTGGGCATGGAAAGTAACTGTTCCTCCTTCCCCAAGACAGCCTTTGAGAAACATGTTGCTGGAAGCAAGGCCTTAGGATCAGAGGGGCCTTATGAAATCAGAGCGGGCCTTCTCAAAGTGGGTTCCATAGCATGCATGTTCCAAGGAGGGTTCTCTCAGAAAATGGATCTCTGGCCACTGTAACTTCGGGAAACCTTGAGTTGTGCCCACATGTGCATAACAGACATCTTTGCTATGGGTGTCGCGTCCCACCATAAACATCTCCAGGAGGAACCTTCAGTGTTCTTTGGACCCTGGCTTTTGGGCCTGGGGTTCTGTAGTCATGCTGAAGAACAGTTTTGTCAGAGGACCCTCAGCCTCAGGCTCATTTGTTCCTTGGTACTTTGTCCTACGGTTCTAGATGCTGGGCTCCTGTGATAGATGCTCATGGGTTCTTACATTCCCTCCAATGCTCACCTCATGTGATGATAAACAGCCCATGGGGTACACTCTGAGGTGAAACCTCTACCCTTCCACCACTACCCACAACCCTGTACACAACATAAGTTTGAAGAGTTCCGCCCTCAGTGATTTTCCCAAGTGGGCATATGTCTAGTCCATCAAAAGATACAAACTAGAGCACTCTGAGAGCATTGTCCCTGACAAGTCTAAAGGAGAAGCCACCCAGATGCCCATTGTTAGGAGTGACTGAGTAAGTGCATTCACGTGAAAGGGCTGCATGCAGAAGTGAGGGTGGATGCGCTCTAGCTGCCCAGGGACATGCGCATGGAGCCCTCAGCCCTGCTGAGTGAAGCCAGGTGCATAGGGTCTCATCTGCTAAGACTGGTGGAAAACAGGCATGGGGAAAAGAAGTGCTGGGGCAAGTCAGAAGACTGGGCACCCTTGGAAGGGTCCGCCACCTTCTTCCTAAGCCAAGGGTCCAGTTCCACAGGGCTTTCTGTGGGTGGAACTTGATCAATAAGACCTAAACATTTTGTTCGGTGGGGGCCAAGAAAGGTTTCCTGTGGAGGACTAGATGGTGAGGAGGTTATACCCAGGAGTATGGCATCTCCATCCTCAGCCACTCACTCATTTGTAGTGGAAACTCCAAGGGGATGTGAGGCTCGATTCCTACCATTAAAGATAGTGGTAGGATCTGGCCCAGGGAGCCAGTATGTCACCCTGTTTATTGCGTTTGTTACACCCTTGTAAAATACTTAAAGATAATATATGTCACCCAAAACAAAGTAGGTTAGGGTGGAAGCTAGCTTGAGCTGAAGAAAGGGCATCCTGCCTGAGGCGAAGCCTGAGAACATTGTTCTTGGGCCACCCACACTGGAGAGGTCAGCGAAGCCCATCTGGATCCTCTTGTGTACAGCTTGGCTAGACACCTGCCACAGGCTGTGGCTCAGAGGTGTGGCAGCTGTCTTTCCCACAGCCCAGCTCCATCTCTGTCTGCTTCAGTAGCTCCTCCCTTCTTTTCTAGCCCCTGTGGTCTGCCTGTGGTCAGCCACATGTTTAAAGACCTTCTTTATTTATTCTTCCTTCCTCGGCTCTTCTGGGTCCCCAGCCGCCGTAGAAATTTGTCAATGGGCTGTTGTGCTGTGTCTGGTTTCCACTGTATGAGCTCAGTGGTGTTGGTGCTGTGGTAGGAGCATTTTTAAACCTTTCCTCATTTTCCCCTTCCTCTGTATGGGGCATTTTTTTCCATGGTCAGAGTGCTGTGTTCTCTGTCCTGTGTCCCAGCCTAGATCAGACCAGCAGCAGTGGTCTGTGTCTAGGGAGCTTATGGGCTGGCCTTGGCACGGGGCTGTGGGGCATTGGAGCCTGAAAGGCTCCTGTGGAGAACATCAACTCCAGCCTGCCACTTCACTCATGAAGACCCTGTGTCCTAGGGAGTGGAAGTCATGCAACTTGTTAGCAGCAGTGCTGGGCCTGATTAACAGGGCC
The DNA here is from genome assembly GCA_907164525.1 of Lophiomys imhausi. NCBI lineage: Eukaryota > Metazoa > Chordata > Mammalia > Rodentia > Muridae > Lophiomys > Lophiomys imhausi. The sequence goes on from CAJQZJ010033958.1 coordinate 586,210, forward strand.
TTATACTTCCTAGTCCAAGGGCCTGTCATGCATTTAGCAGGGAGATAGTCCAGTCATACACAGACATAGAGACACACCCACCCACTCACCCATCTTTCAGTATGAAAGGATCAAAGACCAGTCCCCTGCCACATACTTCTCTAGCTCCTATGTTCATCAACTAGGTCTTATTTGGAAAACCCTGCCAGGTGACTTTTACCCTATTAGTCCGGTGGGAACCATTGTGTTCCGTCTTATTTAGGGTTGCTGTTGCTGTAATGAAGCACCATGACCACAAGCAACCTACAGAGAAAAGAGGCTTATTTGCCTTACACTTCCACATCACTGTCCATCACTGAAGGAAGTCAGGACAGGAACTCAAGCAGGGCAGAACCTGGAGGCAGGAGCTGACGCAGAGGCCACGGAGGGGCGCTGCTTCCTGCTTTGCTTTCCTCATGGCTTGGCTTGCTCAGCCTGCTTTCGTATAGAACCCAGAACCACCAGCCCAGAGAAAGCACCACTCACAATGGGCTGGGCCCTCTGCAGTCAATCACTAATTAAGAAAATGCCCCACAGCTGGATCTTGTTCCTTTCTTCATTACAAGGAGCTGCTATTGTTCCCATCTCACGGAGGCATTAGGGAGTGTGTCCGAAGTCAGCCATACTTTTGTCAATGGTAGAGTGGTATTTGGGCTTATGTGTCTAATCCCAGAATCTGCCTCCTATAACAGGTTCATGGTGGCATTCCTGAGATGCTGAGCTCTCTTGTGAAACACCATTTCACTGGCAGACTGCTTTGGGAATAACTCTTTCCCCCTATTCAACGCCTCCATTAAAATTCGGGAATATAAGGAGACAATGTAGATTCATCAGGATGGTTGGGGTGGATTTCTGTGACAGAAAGCTGAGGGGGTGTCTGTGTTTTGTTGAAGCTGGGAAATGCGGCTTGTGAGGAGAGGAGCAGGCCTGCTAACAGGAGTGGCAGTGGGCAGAGATAGCAGCAAACAGAGTGAGCAGCTGCAGAGGGCAGGCAACTCTGGGCAGTCTGAGAGAGGAATGGCAGGTCGAAACTTCATCTGGAGTTGGCCCCCAGGTAGCTTTCCCTGTTGGTATCCACAGAAGAAGATGGAATTGTGGGAGAAGCTGAAGATTTTGGCCAGAATGGGAGGAAAGGTTTCCCCTCCATAGTGATTTTTCTTTTATTTAAATATATATTATAAATATATTAAGAATCTAAAAGACAGCCAAAGTTAAAAGCTTTTCTGGGCTATATATTTTCTTTTGTCTATTATCTGCTATGTCCATTTACTTTGTTTTGGTAAATTTTTAAAAAAGTTTTTATTAATTTATTTTCTCAAGTTATATCTCGATCAAAGTTCTCTCCCTCCTCCCTTCCAGGTGCCACCTTCCCTCCCTCCCTCTCTCTTCCCCATCTCCATCCTCCCTCCTTGGATGAGGGGAGCCCCCACATACCAAACCCCCTCAGTTCATCAGTTACATGAGGGCTAAGAGCTTCCTCTTGTACTGGGGTTTGATATGGCAGTCCAGATAGTGTAAGGTGTTCCACTAACAGGTGATAGGGTTCATGACTCGCTGCTGGGATACATTTTTCATTGGATACTTTTGCTAGGTTCCTGTCTGTTTGGGTCAGCGGGTTGTAGGATGGTTGTCCTGTGCTATATGGTTAATATCTACTTATAAGAGAGTACATACCATGTGTAGCTTTCTGGGTCTAAGTTAGCTCACTCAGGATGAGCTTTTCTGGATCCATCCATTTGGTTGCAAATTGATTGATTTCCTTGTTTCTGATAGCTGAGTAGTATTCCATTGTGTAAATGTATCACAGTTTTTATCCATTCTTTGGTTGGAGGACATCTGGGTTGTTTCCAGTTTCTGGCTATTACAAATAAAGCTGCTATGAACATAGTTGAGGCCATGTCCTTGTGGTTTGGTGGAGTATCTTTTGGATATATTCCCAAGAGGGGCATGGCTGGGTCTTAAAGTAGAACTATTCCCAATTTTCTAAGATATCAGATACCAGATTGATTTACAAAGTGGTTGTAACAAGTTTGCACACCCACCAGCAATGGAGGAGTGTTCCTCTTTCTCTACATCCTCGACAGCATGTACTATCTTTTGAGTTTTTGATCTTAGCCATTCTGACAGGTGTGAGATGGAATCTCAGAGTTGTTTTGAGTTGCATTTCCCTGATGACCAAAGATGTTGAGCATTTCTTCAAGTGCCTCTCGGCCTTTAGGGTCTTTAGAGATTCCTCTTTTGTGAATTCTTAGTTTAATTCTGTACTCCATTTTTTGATTGGATTACTTGGTTTGTTGGTGTTTAATTTCTTCAGTTCTTCATATTTTGGATATTAGCCTTCTGTCGGATGTCTGGTTGGTGTAGCTCTTTTCCCAATCTGTAGGCTACCATTTTGTTCTAATGACAGTGTCTTTTGCCTTACATAATCCTTTCAGTTTCATAAGGTCCCAGTTGTTGACTATTGGTCTTAGAGCCTGAGCTATTGGTGTTCTGTTCAGGGAGTTGTCACCTGTGCCAATGGATTCGAGGCTTTTTTCCACTTTCTCTTCTATTAGATTTAGTGTGTCTGGTTTTATGTTGAGGTCTTTGATCCACTTGGACTTAAGGTTTGTGCAAGGTGCTAAATATGGGTCTATTTGCATTCTTCTACATGTTGACATTCTGTTAGACCAGCACCATTTGTTGAAGATGCTGTCCTTTTTTCATTGTATGATTTTGGCTTCTTTGTGAAAAATTAAGTGACTCTAGGTATGTGGGTTTATTTCTGGGTCTTCAATCAGATTCCATTGATCAACCTGTCTGTTTCTATGCCAGTACCATACTATTTTTATTACTGTTGCTCTGTAGTATAGCTTGAAATCAGGAATGGTGATACCTCCAGATGGTTTGGTTTTTTGTTTGTTTGTTTTGTTTTTTGTACAGGATTGATTTAGCTATTCTGAGGTTTTTTTCCATATGAAATTGAGAATTGTTCTTTCAAGGTCTGTAAAGAATTGAGTTGATATTTTGATAGGAATTGTACTGAATATGTATATTGCTTTTGATAGGATGGCCATTTTTTTAGGTTAATCCTACCGATTCTGAGCAGCCTTGATTGCCATGGGGAAGGAGGTGATGCTGAAGTAGAGGCCTTAGAAAGGACCTGGGGTCACCTGATCTGTGCCCTCCCACTTCAAAAATTAGATAGGGAAAATGAGGGGGGCATAGGCCAGGCCTCCCATCTCCCATCCCCCACCAGCTCGCCCTTGGAAGACCCTGGTACTAACATCCTGTGAATATCTACAAGTGCCTAAGCTCAGGGCTCCTCAGGTAGTGACAGTTCATCTCTGCAGTCTTGACATCTGTTACGACACGTTCAGAGCCCGCCATTCCAGGGATGAGATGAGGGCAGAGGTGGGAAGAAAGATGCCCTTCGTGTTCCTGAGTTTAGCTGAGAGAGGGGTCAGAAACCTTCCCAACCCTATTGCAGAGCCGTGCAGCCCTTGCATGTAGTATTTCATTGGCTCCTGTACTGGATGCTGAGGAGCACGAAATGGGTCCAGAGCAAAGCACCCCAGCATGCTTTATCTTGGCAGAAAAAGGATGCATACCCTGACTTGACTTTGGCTTGAGTTAAGTGACTATTTGGTCCCTAGCTTTCTCCCCTCAGTACAGCGTTGAGCAAGCTGCTTTACCTGTTCATGCTGCCTAAGGACCATAGGGAGATAGGATTGATGGGCTTTCATAGGCCAGCCAGAAGAACATATGCATTGGGTCTGAGCCACTTAGAGTGTGCCCTGGAGGGAAAGGTATAGGTCTGGTTGCTACTAGCCTTACTGCCTTACTGTGGGAAGCTTAGGGAGCAAGGAAACTAAGAACATAGCAACCAACTATAGAGTGAGCAGGGGACAGGTGGCATGTGCAAGACCAGCATCCTGGCTGCCTGTCACCTAACTTCCAGAGTGACATCCCATCACTTTGACCACATTCTCATAATTAGAAGCACCCCAAGAGAGGGGGTAATGCAGGGTGTGAACTCTAGCCGGAAAGAGCACCAGCATGTCTATGAAACCCGTCCACCTTACTGTACAACTTGGGGCAGATCACTTCTCTTTCATTTGTATGGGCATACATTAATGAGAGACTGCTTCTCCCCTCTGTGGACAAGACTGGTTGAAAGAACCCAAGGGAAGGGCCTGGCCCAGCTACCTTGCTCACAGTTACATCTGTCCTTCACCATGGAACTAGAGTAATTGTCACTCTTCTGTGACAGATGAGACCCATCCAGAACCAGGTCCTGGAGAGCTCAGCTCTCACGCGGAGGGTTTGAGGGTTGGTGTGGGAATCAGTGTTGCCAATATCTTATGGTTTTGTATATCCACAAAGGATGCCTGTTGTCACAATCCAAGCCTTGTAGTCTCAGAATGCAATCTAAGGCTGCCCTGGAATGGAGGGTGATATAGGGATGGAGGAGACCACGGAGGGAGCTGCTCAAGAGGTCCACAGAGTGTGCAGGACCACAGTCTCCTATATTCAGAAGAGGGGGAGTGGCTACAGGATCAAGTTCTCCGCTTGGGGCTAGATTGGCTTGATTCCAGGGTCCAGTGTACTGACCAGCAACCTCATCGCAGGCAAGCAGTGTTCTGCTAAGCTCAGTGTTTCTCTGTCCACCCCCTCCTCCGCCCCAGACAATTTTAGGTACACATGTGACATCTGTGGGAAGAAATACAAATACTACAGCTGCTTCCAGGAGCACAGAGATCTGCACGCTGTGGATGGTGAGTCAGGCCCCTCACTGTTGGGAAGTCACACCAGAGAAATGCCTTTCCTGGAGGGTACTGTTACCACATAGTGTCAGAGCCCTGAAGAGAGGGACCTACCATGAAGGATTCCAGGGAGGGAATGTCCCTTGGTCTCCATGTTCCCTTCTGTGGCTGATCCAAATGAAACTGCTGGACTTTTTTTTTTTTTTTTTTTTAGGTCAAAATGAGTTGGATGTTGAGACTTTGTGTCAGGTCATTTTACAGTTTTACATTGCATGTTTGCATTCTGTAGCGAAAGTAAACCAGTGTGTTAAAATGAATGAGGTCCCTTGAGCATCTTAGATTATAGAGGTGGATGTTAGAACAATAAATTCAAGTCATTCATGTGTAGAGTCTTAAGACTCCTAGAAAGAGGGTTTTTATGCCTAGAAAGGGCCTGAGGTTCCCCATCTAGCCCTGCACCCCAACCACTGAGCAGTGAGGTAACACAGGCCATGCTTCCTCTGCCACATTCTCTCCTCACCTCCCTTTTCCCTCTCATCCTCTTTGAGCCTTTTTCCTCCTGCTCTTCCATCCCATGCTTGCTGAGGAGTTCTGAGTAGCAAGTGTCTTGGAGGTACCCCTTCCCCTAGTGAGGAGGAGTGACCAGGATGGGTGTGCCTTACTGTGGCCTTGCCTTCCTGGCTTTCCTCATGGGCCAGGTCAGGCTCCTGGTGACACAGGCAACCCCACGAAGCTAGGCATGGCTGCAGCTGTAGCAATGGTCAGGGACTAACTGGGTTCCTGTTTGCTTTTTTCCCCCTGCGGCTGTCGCCTCCCGTCTGGGGGCAGTGTTCAGTGTGGAAGGGGCTCCCGAGAATCGGGCAGGTAAGTCTTGGTGGCCACCCTTTTTCTCTGTCTCCAGCTGGGTTCCTGGGTGACCAGCATGCTAAGGCCTTGTGTTCCTCCACAGACCCCTTTGACCAAAGTGTCGTGGCCACTGATGAGGTGAAGGAGGAGCCTCCAGAGCCTTTCCAGAAAATCGGACCAAGTATGTGGGACCCTGGGGCCAAGGGCTGGCAGGGCTGGGTGTGGGAGGTGGGTTGAGCTACAGTGCTGGGAAGGCTGTGTCACAAAGCGTGCTGATGTGTGTCCACCTGTCAGTTGGGATGGGCAGTCTCAGGACATCAGCTTTCAAGGAGCTGAAGACAGTGTGTGGCCAAGGTCAGGGTAATGAAAGTAGCCACCTACATCTGCATGCTAGCCTTGCTTCAGCCGTTCATTTATGGTTCCCCTACAGTCTTTTAGACACCTGAACTTCAGCCTCCCAGGAAACACTGCCTGCAGACTTGGTGGATGGTAATGAGAACACAGACTGCTTATAGCACAGTGCCTGGAGGTACTCATATGGTGATGGCTGATGTCATTTGAAGGACATCTCAGTGAGAACAGAGCTGAATAGGGCAGCCACCTGAAGACATAGACATTTATCCCATAAAACCCCTAAGGATGAGAACCAAGAACCACGCTTGTAACTTGTATGTCTTTAGCAAACTTGTCTTGAAGGCTATATGAATGTGGATGACAGACATGGCTCTGCACTTGGGTAATTTACATGAAGATCACGGATTGTGGGACAGTAGACAAGTGAGCAGACAGTTAGAATCTAAGGCACATGGGGATCTTCAGGGGCCAAAGAAGAATGAGAATTGAGAAGCTTCTAGGGCAGCTACAGATAGGAATGGAGCTGCACATCACATGCAGAGGTCTGGAGGTAGGGTACCAGCTCTGGCAAGAGGAGGAGACACAATGGTGGCTTCATGCCTAAGAGGACTCTAAGTTTTAGGAGTCAGTGTCTAGACTTAGTCTTTATGGGGCTGTGCCAGAGTTCAGGATGGAAAGGAACTCAGATGACAGTGTGACTGCCAGGAAGAGACTAGATAGGGGAGACCCCTGTGGTCAGTGTAGGCAGGTATAGTAGGACCACAAAGAGGGAGACTTTTCCATCTAACCCTTCAAGAAGTTCCAGCATGTTCCTTTTAGTTGTTTCTGTGCCTTGATTACTCTTCTGCAAGAAGAAACCTTTATTGTCTTCAGCTACTCGTTATTATAAGGATCCAAGGCTGTTTGCAAAAACACACACCAAAACAGAATAAGGAACTCTCATGAGCTGACACACAAAACGGGTGTACTGTGCAGAAGGGAGCTCAGCCCGGGATCTTGGAAGGTTCTAGATGCTGCCCGTGGAGCCTTTTCTTCTGCTATCTCACCATGCTCAGGGGGTAGCTCTTAGCTCTCTTTCTGATTCTTCTTTAATCATCCAGGAGCCTGCAGAGGACACAGTGTCTACAAAGAGGATCACACGGTGCCTGCCACATGCATAGTAGACATTGGATGTGTGGGAGTGTGAAAATCTTGTGGATTGAGAAAACAAAGAACTCTCCAACTTCTAGGCTTAGAGTGAGACTGTGTAGGAGAAGTACCAGCAGGTGCTTGCCCCTCCTCAGCATGCTCTGACTCCCCTGGAAGCTGGGGACAGGAACTGTAACATTCTACACAGCTAGAGAATGTATGTAGCAAGTGTCTAGCACAGTTCTGTCTCTTATCCAGGGTGCGAGATACAGGGTGTTACTGGGAAGCCAGCAGGCACAGGAGTTCGAGAGTCAGCTCAAACCTACACCCCAACTCTGCACCAAACTGCATGGTGTCCTCCCTGTTTCTAAAATCTGTCTGATCCATTCCGCAGTGGGGTGATGACAGGCTTTCCCTTTCATGATTGTCCCAGGTATTGGGTGATACTCTGTTGTAGGTAAATTAGCATGGTCCTTGTCACATTAACTAAGTGGGACCTGCAGACTATCCATTAAGATGCAGGCCAGGGCAGGCCAATACACACCTTTAATCCTAGGATTCTAGGAGACGAGGCAAGTAGATTTCTGAGTTCCTGGCCAGTCTGGCCTGCAGAGTGAATTCCAGGAAAGCCAGGGCTACACAGAGAAACCCTGTCTTGGAAAACAAACTGAAACAAAACAAAAAAATGCAGGGCAAGATGAACCATATTCTGTGCCTAGTCTAATGGGCAACCTTTTCTAGGATCTGAAGGACCCCCCCAAGGTCACTGGGATTTCCCTGAGGAAACTTCATCAGTGTTGGCAGTCAGCATACCCCCCAGCTCACCCCAGTGGAACTGAGGTCTCTACAGCTATGTCAGGTTCCCTGTGGAATGAGACTGTGTGGGAAATGAGGTTGTTGCTTCTTGAGAAGGCCGGTACCATGGGTCCCTAAAAAACTAAACTAGTCATAGGACAAAGGGGAGCCTGGTTACTAAGGAAAGCTCCAGAGATTCAGAGAAGAGGAAAGTTCCTGGAGGAAAGTCTGCTTTTCACGTGGCATCAGCTGATCAAATGGGAGAGGAAGAAGTGAGCTTGTAATGGACAGGTCAGCAGCTAAAAGGAGAATGTTGGTTGGGTGTCAGTCCCCATCAGCTGCAGGCTGAGGGTGATTGCTGTGGGTGTGGGCGGGAGGGAGGGACATGAAGAACAGTTCTCATCACCTGCTGGGAGAGGGAAGTTGGCCTACATGATCTGTGTGCTTGGACAAGGGACACAACTTGAAAAGCAAAAGTAGAAGCTCAAGAAGAATGAAAACTCTGCCTGATGAGACAAAGGGTGCAGGGAAGTTCAGGGAAGAGTGTGTCTCTAAACACTGTCTGTTGCAAAGTCTAGAGGAAAACATTTTTGTGCAGCCTAAGAAGTTAACATAGGCTCAATATGGCAGCACACACTTGTAATCCTAGTACTAAGATGTTAAGGCAAGAGGGTTTCAAGTTCAAGGCCAGTCTGGACTCAAAATCAAGAATCCTAAATCAAGGAGGAAGAAGTGGAAGAAGAGGTTATTAACACTCATCTCCCACTTAGGCTGCCATGAAACAAACAAACAAACAAACAAAAAACCGTAACCTGAAGGATTAACAGTAACTGCTACAGCTCTGTAAGCTGGAAGCTGTGTATCGGCTTGCCAATGGGGTTGAATTCTGGTGAGCTGTCTCTTCTTGGTTTGCATATGACCTTCTGTGTCCTCACTTATGGGTGGCAGGGGAAGGGAGATAGATGGAAGACAGATTTGGTGTCTCTTCTAAGGACACTAGTCTTGTCATGCGGTTCCTACTCTCATGGTCTCACTGAATCCTACTCATCTCTCAAAGGCCCCAGCTCCAAATGGCATCTCAGTGGAGTCCAGCGCTTCAGCACATGGATAGGAAAGTGACAGTTGACCCATTGCTTGTCCCCGTGGTAAAGAAGCCTACAGTAGTATGGTGCAGAAGCATCGGGTTAAGATAAAGCACAGAACCGAATAAGATGGGAACCAATTTGGGGAAAACAAAATACAAGAGCAGAATGAAAAGCTGCTTGACAATAATGACAGAATCTGTCTGCACAAAACTAATTAGCAACACGAGAGACAAGTGGTAACAAGACCATAAGAAACGTGGAAACAGGGAACCAGCTTCATGTGAGTGAAGTGTGACAAAGAATACAAAGATCTAATGGAAGAAAAAGTTGCTGACCTAAAGGAGCCTCTATATGTGTGAGTTTGAAAGGCTATCCTAGTGTCAGGCAGAGTCAACATAAGGAGATCCTAATATCAGTAGATCCTGGTGGCTTTAAAGGTGTAAATAGAAAGAGGAAAAATGAGGCATCTCCATATATAAAAAACAAGTCATTTCTACCCATAGTTCCACATAGACGTCTTGAGAACAAGAACGTCATCCTGGCAACTTCGTATGTGCAAAGAAAGTGGGTATGTTTGGAAAGAGAGAAGCTGTAACAGTTTTATACACGGGCAGGGCAAATTGGAATTGGCATTCAAACAAAAAAGATTCAGAAAAACTTTTTTTGAAAAGATTGTCTTTCACTCAAGAATGGATGGATGAAGCATGTGTAAGCAGTAGAAAAGCTGTGGTTTAAGAATATGTGTGAACTCTGAACAAGTAAGTTTTAACCATTGTAAATCTAATTAGGGAAGCTGAGTGCATATGCTTTAGATTAGTCTGAATATAGGGGTGAGTTACAAAAATGGAACAGGAATAGCTCATGGGTGGGGAGATGCTTGTCGAGCACCCACAGACCCACCCTGGGTTCGATCTCCAGCACCACATAAATTGGGCATGGTGGTGCATGCCAAAGTGACTGATGGTATGACCAGTGTAACAAAGAACACACAGATCAGATGGGAGGATTAGATGCCAGTGGCGTTTCATCAGCCTTGCAGTGATTTCAGGGCCAGCCTGAGCTATGTGACCCTGCCTCCAAAAAGAATAAAAATTGAAAGTAAAAAAGAGGCATGGCTTGGTGAGCATGCAGAAAAGTGTTCCAGTGCTGTGCGCAGTGAGAGACTGGCCAATTCCATCCTGCTCAGAGTGTGGTCCAGATCGGCAGGATCAGCTCCTCCAAGTTTATCCAAAATGTTTATTTCTTGGCTCTACCTGTGGCATCAGAATCTCTGGAATAGAACCCAGTGGTTGGTCTATGCTGTTAGACTTTCTTACATATGCTAATATCTCAGAAAAGGTCTGGAGGGAGGGCCCAGTGGCTAAAAAGGCTGCTCTCCTAGAGGACCTAAGTTCAATTCCCATCACCCACATCCAGGAGTTTATAGTATACACCTATAACCCGAGCTCCAGGAGATCTGATGCCCTCTTCTGGCCTCCATGGGCATCCACACATGGCGTTATTTTTTTTTTTTTTTTTTAGTTTAATAAGCACCATGTTAAGCATCCTTTCTCAGCAGTAAAAGACTTTAAAAGCCATTTCTACCCCACTGTTAACAATTAAAGAAATGCATCTTATATGCTGTCTAAAATAATAAGGAATATTGAAAAAATGATGGGGCGCAGGTAAAAATGGAGAAGCAAAGAACTCATCTCCCAAACAGCCATGGCCCAGGAGGACAAACCAGAGAGTATAAAGCATTGAAAAACCAGAAAATAAGTTCAAGTTGATGCTCCTGTAGCTAAAATGCTTAAGACCAATAGTATTCTTGATTTTTAGATTTTTGCATATCATAATGAAATATTCTGGGATGGGATCTGAGTAAATACAGAATTTGTTTGCCTTTCATATGTGTGTGTAGATAACCTCTAAGTAATTTCATTAACTATTTGTAATAACATGTGTGACACAAAGATTCAGAGCTTGGAGTTTGCTACTTGTGGCATCATGTTGGAACATTTCTGGTTTGGGGATTAGGGATGTTCACCATGTAAAACTGAATCGATCATCGAAATAAAAGCAAGCAGTATAATCTCCCCAGTGCGGAAACAGAAGCTGTCCAGTTCATTTGGAATAATCCCAATCACTAATGGTTTACTAGCATCATGCCTAGTTCTTTCTTTATCTTTTCTCTTTGCTTAGGTGTGTCTTTCTTGGGGACTTTTCCCTACACCCTTAAAGAGATTAATTCTCCCCCCCCCCATGGCTTTTTTTGTGGTGCTGTTTCCTTGAGCGTATACACCACTGGTACAGTTTAAAAGTCGTGTGATGGTTTGACCATTCTGTCTCCCTTTCCACACAGCTCCTTGAGGACAGGGATGTGACAGTTTCTGCTCAGCCTCTACTTCAGTGCAATTCGTGCTTAATGAATGAAAGTACAGGAATTTATAGGAACATGTCGTCAGACACATACAAACAAGTACAAATCACGACCTGACTGATCACTAGGAACTTAATAATATAAATGCCAGACGAACTAATAAAATGGTTTAATTAAATGTTTGAGCAATGCTTCTTAAACTTCCCCATGCATTAGAGTGTTCTTGCTAAAACATAAATTTATGAGCCACACCCATAGAGATTTTTCTTTCACAAGATCTCCCACAAGTTCAGAGATACTGGGTTTCTGTCAGGCTCCTGTGTTCCAGGAACCACTTAGGAGCAGGGCGTTAGGACAGGGTCTCATGTCACACAGCCCAAGACGACTTAGAATTCCATATGTAGATGAGGATCACTTTGAACCTCTGATCCTCTTCCCTCTGTCTCCCTATTCTGGGGATTACAAACATGCACCTCCATGTTCAGTTTATGCAAAACTGGGGAGGGAACATAGGACATCCTGCATGCTAGGCAAGTTTCACTGATAGCTCCATTTCAAGCCATGCAGTAGAGATTTTGAGCCAGAACCTTTCATACACCAAGTAATAATGTACCTAAATAAAATATTAAGTTCAGAAAAGCAATGGAATGGGAAGGTTTATCACAGCCTTTAGTCTTTGCTGGAGCAAATGGATAAGGTTATATATGATTAAAATAATATAATTAATACAGTTGATCTAACAACCTTGACAAGAACTAAAATGCATACCTTTTCAGTATTCATGAGTCAGCTCCAAAAATTGTTTTAACTACTCAAGATTCTAAAGCTTCCATCTTTGGAGAGGAAAGCAAAGGGGACCGAGAATCCAGCAAAGACAGAGCTGCCTATAATATATGTGACAAAATGTTGATATGATTCTACAAATAATTTAGTGATTTTAAAAAGGAAATTCACAAAAGAAAAGCTATAGTTAATTATGTGATAAAAAGAATCAATGGCCTTAGAAACCAAAGAAATGAAAAAAAAAAAAAACCCTAGTGTAATTGGACCCTCCCTCCTGGGTCAGATATGCAAAATAGAGGTAGTAAGAGTGCAGTGTGGGTGATGGTGCTGGGGTTACCAGAAGCCTCTGAAAGGCTTGCCCCTTCCCCACCTCTATCCCTAGGAAATCACAGACAGGCTCCTGTTCGGGGACCTTTATTTTGTGGTCATGTGCCAAACTAATGAGCAAATGTACAAAAGCCCCTGCTAGGGCGTGGGTTACAGCAGCTTTTAATAAGGGAGGGGACAACTTGAAACAATCTGAATATCCCTTGGTGGAGGGCAACTGGCTCAGCAAATTCCCAAGTCCCATGGGAGCCCTGCAGCCGATAAAGGCAGTCCTGGAGATCAATACTTATTGATTGGGCAAGATGTCCGCAAAGTATTGTCGATTGAATACACCAAGTTACAAAGAGGATATCGATCAGGGCTGGCTAATTCAAGGCCATAGGAACCAGACATAGGTAGCAGCAGAGAAACACCCTAGAGGAGGGTGAAGTGGGTGTGGGGCAGGGTGGGGCAGCTGACAATGCCCTGGGGGATGAACTCCTTGGTGTTGGGATTGCAGAAGATAGCACTTGCTCCTTTTAAAGAACTTAGAGCTTATATTTATCAGTATTTTATAACTGTCCCCAAATGAACCATTTTACATCAGACACCTTTAAAGGAGAATTTAGGCAGAACCTAGAGAGAGATAAAGATATAAGTCTAGGGATGGGCCAGCAAAATGGCCTGGGGGGTAAAGTGTTTGATCCTTGCCTCATATGACTGATACATGACCTTGAGCCCAGAACCCAGGTAAAGGTTAAAGGAGAGAACCAGCCCCAAAAAGTTGTCTGACCTACATGTACTCTCTAGCACACATAGACCCATATATACATCAGATGTGTAATAGTAAATAAATAATATTTAAGCCTAGTGAGGATGAAGAAGTGGGACCCCAGCTGTGGTGGGTGAAGACACCCTGGAGATAAGAGACCATGGTTGTGACCCCTGCAGTGGGCGGAGCTTGCAGAAAGGCTGATGGAAAGGTTGACTTTAGGGGTCAGCTGGGTCTCCAGAGCTCCAGGGTTGGAGCTTTTGGGACTGGAATGTGTCAGATACTATTCTTTCACACTCAGAGCTAACCCTCATAGTGGTCCTCTGGATAGCCCTCTTGTTACCGCCCTCTTACAGGTAGGAAATTGTAGGGACAAAATGGTTAGGGGCTGGAGAGTTGGCTCAGTTTGTAAAGTGCTTGCACACAGGCATGAGGACTTGAGTTCAGATCCCCAGGACCCATGTAAAAAGCCAGATACAGCAGCACATGCCTGTAATCCCAGAGCTAGGAAGACAGAGAAGGGCAGATTCCTAGAGCACACTGGCCAGCCAGTTCACCCAAATCAGTGAGCTCCCAGCTCAACAAGAGGCCTTATCTCAAAAGATAAACAGCTATGGAGGAAAACACCCAAAGGAACCCATCACCCCACTACACACAGAGCACTCACTGTCAGAGGTACAAGAGAGGTCACACCAAGATTTGAGTCAGACAGTACAACTCCACAGCCGAAGTTGAGTCTGGTTTGGTGATTCCAGAACGAAGAGGAGTTTGGGGACTAAGAGATGCTGATGTCTTGCCCAGCCACCTGTTCTTATACCTCTTTCTCCTTCTACAGAAACCGGCAATTACACCTGCGAGTTTTGTGGGAAACAGTACAAGTACTACACACCCTACCAGGAACACGTGGCCTTACATGCCCCTATCAGTGAGTCCCTTCTCCAGGTGGTGGGATGGGGAAACCTGGGGAGGGGCAGTGGTTAGCCACTGGCCTTGTGGGGGAAGGTGCCAGCTAGGTGAGATTGGATCTGGGCTGTCAAGTGTCTGGGTCTGTCCTGGGCCATTAGGTAGACTGTGAGGTAGAGTAGCCTAGAAAGCCTACTCAGAAACCAACCCGATAGAACCCTCTCACAGTAGCTCAGGGGACTGGCTCTCATAGATTTGGCATCATGAAAGTGGATGTCAGTTGTTCAAGAACTGCAGTGGGGCCGTGTCCCCACCATCTCTAAACACCTACACATTGTGAACTTCCTGACTCTGTGCACACTCCTATAGTATCTCCTAGGATGTAGCTTTCCTCTTAGTTGGTCAAGGCCCAACCTATATGATGGGAGGGTGCCTGGGCAAGACAGCCCTTATGCTGTGGTAGTAGAAAGCTAAGGAGGCTGGAGGTCGGCTAAGGTAGGAGACAAAAGACTTGAAATCCAGGCACAGGGGTCACGGGTCACAGGCTTATTAGAAACCACGATCCACCATCCCTTACTCCTTTCCTGACAAGGACAGGAAAGCAGTCCATGTGTCCTCCCAGGGTTCATCTGGTCCTCCATTCTCTGGATGCCAGGAAATCTACCTGGTGATTTCCTGGGTGTCTTTCTGCAGATGGCAGTCAGAGGAAGGTCCATCCCTTAGTGTATGAATCACAGGGCCCTCGGCCGTTCACCCTTTCCTATACAGGTAGAAACGTATTTTATGATGAAATATGACTCACATAGCCTCTGGGACAGTATGTTTAGAAGCCTCTGCTAATTTCCTTGTGTGGAGATCTCACTGCAGAACTATAGGGATCGTCCCCCATTCTGAGAATGGGAAAAGTTGGGGAGAGTGACAGTCTGTGGAGGTCACAGCATCTAAGCCACTGTCTGAGGCTGTCCCAGAACTGCAGCAGGAGAATAGGCAGGTAGCTCCCCTGAGGGTATCCAAATATGGGGAGAGGTGTCCAGTGCTTGAAAGGGGGTTTCAGCAGCTTTCCAAAGAATTCCTCTCTGCTGTCAGAGTGGTAAGGCTGAGGGCAGCCCTCTTTGGACGGCAGCTTCAATCCTGTGTTTACACTGGGCTGGTGGATCTCAGTCTGCTTCAGTGTTGGACTGTTGTGTGACCCTTTGCCCGGTGAGCTTCTCTGGTCCCAGGTTTCCCATCTCTGGGAGTTCTTGAGGTCTTTCTGTCCCAGAATCTGGACTGACATCTGCAGCAGGAAGTGACTTTCAAGCGTCTACCATGGCCCTACTGCACACTGTGTAGCCAGACCATGTAGAGAGAATGTCAGAGGTTTACTGGGTGGGTACCATTCTGTCCACATGATCTCTCCTCCTGATGCTGCTGCCCAGGCATTGGAGCTGTTTGTGGGTAGCTGCTGCCTAGGGCCAGAGAAAATGCTACCCAGAGTGCACTTAGAGAGAGGCATTCCTCACAGGGTCAAAGGCAGCTGGGTTTCAGCATATATGCTACTTTTCAGAGAATGTTGATACAGTCATGGTGTTAGTAAGATGAGGGGTGGGCCCTGAACCCCTCCAGGCAGCTGCAAGCCTACCCCTCTACCCTGAAGTTGTGCAGCCTCTCTTGGCACATGATAGGAAGGGGACACTACTTGCACCCTAACTTCTCTGATATCATGGTGCTTCCTCCCAAAAGGCTCCCCTGTGTCTCTTTCTTACTTTCATTTGTTTTTCTCTGTTGTAGACTCTGTTTTTCTGCATGTGTTTGTTGAATATGTTTCTCTGGTACTTGCTTCTATCTTTTGAGGATTTTAGAAGCACCTTTTTAAAACAACATGAGATTTAGTCCAGTTTCAGCAAAGGATGGCTTCTGCAAGGCTGGCCAGGAGACAGTGGCCTCAGGATTGGATCTGTGTAGGGGTGGCTTTGGGAGAGTTAGGAACAGGGTGTGAAGGAGTGCTTGGGTGGTGGCCATGACTGGGCTTGTGTTCCTGTGTCTGGTGAGAATCCAGAAGACTTGACTGCAGAAGTTGTCCTGAGTCCCACGTGTGCACTTCTGTCTGCTTTTGATTTCACTCACAAAACATTTTTAAGACTCACGTGTGTCATAACACCAGTTGCTTTTTTTTAACTGCTGATGGATCCCCGGCTGTGCAAAATCTGAGTCTGTTTGATCACATCCCTGTTCACTTGGGGTCAGTTCCAACTGTAAGCTGACATGAATAGAGCTACTGAGAAGTGCTCGTGCGATGCTTTCTGTGAGGTTGCGGATCATTCCTCGAGGATGAATACCAAGGGAAGAAGCTACTGGGGAATAGATTTGTTTCTTTTTTATTAGAACTGACAAACCATTTTCCAAGTTGTCCATAGAATCTCAGCCTCCCCAGGAACTCTGCTGCCAGTGTTCTCAGGTGTTGGGTGCATGGAGCTGTCTGCTTCTGGTGGTTCTAGTGTGTGGACAGTGGGTTTGACCTGTATTTCCTTGGTAACTGATGGTGTTCAACATCTTTGCATTGACTTACTATTCATTTCCTTATTTCAGTCTGGAAAATATTTGTGTAGAATATTTTCCCTTTTTTAACTTCAGCTATTTGTCCTTTCATTGGCTGTAGAAATTCTTTGCCCATTCAAGTTTGTCCACATCCTCTGGCACACCTAGTAGTTTCTGTCCAGCACACACTGATGAGCAGGTGATTTTCAGTCATGAAGCCTAATTTGTCATTCTTTTCTGCACATGGTGCTTTCTGGATCCTTCCTCCGGTATCCTTGCCTTCCTCATAATAGTGAGGCTCTCTTCCTTACCTGTTAGAGGTGTTTTAGATCATTTTCACTTCTACACTAAGGCCTGCAATTGAGTTACATTAACGTATACCAAGGTGAGGTATGAGGTTGGTCTTTCTCTGGGTAGGCTCCCAGTTGTCTGACACCATTTGTTGAAATTACCTTTTCTTCTTCAGTGCCTCGGCACCCTTCCTGTGACCAGTTGAGTGTCTAACAGTGAATGTCTTTCTTTTCTATTGATCCATTTTCCTATCTTTATGCATACACCATTGGTCTTATTTATTACAGCTCTTTAGGAAATCTTAAAACAGCTCTTCTTATATTTTCAACTTTATTCCTCCATTTAACAAATATATAGCTCATCTAGGAACTTCTTTTTCACATAAATGTTAGATGCTAGCCAATTTCTACCGGAATAGTAATGATGAGAAGAGGGGAAGGAGGAGGAAGGGGAGGATAGAGAAAGAGAAAAGGAGGGAGGAAGAGGAAGAGGAGGAAAAGGAGGGAGGAGGAGGAATGGGGGCAGAAAGAAACATCAGTTGAAATTTTGTTTGGGATTACATTGAATTGTAGATTAATTTGAAGGCATGAAGGTGTTGGGTCTCCTAGCCAGTCCCTTTCTCGTGGTGTAGTCCTCCAAGGATCTGGGCTTTCTTTTGTTTGTCTCAGCGAGTGTGTACTCCTCAGTCTTAACCTGTTTCATTAGGTGTATCTTGTAATACTTCTGTAACTTCTTAAACTCAAGCCTCCTGATTGTCCCTGCTGCTGCATGGGAGTGGTAGAATTTTGCACTCTGGAGTTGTATCCTGCACGTTAGCCAGGATTGCTCGTCCATCCTCATATGTTGCTTCTTCTCTAGATCGCTTGCTCATGATGAAAGGATCTGCTAATAGAAACAACTCTCGTCTCGCCGGTCTGCATTCTTTTTTTTTTTTTTTTTTTTTTTTTTTTTTTTTTTTTTTTTTTTTTTTCTTTTGGTTTTTTGAGACAGGGTTTCTCTGTGTAGCCCTGGCTGTCCTGGACTCACTTTATAGACCAGGCTGGCCTCGAACTCACAAAGATCCACCTGCCTCTGCCTCCCAAGTGCTGGGATTAAAGGCGTGCGCCACCACCGCCCGGCTGCATTCTTTTTGATATCTGAGGGGGTTGTGCTCTTCACAGGCCTGTTAGGGGTGTGTTGCACAGTGTTGAATGGAAGAAATGAGCGGTTGCACCTGCCTGCTCCCCATCACGGGGTTCAGCTTGTCACTGCTAAGTGTCCTCATTTTCATCATCATCTATTGTATTAGCCGCGGCAGTTTCTCGTAGCCCTCCTCAGCTCAGGCTGCCCTTCACAGAGTTTGCTGGAAGTTGGGACTGTAAATTAGGGTTATGTGACTTTTTCCTTCTGTTGAGATGATTGTGTGGATTCTTAGCTTTTTTGGGTTTTTGTTTGTTTGTTTGTTTGTTTTTTGCTATTATAGTAGATGGAATTTTTTAATGAGTCTTTGTGCCTATGTTTTATTAAAATAGGTTGAAAATATCAGAAAATCAAAATGTGGCATGAACTGAAGAAAGTTACAACATTGGGATGTCTTTTCTTTGCCAAAATTTATGTTTTGAAGTAGTGTATATTTAATATTTACAACTCTGATTATATACACACATACAGAAGGACACACTGAAGACACCATCGCAGTGAGATTTTTGCAGAGGAATTCTAAACTACAGAAGAGTCAGTGTAGTTTCATCAGTTACTTTGCTTTTAAGAGCATGTTTTCTACTCTGATATAAAATTTATCAGGATTTTCCCATTTAACCAAACTCTCCCAAGGGCAGGGAACTAAAATCTTAGATTAGGAACATGCCCCGTGACTGACCAGTGGGGTGTTACTAAAGGTCCTCAATCAACAAAGTGTTTCTATTGAGTCTTTAAGACACACAGTACCACCAATGAAATATCCCATAACAAAGTTCCCACCATTTATAGTGTAAAAGTGGTAAGCTTTGGCTTGTGGATGCACCAAAATTCAGATAACGAATGTAAATCCATAGTCACTGTGTGCCATTTTGTGACAGATTCCCATCCCCCAGCAGTCACCAGTCATCATTGTTGATGAATTTGCATTGCCAACATATGTGGGCTCTGAAAGAATGTGCTTCATTATTGAGGGAATAATGAAGTAGTTCACTCCTTCCAGCAAATGAATATAGCCATATATCACTTAAGGACAGTCACATTCTGAGAAATGCCTCATTAGGGTGTTTTGTTGTACAAGCATCAGAGAGTGTAATATACACAAACTAAGACAACTGTGACTTTATTAAGTGGTGTGGCATTGTAGAATCACCACCATACACTGTGGTCTGTCATTGACCGAAGTACTGAATGGCAAATGGCAAGCAGTATTCCGTGGTCTGGATAAGACATTATTGAGCCTTGATCTGTGTACTCTTGGGTGAATATTTGGATTGTCCTCTCCTTGGGCCTCATGGGAATGGAGCTTGTGGTGTGGTTAGATCATCTGGTAGGTATATGTTTAAGAAGAGCTAGTTGTTGACACTGGCAGACAGCTCATTGGGTAAAGTGCCTGATGTCCAGTCATGAGGATCTGAGTCTGGGCCCTCAGCACCCACTTGAAAGCTGAATGTGGAAGCACATGGCTGTGATCCCAGAACTTGGGTAGGAATGGAGAGAGGCCACCAAGAGCTTGTTGGCCAGCTAGTCTTCCCAAAACAGTTGAGCTCTGGGTTCAGTGACAGACCCTATCTGAAAATTACTACTACTACCACTAGCAAAAACAGCAACAATAATATGTGGACAACTAGCAAAGCTATCTGAGGTTGACCTCTGGCCTCCATGTGTGAACACACAGGGGAGTAGTACACTCACAGCACACATGCACAAACACATACATATCCGCTTTAACTCCAACCAGTACCATGACCTTCCTGTAATGTCCTTATATTTATTGTGTGTCAGAATAATGCTGTTTCGTAGAGGCAGTTTCAAAGAAAATTCCCTTCTCTTCCATTTTCTGAAGAATTTATAGGTTGGAATTGCTTTCTATAAATATTTTTATAGAAATTCAACACTTACATTGTCAAACCTGGCATTTTCTTCATAGGAAACATCATCTAGAAAATGTATTTCCTGCCGGGCGGTGGTGGCGCACGCCTTTAATCCCAGCACTTGGGAGGCAGAGGCAGGCGGATCTTTGTGAGTTCGAGGCCAGCCTGGTCTACAAAGCGAGTCCAGGACAGCCAGAGATATTCAGAGAAACCCTGTCTCGAAAAACCAAAAAAAAAAAAAAGATAATGTATTCCCTTGGTGAATTAATTATTTTTAAAAAACTCAATTGACTTTTAAAAATTCTACTGTGGTCAAATATATATTATTTCTAATCTTTGGGATTTATTGAGTTTTGTTTTATGATCTACCATATATATGTTCTCTCTCTGCTACATGATCCATGTTCACATGATCAAAATTAATTAATTAATTATGAGTAAGTTTGTGATATGTTTTATAGTGTCAGTTAGGTTAAGTTGTTTGATAATGTTCAAGTCTCTATGGCCTTTCTTGACTTCAAAAAGAAATTAGTTTGCCTTATCAGGTACTAAGCCAAAAACCTCAGAACCTCACCTCCCATTCTGGGTTTTTCTGTTTCCTCTTTAAGATGCATCTGTTTTTGATTAGTTTGTTTCATTGTCTGCTATTAGATGCACACAATGTGTCATTGTGTCTTGAAGAGCTGAAGTATCATTGTAAATGGAGCAGTGTTCTTTATCTCTAATATCAGTTCTTCTGAACTCCTCTCTCGCTTGTGTTACAGTTGCCACATAGAGGGCTTTTCTGCTGGTGTTTATATGGTACTTCTCTCCCTGGCTTTTGTTTTAGTGTCTGTGTCATTTTAAGTATATGGATATTATGGTTAGTTCTTGCTCCTTTGTGTACTGTGGTAATCTGTTCCCCCCCCCTTTTAAGATATTTAAAATTTTTATTTTAAGCTTCAAATTAAAATGGAACATATAAGCCAGGCATGATGGTCCATGCATTTAATCACAACAGGCAGGAGGCAAAGACACAAGGTTCTCTGTGAATTCAAGGTTACGCTGTCTACCTAGTGAGTTCCTAGCCAATCAGTGCTATATAGAGAAATCCTGTCACAAAAAAGGGAACATATAGTCATGGTACAATAAATGTGGAAGTAAACAGAAAATAGAATTGTTTCCTTTTAATTGAGCAATTGGATACATTTACATTTAATATAGCTTATTGATATGATTGGGTTCCCTTTGCCACTATGAATTTTTCTGTTTGTTCATTTTAACTCTTGTTTTCTTGTATGTTGCAGTATTAATCAAGTATTTTTAACTTATTCTATTATTCTACCATTAACTATTATTCTGCTATTAGCTCTTTTTAGATTTTTAACTACATTTTCCTGGATCCCCTCAGAAGTCATTGTGTTGTGCTGAACATTGAAGATGGTATATTGTACACTTGACTAGGTGATGCTTTCAGCCTTTGAAAAACATTACCTTTGTACTGGCAGATTTATAATAGTCTGCAGAATACATTTTTGATTATTATAGTCTATCATGAGTTTAGGTCATAACCACTGAGTCATCTTTCCAGCCCTTTGAAGCCTTTTAAGTAATAACCTATACACTAGTTTTTAGTAATCTGATTTTTACTGAGATTCATCAACTTTGACTAAGAGATTTATATTTTCTTCCCTAATTTCTTTTTCCTCTTCTAAGACTTTAATTGCATGTGTATTAAATAAATATCTGGTAATACTTACAGCCACTTCAGTCTGTGGTTGGTCGGTCGGTCGGTCGGTTGGTTTGCCTAATTATTCTTCCTCTGTGTTTTAGTTTACCCTGCTTTCAAATTCATTAATCTTTTCTTCTACAATATCTAATCTCTGCAAATTCTTTCTCATAGCTTACTTGTTCTCTGTTATATTCATGGTCTTTAAACCTTTGGGTACATTTATAGTAGCTGTTTTAAGTTTTTGTCTCATAATTTTATCATCATTTTTATCTCTGTGTTTTTTCTGATTGGTCTTCCTTTTGATTTTTAACTACATTTTCCTGGTTCTCCTCAAAAGTAATTGGTTTGGGCTGCACATTATAGATGGTATGTTGTGGACTTTACTAGGTTGTGTTTTGTTGTTTTCTTTGAGAAGCATTGCCTTTGTTCTGGCAGGTAGTTAATTTTCTTAGAGATCAACGTGATGCTTCAGAGTCTTGTTTTAAACTGGGTTAAAGCAAGTCAGGAGTCGTTTTTATTCCAAGGAAGAGCGGTAGCGGTTCCAGGGCCTGGCCTTTCTGTGCTGCTGAAGTCCTTAGGCCCTCTAGCAAATGGGACCCTAATCTTGTACAACTTCTTTGAAACCTCTGAACCCTCCCCCCTCCTCTCTCTCTGTCACACAGGAACACACACACACACACTCTCACACCATTTGGCTGTTTTCTCTTTGCAGAGACTCACTCTATACCAATGATTTAGAATTCAGCCAAAGCCTTAAGGAAGCCTCAGTGCACATTTCTGGGATTCTTTCTTGACTAAATTTTCTCTTTTTTATTCTGCCCTGCCGAGTCTAGCCTCATCAGAAGTCCTGATCTCAATCACTGTCCTTTTGGTTCAGGTTCAGTAAGTGGCCATGCCCATTGGCCCTACTCTGTTCTCCTGAGCTTATTGTCTCCAGTGGAGATTTTGGAATGGGATGGGACTCACCAAGTCTGCCCCATGGATCACACCACCTATTGATGAGGTCTGCAAACTGCGTTTTATTTGTCTACTTCATCAGGAACTCCAGTCCTGTCCCAGTCACTGTATCATGACCAGAGGTCCTCTTTGCAGGACAAAATGCCATGAAGGTTTTCCACCCATTCCCACCTCCAGCCTTAAAGCACGTGATTCCTTGGCTTTACATCTGCTTTATAGAGTCTAGAGTCACCCCATGCCTCTCCAGCCTCTTTTCTGTGAATTTTTTTTTTCTGCCTTGGTTAGTTTTTCAGTTTCCTACAGGAGAGACTTTGCACCCTGTCATTGTTTATGTGTGTTATGTATAAAAATCTCATGTGTGATTCTTAAAATGGAATGTACCCAGACTGTCTGAGATGTTCATTCCTAGTGCAAGTCCAGGTAGCAGCTCCAGCCTGACAGTGTTTCATGTTAGGTCAACACATAGAGCAGACTGATGGCTAATGTGAGTTGAGAACCTGCTGGGATCCATCCGTGCTCCCGGTCAACCTATTGAGTGACCCTGAAGTGGTGACCATCTGCTTTGTCCTTGGGGGCAAACGGAGGATAAGGATGTTAGAAGAGTTGAGAAAGTGGAGAGGTGAGGGGCCTGAGCAGAGTCTAGTGAGGTGGGAGGGCCTGGGCAAGGCAGCCGGAGCAAACTGGATCAAGTGTTTCATAGGCACACTGAGGTCCCTGCTATAAGGAGTGCCAGGATTTTCACAGCAGGAATCAGCTGTGAAGCAACTGGCAGAAACGGCTTTCCACTAACAGAGACAGGTCTCTGAGGAAAGCAGCTTTCCACAGAGCTAAGAGAATGGCAGAGTCTGCGGGCTGCTGCTTGTGGACTCTGTCCTTGTACCCAGGGCTCTGGATGTGTGGGTCAGTGTCTCCTGATGCATGGAGGGGATATATGATCTTCATAGGCCTCCTTGGGCTTCTGAGATCCTGCGTCATCCAGCACCTTCTTCCTGTCTCCTTAGGTAACTCTTGGGGCTCCTCAGCCTTAGTCTCCCTGTCTTTAGGCAGGAACATCAGTAGCAATTTCCTCGTGCAGAGCAGTGATTTTAAGATATGTCTCTGACCTTCTGGATGACTCATGCATCCGTACAGGGCCTCAGGCCACTCAGACAGGACCTCCTGCCTATCAGTGGAGGTAGGCAGGGGAAACTATGTGCCCAGTAGAATACAGAGCCCGGTACTCTTGAGGCCAGCAGCCATGGAGCTGAGCTTCCACGATGGGCTGGCCTCTCCAGCCTCAGTGTAGGCCTGAGGAGTGAGCCTCCAGCCCTAAACTGTTCCTCCCGCAGGGAGGCAGTGGAGCAGTCAGGTGACCCCTGGGCAGTAGCACAGTGTTGAACCTGTCAGGTTATTCTGTGGCAACAGAGAAGAAGGAAAGCTATTACATAAAGCCGTCTTTCCTGTTTGACTCAAGTCAGAAAGTGGGAAGAGAGGGAAGACATGCAAGGTGTGTGTCCTTTGCCAGTGGGAGCTCCCTGGGCTTCCCTCACACTGAGCAATCCGCCTCGCCATGTCCTCAGCTGGAGCTGCAACTGAATGACCCCCCTTACCCTGGCCCTGGAAGGATAAGGATCTCAAGTGCTGCACTCAGCTCCTCATGGAAGAGAGCTGTGATTTGTGTGGGGCCTGACCCGAATTCCTTGGGCCTCAACTTCTGCATCAGTACTAAGAATGACTGGAAGTTGAGGGCTGAAAGCCTTTCATCTCAGCCTGTGACATGGTAGTTTGAGTGTCCAGTTTCCCTGATGGGCACTCTACCTGAGAGCAGAGTTGTAACAAGGCCTCACCTCCCGGAGCCAGAAATCCTCATTGGCTCAGAGCAGTGACCCAGGCCCTGTGCATAGGCGAGGCCCTCAGGTTGGTGCTCACTGGGGTTCTGGGATTCCCTCCCTTCTCTGCCCGGTCCTGTTCTTTCCATGGGGGATGTAGCTGTAGACTTTCCATGGTCCCAGGAAGTGGGCCTTGTCTACTACTCTTCTGAGTGGGTCAGTTTAGGCATAGGCTCAGGGCCTCCTAGATCTTCCCACCTAAGACAACCAGAGGTAGAAACCACCTGAGAATCTGTTTATTCTCAGGACCTAGCTCTGTAGAGGTTGCGGGTAAGAAAGGCTTCCCAAACTTCACAGGAGACAGGCATACCTCTGTGACAATGACAGGCCCTGAGGCTCCTAAGAATAGCAGTTCCCAACCCCTGTCCACAGGGCTTGTAGAGCTCCTCTCCCTTCCCTGCTCTACCATTCAGCCCCATGCTGCCTGTCTGCTTTTCATTGTCATTTAAGAGCCAAACTCCCTTTGAAGGAAAAGGGCTGAGAAGCTGACATGCTAGAAAATGTACTTGGGGCTGGGGTAAGTGTTCAGATACTCCAAGTGTAAGGACATAGACACCCAGAGACTGAACAGAGGTGATGGGGGCTAACAAGTAGCTTTGAGCATGAACTGGAGGTCAGGCTTCCTTAAGATGAAAGGAAAACTAGAGAAGAGTCTCAAGTTTCAAAGCTTCTCAGTCTCCTAGTGGGACCTTGAGCCCTTGCTCTCCATAGAATGAGGGCAAGTTGGGCAGAGATGTGTCAGAGCGGGCATTCAGGGACCCGTGGCCTGAGAGGCCGCTTACTCGGCAGGCTCCAAAGGCCCACAAGGACTGAGAGCATGACCCTCTCAGGTACCGCCCCTGGGTGGGAGCCACCGGAAGATCCAGACACGGGTTCTGAGTGTTCCCATCCAGAAGTCACCCCATCTCCACGCTTCGTGGCAGCGAAGACCCAGCCGAACCAGTCGGGGAAAAAAGCTCCAGCCTCCGTGGTCCGATGCACCACCCTCTTACACCGTGGCACCCCTCCAGCTACCCAAACTCAGACGTTCCGAACTCCAAATTCAGGATCTCCAGCAAGCAAGGCAACTGCAGGTACCTATAGCCTCCATTACCCATGCCTCTCTGGCTTCCCACCCACTACCTGCCATAGCTGTTCCCCTGCAAGAACAAGACTGGAGTTCCCATAGTGCTTTGGTACAGATGGGGACCCATGGCCTCCAGCCACCTCTATGACCCTAGTTCTAGATCTCAACTGGAGGGTTATACAACAAAATCTACAAACATTTTAAAAGTAATTTGATAAGTTTTTTCTCATTATGGCCTAAGGGGCTCTTTTATTTGGCATTTATGAAGTTTAAAGCTTTTAATTAAAGATTAATTGGAAGTGCTTAAAAACGAGAAGAGTTTATATACAGCTTTGGGTTTCTGGCTGTGTTGAGACATCAGATCTGGTTCCTGCAGGGCAGTACTTCGTGCGTCCTTCACAGTTGGTGTCTGTGCACATCCCCTGTTCCACAGCCTCCACTACTCCCTACTACATCCCTGTTACAGCAGGCTCCATGGCAGGTATCATTTTTCATTGTGATCACACTGTTGTCTGTGACCAGCTCATCCTGTGTGGACTCCTTGGCATGAGCTTGCATTTTCACCTTTCAGAAAACTATCTCAAACTGTTTCAGCACAGAGATGTTCTGCCCCAAGTGGGGCTGCTGTTGAGCTTTGTCTCCGTGGCCTCCCGTTCCCTAAACTTTGCCTGTGAAAACCTCCTAGAGGTAGAGGCCCAGCAGGAAATCAGAGGATGCCAGCTCTAGAAGTTTCCAGGCCATGCAAAAATGTCATCTGGCTCCAGAAGGTGTCTGGGCAGCAAAGTCCCCAGTGATCACTTCTTATAAAATACAAAACCTACTGTGTGCTAGGTACCAGCTGCCAGGAATCTTAGGACTCAGACTTCACCTATGCAGGTGATGGCGCTATTACTTTCTGAACCCATGGGTCATTCAGTTGCCTACAGCAGGCCACAGATCTCCACTAACAGAGTGATTGCCTGGAGAGGTCAGACGAATGAGCCACTGTGGTCATTTGCTGACTGGTAACCTGGCTGAGTAATTAGTTGTGTTTGCCCTGTGGTTTAAGAAGCTGATTTGGGCCAGGCTGAGGTTTAGTGTTTACTGTGCTTACTGCTCCCAAAAGGAGGGGAGTCAGCCAACCTTGAAGTATGGATTTTTTCAAGTGCTGTGTTGTGGCAGTTATGTTTTTGGCTGCAGTCGGGAGGCTAAGTCAGGAGGATCAGAAGTTCAAGCCCTGCTTGGGCTATAGAGTGGGTTCAAGGCCAGACTAGACAACTTAGTTAGACCCTGTCTTAAAGTAGGAAAAGAAGGTTAGGGATATAGCTCAATGATAAGAGTGATTGTGGAAGGCCTTGCTTGGGGTTCTGTCCTCAACACCTTAAAACACCAGTGGCTGCCTCTCTGAGACTTGGAAGCCCTGTGGTGGGTCTTACCTAGGTTAGCCACCTGTGGCTGTGAAGTGGTGCATGTGAGAGGTGGAGGGCAGCTTAAGTCAAAGCCCAGAGGATCTCCTGACCAGTTTCTCTGATCCTTTGGTAGCCTCATCCACTCTGTTTAAAGGGGCAGGGCTGGCTGAGTATCTCAAATTGATTTTCCTGAGGCCTTCATCTCCTGGATCAACCATGCTCTAAAGAACCCAGAGCATCATGGAAAAGCTGGGTTATCTTCTGTTCCTGTGGTGGGGGTACAAGTATAAAGTTTTGCTTGGCTGAGCCCATCTTTGCATTATGAGATTTCCAGAGAGATCCTGGGAGATGGTGAGCTTTTGGGAAGGTGCTAGACATGGCTCACAAGGAGCCAGGCATTCTTCCCTTAGATGAATTCTGTCCCTCCTCACCTAGGCTTTGGCCTTCAGAACAAGTGTAAAACTACCCCTTCCTCCTTGTCATGTGATCTGTCCCAGGACATCCTTTATGCCTTGGGATACTTGCTGGGTCAAAGCTGCCTCCAGGAAATGGGCTGGCATCCTCTATCCTCATTTTTGGGTATGGAGCAGTAGAATTTGCCTGGGGGAACAGAAGAAAGTCCGTTCCAATGATTTGGCCATACGCATGGCCCTGAAGTGAAAAATGGAACCCTGACCCATTTGCTCTCTGCTCATTGCCTGCATTTCATTGGTGTGTTCTTGGGCAGGTCACCCTTTCCCTCTCCATCCCTATACCTCCTAGACACACATTCTCCACACTCCAGGGGCCTCCTGCCCACTCTGCCCTGACAGACAAGCTGACCATTCCCTATGGTGTATCCTGCCCCCTCTTCTCCCTCCCAGCAGAAAGCACCTTCAGTCGGAGAGTAGAAAGCAAAGCACAGAACCACTTTGAAGAGACCAATAGCAGCTCGCAAAATTCCAGCGGTGAGTGTGCATGTGGTGTGACATGTGACATCTCCTGTGGCCTATACTGTACTGTTACCTCTTCCCTTAGAAGGGCAAGTACCTATGGCTGGGGTCTTCTTGTGCATGGCAGGGCTTGTTGGGAAGGGGGCTGGGTAAGGATTTAGAGAGATGCAGAGCCTGTGAGAAGTAGAAGGGGGGGGGGCTTTTAAATCCATGGATGCCCCTCTGTGGCTGCACTTTGTCCTTCGGCCCTTGCCCATGGAGAGGAGAACTTCCTCAATCCCAAATCTAGACCTCAATTGTGCCAGTCTAGATGGGTAGCCCTAAGACAGCTATTTGCTAAGTTAAGAGCAATGTCGTGTGTAGCAGGTTTTTCTTTCCAGAAGAGGCAAACAGGGTACAGCAGAGGGACCACTTACGGGAGCCAGAGGTCCCAGGTTCTGTACCCACACTGGACCTGGGACCACAGAACAGATTCTCTCTGGACCCTGCCTTGCCATGGCTTTGCCCGAGATCTCCTGATTGTGTTTTGCCATTTGGTGGCTGCCTCATACTGGAGCCTAGTGGCACAGCTTGGGGTTCCAGGGTTCAGCCTTGGCAGGGATATGGATGGTCGGTCACCAGCTGTCAGTCTGAGAAAGGGACAGCAAGGGCGTATGCACAGTGATGGCCAGTACAGAACGGGACAGGTCTTCTGCCCTTGTGAGGTGGACATCACTGAGTGCCCCGCTGTGCCAACACTGCCTGGTGTACTCAGGTAGTGGGTGCACCTCGGGGACCATGGGCATCAGGAAATGGTTAGGAGCCCAGACACCAGACACTAGGTGTAGATTTCTGCCTAGTAGTAGACCCAGCCTCTCTGGAGGCCAAGCTCAGCTCCACTGCCTCCAGCGAGTGGCCTACATTCCTCCTTGTCTGTAAGTAGCCTGAGGAAGCACAAACAGCCCCAGAGAACACAGGCAGGCGCGAGGGTGGGTATGTTGCTTTGGGTGTCGTTTGCCTTGTTTTGCTTCGGTGCAAACCAAACAGTCAGCACAAATACCAAAGCAGGGTTGTCACCGTGATCCACAGAGCCACAGGAGGGATGGCATGACCTGCCTAAGGCCATAGAGGATTAAGTGGCAACCTGGCATGCCCTAGGCTCCCACCCAAGCCACGGTGCACCCCTTGCACTGCTCCTGCCACCAGGGCCAACATGTGTTTGAGAATGACACTATCATGGGCTGCTGCTGCTGCTGCTGCTGGCAGCTGCCATTTATTGAGCGCTTATGACGTGACTGGCATGTGTTCAGAGCTTTGTGTGTTGTATCTGTTTTCACCTTCACCACAGTCCTGTGGGGATAGTGTTCCTGTTATTCCCACTTTCCGGATGAGGAAGCTGAGGCTCAGGATAAGTCCATTGTAGCCCCATGTCCCCCAGACTGCAGGTAGAGTCAGGCCCCCCATACTGTGCCTGTACTCCACTTTGCTGCCTGCTATATTGGAGGCTTGCCAGCCTCACTCTGGCAATGCCAGACAGTGTGGGAGGTTGCCAGAAAACAGCCTTCCAGGGCCATTCAGGTGCTTTGGTACCAAACACTCCCATCCTACTGTCAGAACCTGGAAATAGCTTTCAGTGTCTTGTCACCTAGTGTGTAGCCACATGGTCATGACTTCACATGGCTTCACTGTCAAAGCAATGGCCCCACCAGCACCATGTGACACCTTTCTCTGATGAGTGTGGGGCCTCTGCCAGCACCCTCACCCACCCTCCCACACAGACCATGTGCCCGCCCAGCCCACAGGTCTCCCATCCACTGAGAGCGCCCCCTGGCTCAGCAGCTATGATGACCTCACAGCCCCAGGACTGAAATTTAAAAAAAAAAAAAAAAAAAAAAACTAGCTAAACTGTTTCTCTTTTTGCAGAAACTGCAAGTCCCCTGATTTCCAACCCTTTCCCTCTCCTGCGGAGTAAGTGATGGTCATGCTGGGGGGCTGAAGAGGGCAAGGCAGGGCAGGGAATGACTCTTCTGGCCCCCCTGAAGTGTAGTCAGGCCTTGGACCTCCCGCCCTCCTGGGAGCACCCAGCAATAGCCTGGTGAGGCTGCTGAGGGCCCAGGAGGGTGCAAGAGTGTGGGCAGGCAGGTGGAATTGAGAGCACACAGGAAGGAGGATAGATTTACCCACTCCTGGCTATCCAGACAGCCTCAAGAGTTCTCTTCCAAGCTCCTTCCTCCTTCTCTTTCCGTCTGCTTCTACCTAACAGTGTTTTCTTTCTTCTACCTCCTCTCTGCCAGGCACTAGTGCGAGTCCTGGGTACACTGAGCTGGTGGTGCAGGTGCTGCCTGTTTGCCTCAGTCCTTCCTCCTGCTCCTCTCCAGACATACCCCACCGCTGGACCTTCCTCCACCTCTTTCTCTTTTCCCTCACTGCTTCCTTCCCATCCCCATTGTGAGTTTCCTTGTACAATCATACATCTGTTATTTGATCCCTCTATGAGCAGTGACCCTTGTGTGGTCCCAGACGGGCAGAGAGTTAAGCTGTGAATCCCAAGGGACACAGTCTGTTTCCTGGGACCTCTTGATGCCTGGATGTTGTCCTTTCCATGTGCTCAAACAGTGCCTGCCACAAAGTACACACTCAATAAGCAGCAGGCCCGTCAAGATAGCAGCCTGTATCTGCGTGTCTCCCCTTCTCTGTGCTCCTGCCTCTTCCCATACTTTCCCTCTCCAGGATAGTTACAGGCCAGTGGACAGGCTGGGCTCAGAGCCCCAAGTTATACATCTGGATCCCACACCTTCAAAGCTGCCTGCAGCCCAGTGTCAGGGTACCTGGGTATGGGCCACTTGTCACATGCCACCTGTCTTCCCCAGAACCCTACACATGCGGAGCCTGTGGGATCCAGTTTCAGTTCTACAGCAACCTGCTGGAGCACATGCAGTCTCATGCAGGTAAGGCCCAGAGGACACTAATGGAAGAGACCAACAGAGCCCACCCAGAGTACACATCCTCTCCCCATCCTTCCCATACATAACCCAACACACACAATGAGGTCACTTCCTGGGAACTTACCCCCTGAGCCCTGGCCAGCCAGTCAGGCCTTCATCGCTGGCTAGTCTGAGCTCTGGAATCTCAGCTCAGGCTCAGGGTGGTTTGGGGTGGGAGGTGGAAGAAGGGCTTCCCAGAGGTTGAAGGCCAGGGGAAGACACCTGGAAATGGGCGTTGGTTGTGGCTCAAGGTCAGATAAGCCAAGGCTTGGTGGTAGAAGCTGGCACTTGTGCTCAGGCCTTCCCGGGGCAGCCCCTTCATGGAGTTCATGAAGGGATTAGCAGGGAGGACGTTGAGGCTAAGGGAGTCCATAGGCTGCTGGGGCTAGGACTGCCCCACCTCCCAGACTCAGCCATCTGCTGTCAGCCTCTGAGCCGGTCCTCACCCTTGCCTTTGCACAGCACAGGTGTCCCACTGTCCAGCTTGTACCTGCGGACATTAACTACAGTGGCATCCGCTTCTGGTCTAGTTTCTGCTTATTCAGAGAAATACTGTGTGTCAATAGGGAGAGTCCCCAGTCCACAGCATCTTCTACAAACAGGTTACTATGCAGCCACACAGCCATTGCAAGAAGCCTGGCTGGGGACCTCCCATGTGGGTACTCAGGAATGCAGGCCCCTTCCCTCTTATGGCCCTATACACCCCTGGGTATTGGGAGGCTTTCTTCTCTGACTGGTAGATGTGGGTAGAGGCAAGGGGGTGCACAAGTGGCACCAATCCTAAATACTCAGTTTCCATTGGTGGGCACATGATGATCCTGAATCTGTGGCAGAAGTATGCCCAGAGCTTCCGTCCAGGAACAGCCCAGCACTTTGCCAAAGGAACTATACATCTGGGCAGAGGGGCACCTGTCCCTCCAGATAGGCCTTTTAGAGGCATTAGAAATATGTTGTGAAGTGGAATGTTGGTGCACACATATGCTCGCAGCCCCTGGGAACCCAAGGCAGGAGCATCACAAATTAAGGCCATCCTGGGTGACGTGGTAAGACATTGTTCCAAAAATATCAAAGACATGAAAAGAAATTGTAAAAAAAAAAAAAAGTCTAATTAAATTATTTACCCAGTATTTAGATTATTGTTAATTGGTTTGGTGGCTAATCCTTAACCATCCATTATAAATGAGCACACAGACACCGCGGGTGGATTTTAACAAGCCTTGGCCTGAGTTGTGCATTCCTGGCCCATCTAAGCTAGCTCTTAATTCTATTACCCAAATATGACCCCATATATACATACGTCCCCTTGGACTGCCATTTTCCATGCCATGTCGATGTTCCTGGCCATGTGGAATGAGGTTCTTTTTCCTAACCCATGGCATATGTCTTTCTTCTGTTGCTCGTGGCTGGAATTTTTTTTTTTTTCTTGCTGCTGGCTGGAATCTATTAATCCTCTGTCTAAAGCACAGACTTCCCTGTTAGGAAGTCCCATCTTTTTCTGTCTTTGTCCAGTCTCAGGCCTCGGCATTTTATTTAACCAATCAGAGTCAAGGTAAGTAACAGACAACAAACAGGACCAATTAACATTTAGAATGCTTAACACTACCCCAACAATTCCCTCCTTTTGTCTAATAAAAAGACTACATTTTTTTAGCTCATATAGTAAAAACAAGAAGAACAAATATGACACAATCAAGAAAACCACATATAAAAGTTACACACATAATGTTTAGCCTATTTGTATCTGGCAGTCTTGAAGAAAAAAATCATTATTCTTGGTGTATCTAAAGTTCTGAACCTAAATAATTTCTATCATATCCTATATTTATAAACCTTAAGATTTTATTTAGACTTGAAAATATCCTTTTAAATCCTAAGCAACTCAAGTTCAATTGAAATCTTATAACTATTATGTCTTCAACCCCATCAAAGACATAAGAAGGGATAAAGTTATTATTTGAGTGAGTAGGAAGCCTAGGAGAGCAGCTTCCAAAAAGAAATATGACAGTTTGTTGCCTAGACAGTCCCAAATATCTCTTGATATCGTTGGAGCATCATCTTCAGCCTTCTGGCCAAGCATTTTTCACAGACTAAATTGTGCAGCAGGAAATAAGAAGGATTTTCCCATCCTGTCTCTGCAGAATTAGGACATCGACTTACCTGCATTTAAGCTCTGGTCCATCTTTGGATTGTATATAGTCTGTGGAGAGAGCAGGGGCATTTTTGCCCAATAGGAATTATCTCCCGATGGGAGATTTCTTTTTGATGCTCATTGTCTTCTTCCAAGTCAAATGGGAGCTGTCAGGAGCTGACTGTCTTAAGTCAAACAACTCTTAAAAAAATAAAAACATCTTTAAATGCCATTTTCTGTATGCCTCTGAGGGTTTTGAAGACATCTATTTTATTTATAAATCTATCATCTATCTTCTATCTTTGAACAAACTGAATATTTTAACCATTTACTATCTGTTTAACCTATTAAGTCTATTTTGTGATAAATTAAGACTAGTATTTGACATGACCAGAAGCTTGACTGGCCAGTCAACTTGTATTATCCAGACTCCTAAATAGATTGCAATAGCAACCCATGAAAGGATCAGAGGTAAACCTGTACTTTTAAATGAGTTGTATAGGCACAATACCTTATATAAGAGTTGAAATATACTTATTATGTGTCAAAATATAAAATTCTATATTAATGAATCAAAATTTAACCTTATTTTTGTATCATTATACAAAATTCTATACCAATGTATGAAAAGATAACCTTATTTGAGGAATGACAATAGTTTTGAGTTTCAGAGCAGATTCAATAATCTATCCTTATATCTTATCATTTCTATATTATATACATATATCCCCCTCTTTTTCTTTTCAAGTCTTTTTCCCCTATATAAGAAAGAAGGATACAAAAAAAGAAAAAGAAATAGAAAAGTCCTTGAATCTAATCTCCTATATCTTGCTTAACAAGACCATTTAACAATTTGTAACAATTACCCTTAAACAATATTTATCACACATCAAATGACCAAAGAATCATCTGCCTCACTTTTTGGGAATGGGACGTCGTCGCTCTCTTAAAACTGCTTCCTGCTGAACTGGGTAGCAGAAAACTTGTTTAGGGGCCCAAATAAAATGGAAAAAAATGGTTAAGCAAGTAAATTGTAACATTTGTTGTCCAGTCTCTATTTGCTCTGTAATTTGAATGTCCTGAGCAGTTTGTAGTCTGGACTTTGGGTAGGAAAGTTCAGGGGTTTATTGCTATCTTGTCTGGAACAGTCTTTGAGGCTAGGCCATCTCAGCAAGCTGTTTGAAGTTCTTCTGGATGCATATTTTTGAGGAAACAGCTATTGAGGCAGCCTATGAGGCTGGATCATCTGGGTTACTTGTCTTCTTTGGACTCTGGTCCAGTTCTGAAAATATATAATTTCTCACAAGTAACATAGAGTTCTGCAATTATCAAAATTCCTTGGATGTGCAGAATGCACAAATCAATTAAGGAATATCTTCTGTTCTTTGTTTGAACAGCAGAAAGACATTTGTAAGTCTCCATTCATGCCATATAAAAACATAGCATGTAATAGTATTACATATATATTCTATATATAATCTATTTCAAATTGAAAATACAGTTTAAGACTTACGGAGTTTAAGTATTCTCCTCTACAGTTGACATAAATTTATTAATTGATTAAAACAGGTTTATTTGTGTTGTTCTGGCTTTTTGTAGATTAGGTTGGCCTCAAACTCAAAAGGAACCAATCTGTCTCTGTCTTTGTCTCCCATGTTTTGGGATCAAAGGTATGCATTTACATATTTTTTTCTTTCCTTTTTCTCGTTTCTTTGGAGATTTAATTTCTATGTGGATTTAGCTATCCTTATTGAGACGGTTTCTATTTGTAGCTTGGGCTGTCTTGATTTGCTCTGTAGAGCTCTGTAGATTAGATTGGCCTCAGACACACAAGGCACCTGTTTTTTCCTTGTCTCCCAAGTTTTGAGATCAAGGTATGAATTTAAATAATTGAATTACCCTTATTAAACGATAACATTAATCATTTTGTATTAGTTTGAGTTCCAGTTCTCCCATGGAAACCCCATTATTAAGGAGATTGGTGTAGAATAGCATGCATCATATGCTATTTTATGTTAGCTTTTCTTAACCATTGGCTGTGGGAGGCATGCTGTTTGCAAGTTCTTCTCCAGCCTAACTCTGGGTCCTTACATTGATTAACAGAATATATCTCTTTCTCTCTCTCTTTCTCTCTCCTTTATTTTCTGAGACAGGACTTCTCTGTGTAGCCTTGACCTGGACTCACTTTGTACACCAGGCTGGCCTTGAACTCACAGAGGTTAGTCTGCCTCTGCCTCCCATGTGCTGGGATTAAAGGCGTTCACCTTCATGCCCAGATACTAACATAGCTCCTTCAGGGCAAAATGTCTCTTGAAACCAGTTCTCCAGTGGGAGCCCCACACCTAAGAAGAATGGCTTGTAACTCCTTTCTCTTTACACAAATTTAAGATTATGTGTATTCATCCATTAGATCAGTAAGGACATTATTAAACTTAACATCAAGGAAAAATATGTCATTTTTGAATTCTAGACTGTCTTTAGTAAGCAGCCTTATCTTATCAGGAGGTTTCCCGCCCTGCTTTCATTGTTTAAACCAGGCTGGTCTAGAATCCAGAGATCTGCCTGCTTCTTCCTCTAGTGTGATGGGATTAAGGGATTAAAGGCATGTGCAGTACCACCCTGCTCAAATATTTCACTTAAATCCGAGATTTTAGTAACTCTGTGGCCCAGAGACCAACTTTGAACTGTAGTGACAATTCGAAATCTGCCCAAAATCTTCAAAAATCTCTTATGTTTTAGCAATGCCAAATCAGAAAAATATCCTTTCTACCTCCCAATATAGGAAAATCAAAGACATCTAAACAAAAGTCAAGCAAAGAAACAGCAATATTCCAAAAGCCTTGGCATGTCTAACCATGCCATCCCATGCTGCAATTAAAGTTTTGTTCATTATTCCTTAAAATCTAGTTGCGACTGTATTTCATTGGTAGACCAATACCAGAAACTCCTGACAGGCACCTAGTACCCAGGGAGCTCTTAGCTCCAGCTGCCACCAATTTTGTATTATTTATCAGGAAAGGCCTCGCTCTTTCCTTCATTATCATTGTTGGCAATTTAGCATTCCATCTGTCCTAGTCTGAACTTTCTCAAAAAAGATACACAGAAACACAATTGTCAGGGTAAAAATCATTTGCATGCTAAGAGGAACAAACTCAATTGGAATACAAAAGTATTGAGGCATTTTGAATTCCTCCATTTTTAATCTAGGCTGTTAATTCTGTTCTCAAGCTCTGTTTAGAAGGCTGCCAGTTTTTTAGTATGTAAGGAGAGCTAAGTTTTCCACCTTTGCTGCAAGGCAACAGCTTTTGTTAAGTTAGCCACACTTCTGAAATGCATTTGGGTTCAGTTCCCCACTCTTTGGCTAGGAAACTGGCTTTCACCCGAGCCTTCTCAGGCTGTAAGCATGGATTCTAATTGCCGTAGTTGAGCACCATATGTAAAAAAAATATGGCTAATTAAATTATTTACCCAGTATTTAGATTACTGTTAATTGGTTTGGTGGCTAATCCTTAACCATCCATTATAAATGAGCACACAGACACCATGGGTGGATTTTAACAAGCCTTGGCCTCAATTGTGCAATCCTGGCCCATCTAAACTACCTCTTAATTCTATTACCCAAATACGACCCCATATATACATACGTCCCCTTGGACTGCCATTTTCCATGCCATGCTGATGTTCCTGGCCATGTGGAATGAGGTTCTTTTTCCTAACCCATGGCGTGTGTCTTTGTTCTGCTGCTCCTGGCTGGAATGTTTTTCTTTTTTTTTCTCGCTGCTGGCTGGAATCTATTAATCCTCTGTCTAAAGCACAGGCTTCCTGTTAGGAAGTCCCAACTTTTTCTGTCTTTGTCCAATCTCAGGCCTCGGCATTTTATTTAACCAATCAGAGTCAAGGTAAGTAGCAGACAACAAACAGGACCAATTAACATTTAGAATGCTTAACACTACCCCAACAGGAAATATTGTATGAAATGTGTGGGATACGTCATGGGGCTGAGTAGTTGCCACTGTTGATATGGTCCTCTGAGGTTTACAAAGCTGTCAGGTAATCCTCCAGATTGAGTCTGACTATAGCTCAACTTTCCAGGTTGTCTTAGTTACTGTTCTATTGCTGTTAAGAGACACATGACCACAGCAACTCTTAGAAGACATTTAATTGGGGCTGGCTTACAGTTTCATGGTTTAGTTCATTATCATCATGGCAAGGAGCATGGTGGCACATGGGCAAAGGTGGTGCTGGAGAAGTAGCTGAGAATTCTAAATCCAGATAGCAGGAAAAAAAAGTCTTAGGCCTGGCTTTGGCTTTTAAAAAGCCCACCCCCAGTGACACACCTCCCATAAGGCCACACCTATACCAACAAGGCCAAACCTCCTAATCTTTCTCAAGTAGTGCCATTTCCTGATGATCAAGCTTTCAAATATATAAGCCTATGGGGGCCATTCTTATTCAAATGACCACATTCCACTCCCTGGCCCCCATAGGCTTGTCACCATATCATAACGCAGAAATGCATTCAGTCCAACTTCAAGAATCCCCATAGTCTATCACAGTCTCCACACTGTTTACAAGTTCAAAGTCTCTTATGAGACTCATACATCCTCTGAACTGTAATCCCCTATAAAACCAAAATCGAAAAGCAGATCACATTTCTAATGTACAGTGGCACAGAATACACATTACCATTCCAAAAGAGGGAAAGGGAGCGGTGAGGAAATACCTGACCAAAACAAGACCATACATCAGCTTGGCAAACTCCACAGTCCTCATCCCCATGTGTGATGTGAGAGTGCTCTTCAGATCTCCAACTCCTTCCAGCTTTGTTGACTGCATGCAACACAACTGGGTTCCACACTCAGTCTGCAGCTGTCCTTGGTAGATATTTCATGGCTCTGGCATCTCCAATATCTTGGGATCTCCAACACAATCTAGGCTTCACCTTCACAGCTTCACACAATTGGCTTCCTGGGTACTCCATACAGGGGCACCCCTGACATATGCCTGGCCTCAGCAGCTTTCCTTAGCTACAAGGAAAGATTTTTTTTTAAGGGAGATAACTACAATCCCCTTTTTGTATCCTTGACTCTAAAGCCAGAACAACATGTGGCCAGAGCTGCCAGGTTCTGCTGCTTGCAAGGGCTGGAACACGGCCCTCTTGTTCAATTACACCTTCACCAGCTTTCTGTTGTTGGTGGCTTCCTTCACTGCTTAATCTTTCCTTTAATTCCTTTTCACAAGGTAGAAGCTTAGCTGGGTGAGGTCTTACCCTGAGGTAACCACTCCCTTTATTCAATAATTTAGTTTCAGGGTTTTCTTTAAACTTTTTATCTCCTTGACCACAGACTTTAGCTCCATTATACTTCCTGGTGCTCCTTTTCTTCTCAAACTGTACATTTTATATTTTTCCTTGCTCAGCTTGCTCCTTTTCATAATAGATCTGCATAGGAGTGGCCACGAAGAGCCATGTGACACAGTCGAGACTAGGCTGTCTTGAAATATTTTTGACCAGTGTCCTTAATGCAAAACTCTTTCATTTAGACACAAGCAGATTTTTTGGACAAGGGCAAAAACAGCCACATTCTTTGCTAAAATGTCACAAAAATGGTATCTAGGTTTTTATTATATTCTTCCCCTCTGAAGATTCTTTAGTTGGTCCCCACAGTTCAAATTACCCTCATTACTACCTTCCATGCTCCTATTACTATGGCCCATTAAACCCCACTTAAAGTGTTCAACTGATTTTCTAATCCAAAGTCCCAAAGTCAACATTCCACCCACAAACTGGTCAGGACTGTCCCAGGAATACCCCACTCCCTCGTACCAAGTTCTGCCTTAGTTAGTTTCTATTGCTGTGAAGAGATACCATGACCACAGTGTGGTCTCTTATAAAAGAAAGCATTTAATTGAGGCTTGCTTACAGTTTCAGAGGTTTAGTCCATTATAATCATGTCAGGGAGCATGGTGGCACACAGACTGACATGATTCTGGTGAAGTAGCTGAGAGAGTTCTCCATCCAGGCCCATGCATACATAGCAGGAAGAGAGAATCATTAGGCCTGACTTGGGCTTTTGAAACCTCAAAGCCCATCCCTAGTGACACACTTTCTTCCACAAGGCCACAGCTACCCCAGTAAAGGCCCCACCTCCTAGTCCTTCTCAAGTGGTATTACTCCCGGGTGACTAAGCATTCAAATATATAGGCCTGTAGGGGCCATTCTTATTCAAACCACCACATAGGGATAGACGTCATCTTCCATTAGATAATGTGATGTTACTCTAGCCTCCATTAACCCATTTCAAGGTGTGCGCTGTACCTGAGGCAATAATTCATATTGCCATGGGGTGGGGGAGCTTCCTCCCCCCTAAAAATCACTCTACACACACAACCAACCTGTTGAGTGGTGATCAGGACCCTGGGGTTCTAGCTCTGCTCCCTAGGTGCTGTGAGACCTCAGGCAGGGAACTGTCCCTAAAGCAAGAGCACACAGACTTCTGTTGCCTGGTATCTTTGTTGCAGGTTTCAGATGTCTCCCATCTCCCAAGTGATTCCACTGTCAGCCAGGGATGGGTCAGAGCATTTAGACATGTGCTCCATGGGAATTTAACAGGCCTGGAGTGATGGTAGTCATGGTCCCCCTCTTTGGGTACCAAGCCTCACGGCCCAACCTCCCACAGTTAATTCATATTCATTCATGCCCCTTCTGTCTGTCTCTCTGTCTCCGCTCTCTCTTGTCTCCTGGAGGAAGCTGTAATTAGGTGTGAGTCTGGATGTGGGTGCTTCCGCATCACCCTGGCAGCTGGAGGACAAAATTGTGATGATAAAAGCCTGGCCTAAGCCAGGAAGCGGCCCCACTATCCCCCAACATCTTGGCTTGTTCGGAGTCGTTGAAGGGCCGCTTTGTGCTGGTCCAGCGCAGTCCGAGAATGCCTTCCCCACAATCCAGTGCCAAGCCAAGCAGAATCCCAGCCAGGCTGAATCAGGATTAAAGGATTGGCTTCATGGAGGGAAATTAAGCATTGTGAACTGCGCAGTTCGCAGAACCGCTGATAAGGGGGATCAGCCTCAAGTAACACCAATCTCATTAAGAGCCGATGAATGGCACAGGGTAATTTGCACTAGTAAACTCATATGCTGGAGGGAACCTGTCCGCCCTGGTGACAGACAGTTCAGGAGCAGGACTAGCAATCAAGTGCTAGCCGTAGCGAATGGTAGTGAGTGCTTGCCATGTGCTGGGTGTGTGTGTTGACATTGCCACCCCATTTATAAAGGCCCGGAAAACACAGTCACCAGTGTAGCTCATCACCCTCTTAGCATCATTTCAGCTGGTACTTGCTGCCAGGTCTTGGTGTGAGAGTTTTACACATTTGCTGTTTAATTCTCTGAGTGGCTCTCTAAGGGAGAGCTTCTGTGAGCTTCGTTTCACAGAAAAGGATGCTAAAAGGCTGGGGAAATAAATGGCTGTCAGTGCTGGATTTGCCTTGCAAGAATGAGGATCTGAGTTCGGTTCCCAAAACCCACAAGAGGACAGCCAGGCATGGCAATGAATGCTTGGAATCCTAGCCTGGGGAGGAAAAGAGGAGAATGGATCCTCAGGGCTCCCTGGCCAGCTAGCCTGGTCTGTCTAGTAAGGTGCATGCCAGTGATAGACCCTGTCTTGGGGGAAAAAAAAAGAAAGAAAAGAAAGGGGGAGGGGAAGGTGACTGAACCGTAAGGGATAATAGGCAAGGTTGTCCTGACCTTCACACACATGCATCTGCATGTATGTACGCACACCTGTATATAATCATGCACAATACAAAAGAATCTGAAGCAAAAGTGGTTAAGTTCACATGTCAAGGTTATAAAATCAGTGATAATTAGAGCAGGATTCTCACTCTGGGAAAGATCCATACAGAATTGCACGGGCTTTAACATCCACGTGGAAGCTGTGGTCCGCCCTGGTGCAGTCAGTAGACTTGAACCCTCAGAGCTCGACCCTTGCAGCCTTCACCAGTAGGGGTGGAGACCACAGGTAAGGGGTGCCCAGGAGACTGCCGAGAATAAATGAAACCAGTGGTTCTGTTTTAGGTTGAGGAGGTGGTCACCCCTGATTTCTGATCCCTTGAGCCACCTCAGAGCTTCAGACTTCCTCATTTCATACCTTTTTTTTTTTTTTAAGGTTTTCTGAGACAGGGTTTCTCTGTGTATCCTTGACTGTCCTGGACTCACTTTGTAGACCAGGCTGGCCTTGAACTCACAGAGATCTGCCTGCCTCTGCCTCCCGAGTGCTAGGATTAAAGGCGTGTGCCACCATGCCTAGCAAACTTCCTCATTTCCATTGTAAAAGTTTATCAAGCCTTTCCTGTCAAAGATGAGGGTTGCAGAGGTGATTGATGTATTCAAAGACTGTGGTACCTTCTAAGACCCAGCCTGACAGGCATTACTCCATCCCCTGTTGGAAGTACAGGGTACAGGTTGAGTACACCTCTTCTGAAATGCTTGGAAGCAGAAGTGTTTCAGATTTCACAAATTTTGAAGTCTGGGATATTTGGATGGATGTATATAGAACATGTTCTAATTTTTTTCATTCCCTACTCTTTCTCAAGTTCTTTCACTCCTGTCTACTCCCCACTCCTCCCTTCCCCCCCCTCAAAAAAAGCATTTCCTCACATTCCTGTCTTGTTTTGTGAATCACTGAATTTAACTACAGCTGTCTGTGTGGCCTTGGGTTTAGAACTATTCATTGGATCACAGTGAGCTTAGCAATGGGTACATAACTGAAGATGATTACTTCACATCTCCCAGAGTCTACTATAGCTAGTAGTTTAGCAGTAAGAGATATGACTCCATAACCCTTCCCACATCCATGGCTGATTGCTGACAGGGACAATCTGTATAGTCCAATGCAGGTAACCATAGCTGCTGTGAAATCATGATTGCAATGCTTGGGTGATGCCTAGAAAATGACACTTTGCAGCTCTTCTCCTTATCTTCAACTCTTCCATTCTTCCTGATCCCCCATCTTCACTGTTTCCTGAGCCTTAGGAGGGATAGTATAAATTCTTCATTAGGGCTGGGCACTCAAACATCCTTTATTCTTGGTACCTAGGACAGCCATGAGTCTCTGCATTCACTTCCATTGACTGTGGAAAAGAAGCTTTTCTGATAAAGAGCTGCTTAGTCATTTTAGTTATTAGTGATAAGTTATCCCCTGGGGTCTGCGGCTTTGCCAAGCATGGGTGGTTGGCCAGGCTTACAGTACTAAGCATGAATTCCTTCCTGTGGAGTGGGGCTCAAATGGAATCGCAGGCTGATTAGGTTACATAACAGTTGTACCACTACTGCACAGGTGGGCACCTCTTGCCTAGAAGGTTGATTTTGTAGTTAGAAAGATTCACAGCTGGGTAAGTCCTTTGATGCCTGTTAGCCAGGAGGGAGACTGTTTCTAGCTTGCTTTCCCTCTGTCTTATAACTGATGTGTGTAGAGTTTTCAGCAACAGGATTTTACACTGCAGTTCTGATTGGCATCCAAGAGAACTGATAAGAGCTTGTGTTGTTTAGGGACATCCCTGACCAACTCTTTTGGAGGTACCCCACACCTGCCACCAGCAATTTTATATGTTGACCCATTGCTTTTAGGAGAAGCATTATCAAGCTATGATGGGTGTCTCTCAAAAATCTCTTTTGTATTTTTAAATTGAATTACAAAGTAGTAAATCCTCATATGGCTCTTTTATACATTCTTTGTTTTGGTTAACCCTTGCACACCCTCTCTCCCTGATCCACCACCTCACCCTAACCCGCTTAAATATTTCTATCCCTAGTGTTGCCCCCTCTCTACCTTCACCTGTGTTCTATCCCTGCACCTTCCCCTGTCCTAGTTCCCTCTTTCTAGTCTCAAGGCTTGCTTAGGTACTATAGGTTAAACAAAGCTAAAGAGTGGAAGCTGAGATTCACATATGAAAAAGACCAGGTGGTATTTCTCCTGGGCTGGGTTATCTCATTCAGCATATTTTTTCCAGTTCCAGTCATTTACCTGAAAAATTCATGATTAATTTTTTGTTTATATGTAAAAAAAAAAATTAGTTAAATTATGTTGGGTGCCATTTGAGAAATAATTAAATTATTTACCAGTATCTATATTATATTTAATTGGTTTGGCAGCTAATCCTTAACCATCCATTATAAAAGAGCACACAGACACCACATGGATTTTAACAAGCCTAGGCCTGGGTTGTGAAATCTTGGCCCATCTAAGCTAGCTCTTAATTCTATTAACCAAATATGACCCCATATATACATACGTCCCCTTGGACTGCTATTCTCCATGCTATGCCAATGTTCCTGGCCATGTGGAGTGAGGTTCTTTTTTCTAACCCATGGTGTGTGCCTCCTTCCTGCTCCTGGCTGGAATGCCTTAATCCTCTGTCTAAAGCACAGGCTTCCTGTTCTAATCTCGGGAAGTCCTACCTTTCCCTGTCTTTGCCCAATCTCAGGCCTTAGCCATTTTATTTAACCAATCACAGTCAATGAAAGTAACAGACAGCAAGCAGGACCAATTAATTAACATTTAGAATGCTTAACACTACACCATCATTTATAGTTGGATGAAATTCCATTGTGTAACTGTACCACATTTTCATTGTCCATTCTCCAGTTGATGAACATCTAGGCTGCTTTCATTTCCTTACTGTTGTGAATCAAGCATGGATATATACAAGTATCTCTGTAGTATGATACAAAATCTTTTGGGTGTATGCTCAGGGAAAGTATAGCTGGGTCATCTGGTAGTTGGTTTCTAGTTATGTTGTTTTGTTTTGCTTTGTTTTGAGAAACCTGATTTCCAAAGTGTCTGCACTAGTTTACACTCTAACTAGATCCCTGTCATTACTGATATAGTATTACTAGCAAGAGTAACATTTTATTCATTGTTTTCTTCAGGAAGGCAGGTAGGTCTGTGTGGAGGCTGGAAGTGGGAAGGTGGGTAGAGCTGGAGGCCCAGATGCTCATCAGAGGAGTGGATATTCTCTGCGTTCACTAGGGACTGGAGGCTGGATCCATGTGCCTCTGGGTCCTGGCAGCTCTTCTCAGGAATAGAGCCATGGACTGGAAGCTGGTTCTGTGTTGCTTGGACCGGGGAGCTCTCCCTCGAATGACAGATAGGGCCAGGGGGCCTAGGGGTCTGAGGATGGTTGATCCTGAGACCCAGTGGCCCTCTTTGGGGAGGTGGCTGGTCCCAGCATTTGCCCAGGAAACACAGACACTGTTTCACAGTTAACAGTGAGGCTTCACAATTGCTCCACAGTGACTTGAGTTCAACTACTCAGACACCATTTGTGTTGGGTGCGCCATCTTGGAAACTTCCCTATGTGTCAGCTTTCTAAGTGATAATCATAATAACCATTTATTTCCCCATTGTTTTATATATTTATATATAATATATAAAATGAGGTGTGCTCAAGTACATTTCTCTTTCTTAGTTTTTGATTTTAGGTCAGAGTCTTACTTTGTAGCTCAGATTTCCTTCAACTCATGGCAGTATTTCTACCTACCTTCCCAAGTGCTCAGCTTCCTGGCATAAGCCACTTCCTTGTTTTTAACATATCTTTGCATATCAGCTGAAATAGCTGACACATAAATTCCTTAGTCAATTTTCTTGGACAAATGATATCTCACCTTGCACGAAACTCACCTCCAGATGGATCAAGGATATCAACATAAGAACTAATACCCTGAAACTGCCAGAGAAGAAAATAGAGAGTACACTTAAATATTTACTTTTTGAATAGAACTCATGGACGCACAGGAAATAAGACCAACAGTAGACAAGTGGAATCTCTTTAAACTAAAAAGTTTTTGTACACCAAAGGAAACTGTCAGT
Organism: Lophiomys imhausi; assembly: GCA_907164525.1. NCBI lineage: Eukaryota > Metazoa > Chordata > Mammalia > Rodentia > Muridae > Lophiomys > Lophiomys imhausi. The sequence goes on from CAJQZJ010033958.1 coordinate 631,038, forward strand.
AGAAAAATGAGGCAGCTTACAAAATGAGAGAAAAAATTCCATCTGTATATTGGGCAGAAGATTAGTGTCTAGAAAGAACTCAAAAATGTACATGAAGAAAGCAAACAACCCAGTTAAAAAAGAGGCTATGGAATTAAGCAGAGAGTTCTCAAAAGAAGAAATATAGATGGCTAATAAACACTTTTTAAAGTGTGCAACATCCTTAGCACTCAGGGAAATACATATTAAAACTAATGTAAGATTTTATGTCATGGAGCTGGGGAGCTGGCTCAATGATTTAGAGTGTTGGCTGCTCTCACAGTGGACCCAAGTTTGATTCTCAGCTCCCACAACAGCTCACAACCATCTGTAACTCCAGTCCCAGAGGATCTGACACCATCTTCTGGTCTCCACAGGTAGCAGGCATTCATGTGGTACATACACAGACATGCAGGCAAAACACACATACACATAAAATAATTTTTTTTTAAATGTTTAACTTAAAGATTCTCATTTCGGTTAGAATGGCTGTCATCAAGAATACAAATGACAACAATACTAATCTTATAAAACAAATTGTAGGATAGTCTTACTACTGAAGGCGTACTTTTAAATTATTAATTTATTATTATATTGATATCTCTATATACCTTCCAACCCCACTGACCTGAGGTATGAGAGAAAGACTATTATTAGAGACAGTGTAGACCTTTTCAGTTGTTGGTCCTTGGGGCGATTCGCCAGCAGTCCAGCCAAATCGGCACACAGGGACAGGTACAAGCAGCAGTGAGAACACAGCTAACCAGGAAACCGCAGCAATTTCGGAGAGCACCAGCCAGGACTGCCGAAGAAGCAGGGGCTTTCATGGCCCCAAACACCCCCCCCCACCCCTGACGTGGGCTCAGCCCTACCTGGGCTGCCATCTTCAGCAAGTCTCTGCAGCAGCAGACTTCAGCAAAGCGTTATCTGGAGTCTTTAGAAGTGAAACAGCCATGAGAGAAAATGCCAAACAACAACAACAACAAAAAAAAAAAAAACCCTTTGTTTCTGGGATTTCTATTTATACCTCCACCAAAATCCACCCAAGGATGTTTTCTAATTGGCCAACCTCGTGCCCTCTACACGAAGTACTTCCTGTTGACCAAGATCACACACTCTCCTAGGAGTCTGTCCATCAAAGGATGTAAACATGTTCCCCACACGTGACAGTTTCTAGCCGACAAAACATCACACACTCTTCCATCAGGATGTTTTGAATGCCCCTCTCACAAGTCTGTTTTTTACCGGTGGTTTCACTGGTGGACAAAGAACCCCCTCATCCCATACTTTAGACCAAAACAAAAACATTCATTTCACACAACCGTGTTTCTAAAGAAATCAAAACTTCCACCACATACTACTCTTGTTTTTTAGAAGAATTTGTGTAGAATTTATATTACCTACATTTTTTATAAATATATAAAATACGTTTTTATAAGAAAAGTAAATATTTACATTTTTATATTATTAATTAAATTTTAAGATTTTTATAAAATCAACCAGTGAGCCTTTAAAGGTCTGGAGGTTTTTTTTTTTTTTCTCATGAGAAGTTACTTAACTGTAAGCTGTTTTCTTTAATGGGTTTAGGATTTCAAGTTATCAGTTTCTTCTGGGATGATCTTTGCTTCTTTATGTTTTTGATGTGTTTGTCTTACCTAACTTGTTGAGTTCATTGGCCTAAAGTTCATAATTACTTATAGTCCTTTTGACATTGGTGGGATCTGCAGTGATGACTCCTTTTCATTCTTGATCCTAGTGATTTTTATCCCCTGGTGAGAGGCTTATCAAATATATTAATCTTCACTAAGAATGGGCTTTTGTTTTCATTGATTTTTTTTCTCTTAGAAAAAAACACTTTTTTTGATTCTTTGTGAATTTTACATCATGCACCACAATCCCACTCAACTCCCGTCCTTTTGTATCCACCCTCTGCCCTTACAGCCCCCCCCCAAATATAAATAAATAAATAAAATAGAAGCATCTCATCATGGAAGCTGTAGTGTGTCACTGTGTGTCACACAGTATACCCTTTTGTCTACACTTCTTTACTTGCAAATGTTCATTGCAGTGAGTCATTGGTCTGGTTTGGGGTCTCTGGCTTCTGCTACACTATCAATACTGGATCCTCACGAAGACTCCTCTCAAATATCCTGTTGTTGCCCCATGACATGGAGATCCTGCAGCTTTAGACCTCTTCACAAGCTCCAGCAGTTTATAGATGGGGTAGTTTCTGGGCCAGGCCTAGGTGGTAGCTGAGTTTGTTAGCCCTCCAGCTCTCCTGCACCCACACCACCGAGGCAAGCTCTCCAGCCCTGCCCTGGCTAGCTCACCCAATGCTGCAGCTGGCAAGGGGCAGGGCCAGCTCTCCTGTGATCACACCCTTGGGAATGGCTCATCCACACCTTTGCCACCAGGGCTAGCTGTGTTGTGGTGCCCAGGTGAGGTACAGGGCCCACTCTCCTCAGTGCTGCAGTTGGTTAGAGGCCAGGCCAACTCTTCTGCTCCTATGACCTTGGGGCCAGCTCTCCTGCCTGTCCTGCCACAGGCAGCAAAGGGTAAGGGGAGCATCTCCCCCCTCACCAACACCAAGGCAAGACAGATGAGGGGCAGAAGCAGTTCTTCTGCTCTCCCTCCAGCTCATCTGTTCCCCCTCCCCTCTTCCTTGCCACCAGGGCCAGTTCTATTATGCTACCCAGGAGTGGTACAGGACCAGCTCTCCCTAGTGCCACAGCCAGTGAGGAGCAGGGACAGCCCTTGGACATCAACATGGTCCCAGGAGGCAGCCCAGACCAGTGATGTCCAAATTGTCTTTGGTGGTAATATGAGCTACAGATATAGACATAGACCCCTTCTGTTGCATAGCCATGAACCCAGACATAGCCCTCAGTGGCAGCATGGGCTGGGACTTCTCTATGGCCTCAAGTGGCAGGGCAGGCTACTCATATCAGGCTATTCCTCTCCACTCTTAAGTCTCCAATTCTGCCTCTCTTCGTAGTGGTCAAACCATTTCCCTTCTCTCTCTCCTCTTTACCCCATACTTGTTCATCATAGTGGCTTCTGCTGTGGATGGGCTACAAGGCTGGTGGGCCTCTGGGTGTCTTCCACCTGACCACACTGCATGGTGGCAGCTCTGGTTTTGCTCTTATGTTTCTTCATTTTCCATTTCATTCATTTCTACTTTTGTTGAATTATTTATTCTCCTTTTGTCTCAAGTTACTTATTAGATCTCTTTTTAAAAATATTTATGTTTATATGTATGTGGCTTGGTGAGTGAATGTTGCATGTATGCAAGGTGCCTGTGGTGGCCAGAAGAGGTCATCAGATCTCTTGGAGCTGGAATTACAGTGTAAGGGACTGTGAACCACACTCAGACCTTCAGGAAGATTTGTGTGTACTCTTTACCCCTGAGCCATTTCTCTAGTGTATATGTATATGTATGAGTAGTGTGTGTGTGTGTGTGTGTGTGTGTGTGTGTGTGTGTGTGTTTTCTGTTGTCTGATCAGTCCATCTGTGTTTTTATTCCCACCCTTTTATTCTCAGTAGTAGTAAAGAGAAATGAATCAGATCTCTAGTAGTTATTTGTCCATTTTGTGTCAAATCAGTTTTTACTTTTGTATTTACAGCTACATGGTTTTTTTAGACTTATTTACCCTAGGTAAATTGGCCATTTCATCATCATACAGATTCTATTGTTACCCCGGCAACATTTATTCTGAAATCTAATTATCTACCATTACAATGTGTAATGTGTCACCCATGTTGATCTTTCCTTTTATTACATGGCATATCTTTTTTTTTTTTCTTTTTTAGGTTTTTTCAGACAGGGTTTCTCTGTGTAACAGCTCTGGCTGTCCTGGAACTCACTCTGTAGACCAGGCTGTCCTTGAACTCAAAGAGATCCACCTGCCTCTGCCTCCCAAGTGCTGGGATTAAAAGCGTGTACCACCAGGCCAGGCTACGTGGCATATCTTTATTTAAAAAGTTACATATCACTGATCTCTGGCTTTATATTTCAGTAGTTGGGTTTTTTTTTTTGTTTTGTTTTGTTTTGATTTTGATTCCAGAACGGAGGACTGAACCCAGAACCTTGCACCAACACCATTGAGCTAAATCCCCAACCCCTTAAGTAGATTTTGTTTTTAAAGGTTTTTCGAGACAGGGTTTCTCTGTGTAGCCCAGGCTGTCCTGGAACTCACTCTGTATACCAGGCTGGCCTTGAACTCACAGAGATCTTCCTGCCTCTGCTTCCCGAGTGCTGGGATTAAAGTTGTGTGCCAATGCTCCCGGTTCAGTAGATGTTTTTTTTCCTTTATTTTTTATTTCTTCAAGTTACATCTCAATCGCAGTCCCCTCCCTATTCCCCCTCCAGTCCCATCCTCCCACCCTCAACCCCCCATCCTCTTCCCTTTTTTTTTCTTTTAAGTTTAAGGTATAACTTATTTCCCCCTACAGTTTCCCCTTTCAGTCCAACAAATGGCTCTTTCTCTTATAATAATAAATACAATACAGTACAACAGAGGTAATTAGGCCACAGTTATGAGGGTTATATGGCTTAACGTACATTCCCAATGACCAGTCCATATGTATTTGGTACCTGACTTTAACATTCTACTATCTAAACATCAACATGAGTTTAAAGGTCTTTATCTGACTCAACATTCATACTAACTTGCAACACAATTTTAAAAGTATCTTCTTAGATGTATAACACTCTCTTGACTCCTAAACAACTCAAAATTAAATTATGAGACTCTAGCTATCTGTTCTTCAACCACCTCAGAGACCTGAGAGGGATAAATATATCTGATTTTATAGGAAGTACAGGGCCTGCAGCTTCCCAAACTAAGAAATGACATACCTGTGGCTGCCTGGACAGTTCCCATTTTCTCTCCATACATTACAGCATCGATCTTCAGTCATTTGGCCCCATTTCTCTGACAGACATTGATTGTAGAGCAGGGGTTATGAAGGACTTCCCTACCCTGTCTTGGCAGAGCTAGGCTGTCGACTTACCTGCTTCCAGGTTTTGTCCTTTTTGGACAGCATTCTGTCTACAGTTGGGGCAAGGGGCTTTTCCTACCAAGAGATAGGCTTGCGACTAATTCAATCATCTCCCACTGGAGATTCTTCGATGCTCATCTTCTACTTGGAGGAGAATAGGGGGTGCTGTCAGGAGTTGATATGTCTTGATATAAAAAAATCTAAAGTTACGAAAACATCTTTGAATGCCATATTCTGCAGATCTCTTGAGGTTTTTGAAGAGGCCCTATCCATCTCTTATATTAGGGTAAGCAGATGTTGCTCGTCTCTTGCCAGTTTATTTCTGATTAGCTTAGAAAGTAACTATAATAGGCTGTCATAGTACCTAACTGAATGACCGGCTTGCATAACCATTAGTTTGCATTTCTTAATTATCCTAAACAGTTTATGACAATTAGTAGTAAAAGGCCGAAACATCACATTTCATTTTTTTTCTTTACCTCCTAACCCTTCCATCCCATTTCCCGGGGGTTGGGTGTCCTTATATAACAGTCCCTTATCTCAGTTGAGAGGTTGTATGAGGGCCAAGAGCCTCTTCATTCATTGGGGATCTACGAAGCAGTACCATCAGTGAAAAGTGTCTTGTTGCCCAGGAGAGAGAACTACTAAACAAACAAACAAACCAATAAGCAGACAATAGATAAAAAAGACTAAAAAATAGAAAAAAATATAATTAATATATAAAAAAATAAATAAAGAATAAGAATTAAAAATAAGAAGTCTATGTCCAAGTTCCCTGTGGTATGTTAGTTGTAGTATCGATACCTTCTACTATATAGCTAAAATCCTACTATAAGTGAATAGATGCCATATGTGTCCTTCTGAGTCTGGGTTAGTTCACTCAGGGTGAGCTTTTCTAGTTCCATCCATTTGGCTGCAAATTGCATAATTTCATTGTTCCTGATAGCTGAATAATATTCCATTGTATAGATGTACCACAGATTTTTGACCCATTCTTCGGTTGAGGGACATCTGGGTTGTTTCCAGTTTCTAGCTATTACAAATAAGGCTGCTATAAACATAGATGAGGAAACTTCCTTATGATTCTGTGAAGAGGCATTTGGGTATATACCCAGAAGTGGTATGGCTGGGTCCTGAGGCAGAGCTATTCCAAGTTTTTTAAGATATCTCCAGACTGACCTCCATAGTGGTTGCACAAGCCTGCATTCCCACCAGCAATGGAGTAGGGTACCCCTCTCTCCACACCCTCGCCAGCATGTGCTGTCGTTTGAGTTTTTGATCTTAGCCATTCTGACAGGTGTGAGATGGAATCTCAGAGTCGTCTTGAGTTGCATTTCTCTGATGATTAAGGATGTTGAGCATTTCTTCAAGTGTCTCTCAGCCATTAGGGATTCCTCCTTTGTGAATTCTCTATTTAGCTCCGTCCCCCATTTTTTGATTGGATTATTTGGTTTCTTGGCATTTAATTTCTTGAGTTCTTTGTAGATTTTGGATATTAGCCCTCTGTCAGGTGTGGGGTTGGTGAAGATTTTCTCCCAGTCTGTAGGCTGCCGTTTTGTTCGAATGACAGTGTCCCTTGCCTTACAGAAGCTTTTCAGTTTCATGAGGTCCCATTTATTGATTGTTGATCTCAGGTCCTGAGCTGTTGGTGTTCTGTTCAGGAAGTTGTCGCCTGTGCCAATTAGTTCGAGGGTTTCTCCCACTTTTTCTTCTAGTAGATTTAGTGTGACCGGCCTTATGTTAAGGTCTTTGATCAACTTGGACTTAAGTTTTGTACAAGGTGATAAGTATGGGTCTAACTTCATTCTTTTACAAGTGGACATCCAGTTGGACCAGCACCATTTGTTGAAGATGCTGTCCTTCTTCCATTGTGCCGTTTTGGCTTCTTTGTCAAAAATTAGGTGGCCATAAGTGTGTGGGTCTATTTCTGGATCTTCAATTTGATTCCATTGATCTACTGGTCTGTTTCTATACCAATACCATGCTGTTTTTACAACTATTGCTCTGTAGTACAGCTTGAAATCTGGGATGGTAATACCTCCAGATGTTTTTTTTATTGTACAGGATTGATTTAGCTATTCTGGGCTTTTTGTTGTTCCATATGAAATTGAGGATAACTCTTTCCAAGTCTATAAAAAATTGTGTTGGTATTTTGATAGGAATTGCATTGAATCTATATATTGCTTTTGGTAGGATGGCCATTTTTATTATGTTGATCCTACCTATCCATGAGCATGGGAGATCTTTCCATCTTCTAAAGGCCTCTTCCATTTCTTTCTTCAAGGACTTGAAGTTCTTGTTGTACAGGTCCTTTACTTGCTTGGTTAGAGTTACCCCCAGGTATTTTATGTTGTTTATGGCTATTGTAAAGGGGGTTGTTTCCCTTATTTCTTCCTCAGCCCATTTGTTTGTTGTATAGAGAAGGGCTTCTGATTTTTTTGAATTAATTTTGTATCCAGCCACTTTGCTGAAGGTGTTTATCAGCTGTAAGAGTTCTCTGGTGGAATTTTTGGGGTCGCTTATGTATACTATCATATCATCTGCAAATAGGGATAATTTGACTTCTTCGTTTCCGATGTTTATCCCCTTGATGTCCTTTAGTTGTCTTATTTCTCTAGCAAGAACTTCAAGTACTATATTGAAGAGATATGGTGAAAGTGGACATCCTTGTCTTGTCCCTGAGTTTAGAGGAAATGCTTCAAGTTTCTCTCCATTTATTTTGATATTGGCCACTGGCCTGCTGTATATTGCCTTTATTATTTCTAGGTACAGCCCTTGTATGCCCGTTCTCTCCAGAACTTTTAGCATGAAGGGGTGTTGGATTTTGTCAAATGCTTTTTCTGCATCTAGCGAGATTATCATGTGGTTTTTTTTTTTCTTTCATCTTGTTTATATGGTGAATGATGTTGATAGACTTTTGTATGTTGAACCATCCCTGCATCCCTGGGATGAAGCCTACTTGATCATGGTGTATGATACTTTTGATGTGGTCTTGAATTCGGTTTGCTAGTATTTTATTAAGTATTTTTGCATCTATGTTCATGAGGGAGATTGGTCTGAAGTTCTCTTTCTTTGTTGGGTCTTTGTGTGGTTTAGGAATCAGGGTGATTGTGGCCTCGTAGAATGAGTTTGGCAATGTTCTTTCAGATTCTATTTTGTGAAAGAGTTTGAAAAGTATTGGTGTTAGCTCCTCTTTGAAGGTCCGGTAGAATTTCGTGCTAAAGCCATCTGGCCCTGGACTTTTTTTGGTTGGGACATTTTTAATGACTGTTTCTATTTCCTTATGGGTTATAGGGCTGTTTCATCTGTTTATCTGATCTTGATTTAGCTTCGGTAGGTGGAATCTATCAAGAAAATTGTCCATTTCATTTCACTTAAGTTTTCAAATTTGGTGGGGTATAGATTTTTAAAGTAGGATCCAAATATTCTCTGGATTTCCTCAATGTCTGTTGTTACTTCTCCCTTTTCACTTCTGATTTTGTTGATTTGTGTTTTCTCCCTCTGTCTTTTAGTTAATTTGGCTAAGGGTCTGTCTATTTTGTTGATTTTCTCGAAGAACCAACTCTTGGTTTCATTGATTCTTTGTATAGTTCTTTTTGTTTCTAAGTTGTTGCTTTCAGCCCTAAATTTGATGATCTCCTGCCTTCTGCTCCTCTTGGGAGTGTTTGCTTCTTTTTTTTCCAATTCACCCAATTTAGCTGTTAATTCGCTAATATGAGCTGTCACAATTTTCTTTTTGAAGGCACTTAGTGCTATGAACTTTCCTCGTAGCACAGCTTTCATTGTGTCCCATAGGTTTGGGTATGTTATGTCTTCATTTTCGTTGGATTTTAAGAAGTCTTTGATTTCCTTCTTTATTTCTTCCCTGACCCAGTGGTCCTCTAGTAAAGAGTTGTTCAATTTCCATGTGAGTGTAGACTTTCTGTTGATTCTTTTGCTATTGAAGTCCAGCTTTATTCCATGGTGGTCTGATAAGATACAAGGGGTTATTTCAATTTTCTTGTATCTGTTGAGTCTATCTTTGTGTCCAACTATATGGTCGATTTTGGAGAAGGTTCCGTGAGGTGCTGAGAAGAAGGTGTATTCTTTTGTGTTTGGGTGAAACGTTCTGTAGAGATCTGTTAGGTCCATTTGGTTCATGATTTCTGTTAGACTCAATATTTCTCTGTTTGGCTTCTGTCTTGATGATCTGTCCATAGTTGTGAGTGGGGTGTTGAAGTCTCCCACTATTAAAGTGTTTGGATCAATGTGCGATTTAAGTTTTAGAAGTGTTTCTTTTATACCTGTAGGTACCTTTGTATTTGGGGCATAGATGTTCAATATTGAGATGACCTCTTGGTGGATATTTCCTTTAATGAGTATATAATGCCCCTCTCTGTCTTTTTTTATTAACTTCAATTGGAAGTCTATTTTGTTTGATATTAGGGTGGCTACTCCAGCTTATTTCCTGGGTCCATTTGCTTGGAAAACCTTTTCCCAGCCCTTTACTCTGAGGTAGTGTTTATCTTCAATAGTGAGGTGTGTTTCTTGTATACAGCAAAAAGATGGGTCTTGTTTACGGATCCAGTCTGTAAGTCTGTGTCTTTTTATTGGCGAGTTGAGTCCATTGATGTTGGTGGATATTAGTGACCAGGAGTTGTTATTTCCCTATTATTTTGGTTTAGCTGGCTGTCTTGTGTTTTTCTTTTGTTTAGTTTCTGTGGAGGTTTCTATTTCCTCTGTTTTCTTGGGTGTAGTTATCTTCTCTGGGTTGGAATTTTCCTTCTAGGATCTTTTGTAGGGCTGGATTTGTGAGGAGATATTGTTTGAATTTGATTTTGTCATGGAATATCTTGTTTTCTCCTTCTATGTTGATAGAGAGTTTTGCTGGATACAGTAATCTGGCTGGGCACCTATGTTCTCTCAGGGCTTGTAGGACATCTGTCCAGGCCCTTCTAGCTTTTAAAGTTTCTGAGGAGATGTCAGGTGTGATTCTGATGGGTCTGCCATTGTATGTGACTTGGCCTTTTTCTCTTACAGCTTTTAATATCCTTTCTTTGTTCTCTACATTTGGAGTTTCTATTATTATGTGGCGAGAGGAGTTTCTTTTCTGATCTAATCTGTTTGGTGTTCTGTAAGCCTCTTGGATTTTTACTGGCATCTCTTTCTTTAGGTTTGGGAAGTTTTCTTCTATGATTTTGTTGAAGATATTTCCTGGACCATGGAGTCGGGAGTCTTTTCTTTCCTCTATGCCTATAATTCTTAGGTTTCATCTTTTCATTGAGTCCTTGATTTCTTGGATGTTGTGGGTGAGAGATTTTTTAGCTTTCTCATTTTCTTTGGATGTTGTACTGATTTCTTCCATCAAATCTTCCATGCCTGAGATCCTGTCTTCCATCTCTTGCATTCTGTTTTTCATACTCACATCCGTAGTTCCTGTTCTCTTCTCTTGATTCTCCATTTCCTCTTTTAACTCTCACTGTGTTTTCTTTATTGTTTCCATTTCTATTTTCATGTCTTGAATGGTAGTGTTCGTTTTGTACATTTCCTTCTCCAGTTTGCTTGTTTTTGTCTGGAGATCTTTCATTGCTTTATCCTTTTCCTGTTCAAGCTGGGTCACCTTGGCTTGGAGCTCTTTAATGATGTTATTCATTGTTTTGACTTGTAAGATTGTGGCTTCTTTGAATTCCTTCATAGTTTTTAGTTTTAAGTTCTTCTTGAAGGGACTTTATCACTTTCCATACTGTAGAATTGTCATTGTTTTCATGTGTTTCAGTTGTGGTGAGGTGGTTCATGCTGGACGGAATAGCGTTGCTTTCTTTTGTTGGAGACATTTCGCTCTTTTTTTTTTTTTTTTTTTTTTTTTTTTTGGTCTGGGGCCTCTGGCCATGTGGAATTTGCTGTCTTCTGGACTTGGGTCCAAAGGGGGCGCTTTGGTGTAGGATTCGAGTTGCCTTACTCCACCCCTATAAGGTGAGTCATTCAGTCCCGGCTTCTAGGTGGGGACCCAATTAATTCAGGTGGCGGAGCTGTTTACAAGTAAGCTCTGATTCCCCGCAGGAAGGGCCTGTACTAGTACATAAGACCGATATATGACCGTTTCAAACATGTCGCAGTTTGCCCGAGGTTGGTTCCTGTGGCGGGGAAGTCTGCAGTTCAGCTGCAGTAGCCTTGCTGCTCCCGCGGCTTGGAAACTGGCCAGTGACGTCACAGACTGCGATCTGTGGTCTGAAGGCACTTTGCAGCAGATCTCCCGCTCATTTCCAAGGCTCGCAACCTTTTGCTAGATAATTGGATCGTCTGTGTGAGACCTGGGAGTGCCCAGCAGGGTGGGGATTATCTCTGTGTGTTTTCTGAATCTTCTGGCTGGGTATTAGGTTGGAACTTACCAGGGGTCTCTCCTTCTGGGGGGATCGGTTATCCCGATTCCCGGGTCCAGAGGCTTCCTAGAGTGTCCGAGATTTGGAAGGGGCGTCCTGCCCAGGCATCTTCCGTGATCCCTGTGTAGCTGGGTGAGATTTAGAAGGGGTCATGCCCTTTGTACAGTGTCCTGGAACACTTGCCGCCTTGTGATTTTTGACCCCGAAATCAAAGTACGTCTGCGCCGGCCGCCGCCATCTTGGATCCCCCTCAGTAGATGTTTTATACAGGACATATCATCGTGTTTTTAAACTAAGAATCTCTGTCTTTTCTTTATAATTTTGGAACATTTGTATTTAATGTACTTTTGATGTTGTTGAATATAAATTTTCCACCTTTATACTTGGGTGCTGTTCATCTCCTGTGTTCTTTGTTCTTCCCTCCTCTCCCCAATCCCCTTTCTCCCTTCATCACCCCCTCTCTCCCTCATATTTATTTATTTATTGTAGGAGACGAAGTATATGTACATGTGGAGGTCAGAGGACAACTTGCAGGAATCAGTTCCCTCATTCCGTCATGTGGGTTCTAGGTATCGAAGTCAGGTGGTCCATCAATCCAGGCAGTCTGACAGCAGGCACTTATACCCTCTGAGCCATCTTGCTGGCCTCACACACATTTTTAATTATATTAATTCCTCTTCCATTAGTTGGTTTTGATTTTTGTTGCTTAATTCTGGTGAAAAACAAATTTATATATTTCCATTTCTCTCTTCATGATCCAGTAAGTATTTATGATGTTTACAATCACTATTCTTGAAGCCTGATTAGATAGTTCCATTCTTTCTATCATATTAATGTCTGTTTCCTTTGACTGGCTGGTTATCAGGTATACTTTGCTGTATTGGGTACTTAGAACTGTGTATGGTACAGATGCTTGGGTCCACTGTGCTTCTTGGAAGAGTGTTGGACTTCATCTGCAATCTGTCTTCCTGGGGTTCTCTTTTATACTTTTATTTTTTAAGACAGGGTTTCTCTGTGTAGCCCTGGCTGTCCTGGACTCACTTTGTAGACCAGGCTGACCTCTAACTCACAGAGATCCACCTGCCTCTGCTTCCCGAGTGCTGAGATTAAAGGTGTGCACCACCATGCCCGGCTTTATACTTTCTTTTAAAATTTAATTTTATTTGTGTGTATGTTTCTGTTTGCATGTGTATAACTGTGAGCATTCAGGTGCCCACAGAGGTGAGAGGAGGGTGTCAGATCGCCCAGAGCTGGAGTTACAGGCTAAGTGACCAAACATAGATCCCGTGACAGAGCACACACTCATAAACACTGTGCCATCTCTCTAGCCCACCTTTATACTTCATACTTTTGAAGCTCTCTCTGAGAATGTGAGAACAGGGGCAGAACAGTCTTTAGCCTGTGGCAGATTTGGTTTCAGAGGTCTGGATTCTGCCTGGGTCTTCATGCATTAAAATGTGTTTGTAACCACCTGACTGCTGCTCTGTGTGAGACCCTTGAGCAAACCTGTTTTAAATCTGGGCCTCAGTTTCCCTGTCCAGTGAAGGGTTTGGTATTCTGCTTCTTATCATGTTAGGCAGGGTTTGGGTCTCCATTCAATATAATTAAATACAATGTCTTATGCAGTCCTACACTGGAAATACAAAAATCACATACTTTTTTAAAAATGAGAGATTGTGAGACACTTTGGAGCGCACGTGCACACACTTCAGAGCTGTGCTTTGTGCCTGTGCTGGGTATTATAGGGTGCCTGGAGGGCTCGTGTTCTTTCCAGGAGGCCTCTATATCCTAGGCTCTTCCCTACTGTCTCCATAGTCCTTCTTGAGGTTGTGTGGTAGCCATACCATTGGCCTCAGTTTTCTAGATTGTACAGATGAGGCTTTGAAACAACAGACAGATGTCTATAAGCCTGAACTCAACTCCCTGTGGCCATGTGCTGCTTTACCCACTCCCCACCCAACCCGTGTTCTAATCTTGTTCTTTGGCTTCCTCTTACCCGTCAAAGTGACCCATTGTTCCCATGTTCCTGTAGCTGACAATGAAAACAACATCACCTCCAACCAGTCCCGATCTCCACCTGCTGCAGTGGAAGAAAAGTGGAAACCTCAGGCCCAGAGGAACAGCGCCAACAATAGTAGGTCCCGGCATGCTGGAGCCTAGGACCCCTGGGAGTCCTGCAGCCCCACTGCAGCTATGTCCTGCCCCCCATTGCTGCCATCTGTGCCTCCTGTGGGACTGAAGACGATGCAGACTTGTACTTAGGGCTCAGGCAGGGATTCTTAACTCATGGCTAGGCAAAAGAAGGCCAGAAAGAAGAGGTTTGTGGGCATCCAAAGCTCTCCTTAAAGCTGGAGCCACAACTAAAACCCCACATTTTCACGTTTTCTGTAGGCTCTTTTCTTAACATTAGCCCTACAATACTTTACTCATTAAAAATTCCCATGTAATTCCTGTTGGGGAAAAGGTTTTATTCAAAGGTTTAGGTGAAAGGCACATGTGGCGAGTATGTTCCATATATCCCACTATGTGCTATTATCCCCATTGAAGGCATTATTTATCAACAATAGAACTTTATCCCTATGGCACTGTCATTTGTTATGAACAGACCACACCAATTTATATGCAAGACAAAACCTGTTTGTTATTCTTCATGCTAACCACCATTTAGGGTACTGCTGCCAGGTTAAGCAGCTTTGAATGTCAGAAGTAATCCTTTCTCTCTTTGTGTCCCCTGCCAGCCACAGCCAGTGGTTTGACACCCAACAGTGTAATCCCTGAGAAGGAGCGGCAGAACATTGCAGAGCGGCTACTGCGGGTCATGTGCGCTGACCTGGGTGCACTGAGCGTGGTCAGTGGGAAGGAGTTCCTCAAGTTGGCCCAAACCTTGGTAGACAGTGGTGCCCGCTATGGGGCCTTCTCAGTCACCGAGATCCTGGGCAACTTTAACACGCTGGCACTGAAGCACCTGCCACGCATGTACAACCAGGTGAAGGTGAAGGTGACATGTGCCCTGGGCAGCAATGCCTGCCTGGGCATCGGTGTCACATGCCACTCTCAGAGTGTGGGCCCTGACTCCTGCTACATCCTCACGGCCTACCAGGCTGAAGGTAACCACATCAAGAGCTATGTGCTGGGCGTGAAGGGTGCAGACATCCGTGACAGTGGTGACTTGGTGCATCACTGGGTGCAGAACGTCCTGTCAGAGTTTGTGATGTCAGAGATCCGGACCGTGTATGTGACAGACTGCCGGGTGAGCACGTCCGCTTTCTCCAAGGCTGGCATGTGCCTTCGCTGCTCAGCCTGTGCCTTGAACTCAGTGGTGCAGAGTGTGCTGAGCAAGCGGACACTGCAGGCTCGCAGCATGCATGAGGTCATTGAGCTGCTCAATGTGTGCGAGGACCTAGCAGGCTCTACAGGCCTGGCCAAGGAGACCTTCGGCTCTTTGGAGGAGATGTCACCGCCCCCCTGCTGGAACTCAGTGACAGACTCGCTGCTGCTGGTACACGAGCGCTATGAGCAGATATGCGAGTTCTACAGCCGTGCCAAGAAAATGAACCTCATCCAGAGCCTCAACAAGCACTTGCTCAGCAACCTGGCCGCCATCCTGACACCCGTGAAGCAGGCGGTCATCGAGCTGAGCAACGAGAGCCAGCCCACCTTGCAGCTGGTGCTGCCCACCTATGTCAGGCTGGAGAAACTGTTCACGGCCAAGGCCAATGATGCAGGCACCGTTAGCAAGCTGTGCCATCTCTTCCTAGAAGCACTCAAGGAGAACTTCAAGGTGCACCCAGCCCACAAGGTGGCCATGATCCTGGATCCTCAGCAGAAACTCCGGCCAGTGCCACCCTATCAGCACGAGGAGATCATTAGCAAGGTGTGCGAGCTCATCAATGAGGTAAAGGAGTCCTGGGCTGAGGAGGCTGACTTTGAGCCTGCCGCCAAGAAGGCCCGCTCGGCCACAGGTGAGCACCCTCCAGCTCAGGAGGATGACCGGCTGGGCAAGAACGAAGTGTATGATTACCTTCAGGAACCCCTCTTCCAGGCCACTCCCGATCTCTTCCAGTACTGGTCATGTGTGACCCAAAAGCACACGAAACTTGCCAAGCTCGCCTTCTGGCTCCTGGCGGTTCCTGCTGTGGGGGCTCGGAGCGGGTGTGTAAATATGTGTGAACAAGCACTTCTAATCAAAAGGAGGCGGCTGCTCAGTCCAGAAGACATGAACAAGCTCATGTTTTTGAAATCCAACATGCTTTAAAACTCAACTTTGGGGAAAAAAAAAAAAAACAAGACAAAAAGAAGAAAAATGTTAGGAAAACACAACACTGTCACAAACAAAGAAATTTAAGTTCTAAACACTGTGGAACCTCATTGTAAATGCCCCTTGGAAACTTAAGTGCTTTTTTTTTTTCAATGTGGTGTGTGTGTGTATGTGTGTGTGCACGCATGCACATGTGTCCATACCCACACACATGACATTGCATGGGTAAGAGTGTGGGAGCTCATGCTCAAGTCCACAGCCAGAGAAGCTACACACACACACACACACACACACACTCTCTCATATCCTTGGTGCGTGTGTACATGCCTGTCCTCAGGTGTGTGTGCATTGAACTAGGTGAGTCAGGAAAGCCGAGAGACTGGGAAAGCGGGAGTGGTTTCACTTTTTTTCTGGCAGGGGCTCTAAGGACTCCGTTTTCAGGTGTGCAGATTGGGAGATGCTGGCATTGTGAAACATTCAGGCAGCTGAGGGCTGAAGTGGCTTGAATGCCCATCCCCAACCCCATCCCTTCCTCACCGTTCCTTCGTCCCCTCAACCCATGGTGCCCTTCCTCTGTCCCAGCTGCTCTGACTGATTCTCCAAACTGCATCAGATGGACGGGTTCTGCACTGGACTTTATTTCTTGCTTCATCTTCAGGGCATTAAGCTGCTGTACCTGTGACCTCCGTCTAGGATGCCTGGGGCAGCTGCCTTAGAACACACACTATCTCCCCAAATCAGGAAAGGAGACTCTCGAAATATAAAGCTGATGTTTTACTTTTTAATATAAGAGAGAGAAAAAAAAACAAGACTTTTTTTTTCCAGAGACATGTAGCTGACTCTCCACTCATTTTTGTTGTTGTTGTTTCCCCAATACTTTAGCTATTTTTTTTTTATCTCTTGGGGGATTCAGTTTCTTTTCGTGTTTGATTTAGACTCTTCTGGGAGGCACTGAATGTCTGTAATTTATGTTCTGGAGTTTGGTTGTGTTTTTTTTACTTGTCCTTTTTGTTCTCAAGTCACACTGTAAACTAGCTCATCTCAGTGGTGTTCGGGACTCACCTAACCAAGATCACGGTCGCGGCTGTGTGTAGGGAGTTGGGAGGAGTCATAGTTCCTTGGCTGTGGGGCTTGGTGGTAGCCATAGTAGGAAGCTTGTGGCTGTAGGGACCCTGAATGTCAGCGAGAGAGCCACTGTCTGGTTCCTGCCTGTGGTAGTGTGAATGTCCACCTCTTGAATGTCTGCCTCCTCTACTCAGATGGCTTCGTACTACCCTCCAATTCTGCAGGGACCCTGACGGAGTCCATACTTGTGTCTGCCAGACCCACAGTCTCTCTCCCTCCCCAGATCCCAGGGGTTCTGGGAGTTTATAGCCCTGAGAGGTCCCCACGGGCACCTCAGACCTGTAGTCAGGACAGTGGTGGGACACAGTATGTTGGTGGATGTGCTTGACTCAGTGCTGTGAAAGGGGTTGTTAGCCCTCACTTCTAATCCCCCTGGTCAGAAACTAAAGCTTCTACACATTAAAGATGCCAAGAGGGGCCACCATTCTCTCCACAGGATGATGAGCATAACCATCCCATAAACAAAGACCGTGACATCCCTAATCCCTCCAATGTCCACAGCTGTGGGATGGGGACACTTACACTTCAGGCTGAGAATGGCCCCCTGTGATGGGCTACTTGCAAAAGCACCTCTCCCACTTGGGGCTTGAACAGTCCCCCTCTTTCCAGTCATAAAGCATTACTCAACTGAAAGATACCTCGACTTCAAAAGCACTGTACTCATAGCCCTCTTCCCCTGGGTTGCCAGCAGGATGGGAATGAAGACAGTTTAAAGACTAAAAGGCTTTCGGTTATGTTCAAGGTTCCAGAACACTGTCCTTGAGGACTGAGCCTGCATTCTTTCCTTCACAAGACTGAGCTCCTCTGTAGAGTCTCAGACATTCAGATAGATCAGAGAACGCTGTGTCCACATCCACTCCAGCAATCTATGGTCTCAGGAACCACCATGTAATCTCCACTCCAGGGAAAGCTCTAGGCATTTTCATCATGATATCTTCAACTTGGGTCTTACCATCAGAGAACCTATGTCCACAGTGGAGACATCCAGACAGGAATTGAATGTCGCTCCCTGAGGAATGCACGAATGTCTTCACACTTCTTGGGGCATTCCAGGAGGTGGGATCAGAATTAATGATGATGGGCACCTCCAGTCTTCCCTCACTTCCCTTGTTGGGAATGGGACCACACCCCAACAATTGTAGCCACACTGGAACCTGGGTGCTTTGTGCAGTCAGAACAGACCCTCGGGCAGAGATGGGCTGAGCTGCTGTTACTGGCTAACCATTAGTCAAGGCCAGATGTGAGCTTCAAGCATTCTTTTTGGAATTTGGAACATCCTCCCTCCAGAAAGAAAATTAGTGTCAAACTCAGGCATCTGGTCATAGGTTGTCACTTCCTGTCCAGTTCATTTGCACCTTGAATCTATCTTCGGGGCTTAGAATGCCTCTCTAGGTTCAGTGTGAGCCCCAGTTGGTCCTCAGAAACCTATCCCTGGGTTGCCTCATCATCAAAGATTTTAAAGTGGCAGGTTGTCATTTTCTCTCATGTTGCCAACCGGAAAAACTGTGCCCAGTGTCTGCTGTTGTGTGGGCCATATCCGCCATGCACATCCTGCAACAAACAGCTTAATAAATCCCAAAGATCTCCCAGGTCCAACTGCAGGCCCCATCAACAGCAATATCCACCTTAACCAAATTCTAGTTCAGCCAAAGCACTAACAGGCTCTTCCAGTTCATCTCCAGTGGCCTGGGCTGGCCTTGGCCTTCAGAAGGATTTTGTCATCTGCCTCCTGATTCTGTGATCACTCTAAGTCCTTACACTGTAGACTGTCAGAAGCTGGGAGACCAGGAAGCTGGGCCATGTCTAGCTTACCTTGAGCTGTATGATTGTCTGGACAAAAAATGGTCTTTGCTTTAATATCCATGGACCTAAACATGGAAGTAGAGAACCTTCCATTAGCAAGGTTCTCTCCCTATCTGGGCTCGCTTTGTTTCATCAGTGAAGCCCAAGCCAGGGCCTGCAGCTTGTTTGCCTGGGATTCAATTGCTCAAGTGGTCTCAGGTCTGTGAGGAATGGTTGTACATGGAAGTTCTTGTTCTCAATGTGGTTCTGTTCCTGACACCCAAGTCCACCTGCAAAGGCTTCCTTGAATGGTTTTCAGCAACCTGGATGCAAGACGGGTGCTGTCTGCATTTCATCCCTAGGGGTTGCCTGCACAGAAAGTCATGTGCCACAGCAGGAATGATGTCACCACCATCCCACTTCATGGCTTCACATTTGGTGTTGTGGGGTTGGCTCTTGGCTGAGGGAAAGGTACCTGTTTCCTGATGAGAAGGACAGCTGGTGGTACTGATAATTCATCTGCGGATTTCTAGGAAGTACTTGGACACCAGCTGTGTAGGCTAGTCAAGAGCCCTCATTTCAGTTTGTCAAATTTTATCTCCTGCACTTTGAAGAAATGGAAGAATTCTGCAAGGCATGTTTTCTACTGTGAAGCTGAGTCTCTGCCTTTGGGCCCGTTTTTTGAGCAAGGCCCTTTTTTCCTGGCCTCAGCCAGACTGCTTGAGGAGGGGACACCTGAGAAGAGTCTGGGTGCCGTACATACTCACTCTGAGGACAGGGTCATCAAGAAGGATCAAATCTAGAGTGTAGGTAAAGGGAAACCCTGTGGGACACCATCTCAGACCTTGTCATATCATGCTTGAAGAGGAAGACACAGGGCACTCCAACCCCATAAGCTGTGCCGAGCTCCTAGCTTCCTGGCCTTGGCAGCAGTGTGACACTATTGTGTCTGATGTATTTCTAGAAGAAGGCTTCTGGAGGGCAGAACCAGGAGGCTGAGGCTCAGGCTATTCCCTGGAGACAGTGTACAGGCACTCCTGTTCCCAGGGCAATGGGAGAGCTGGTGGGAAAGTTGCCCCTCCCCTTCACTGTGGCTAATGTTTGCTAGGCCATTTATGGCGAACCAATGATGCAGTGTTTCCTCTTACGTTTCCCTTCCATCTCCCCTTTGCAGGGTCTCCAGGGGGATTTGTGTCTGTAATTGTTTTTCTTCCTCTCTCAGTTGAACCTGCGGATGGTAGTCTGGAGAGCCCTGACTTTGACCAAGGGAACCTGTGGTCTCTGAGCAGGTATAGGACTCAACGTGGAAGAGGGTGGTGCTTTCAAGGTTTCATTCCTACACGGAGAATTTACTAGGCTTGGAGTTGGCATTAGCATCACAACTTACCAAGGTCCTACCCACCCAGGCGTCCCATTGAGTACTTTGACTCTTTGAACCAAAGTTCCTTAAAGGGGCACAGCCTAGCCTTGTCCTTAGGACCCTGAATTTGAGGCCAGCTGGAAGGAGGGCTCCTCCCACAATCCAGGTGCCAGAAGTCTTTCCTAGGACCCTTCTCTCAACTAGCCCAGGCGTGGCTTCCCAAACAGGGCTCAAGCTTGTGGCCTGGCTTGGACTGGGCCTAGCCACCCAGGAAAGAGCAGGAACCATGTGGCAGGGCCTCCCAGACCCCAAGCATCAGTAAACCAACCATTTTGTACAACCTGAAGCAGAGATATTTTTTAAGAGGCATGAGTTATTTTCAGTTGTCTTCTGATCCTATCTTTTTTCTTTTCTCCACAACTTCACATTAGTGGTCTGTTCACATCAGGTACATCTTGAGAACACCTTGGTGCCCCATTCCTCCTGCCCCTCTACTCAGTGACCATGTGTGTGCACCCCCATCCTGTCTCAGTAGTAAAGACATTCTAGGCAATACCATGGACACATCTGTGTCTTGCTTCGAGTGCAAGAAACTCAAGTCATCTTTAAAAAAAATTAAAAACACAAAAAAATTAACAAAAAAGCAAACACACACAAAAAAATATCTTTTTTAGGCCAGAGTTTTCTACAGGTATTAATGAATATTTTTCTTAATCCTTATAAGTTTTATGTGTTTAATATTTCTTAATACCAGTAGTATTAATTTATACTTTTGTAGCAACATAATATTTTTATAAATAGCCAGTGCTTGGCTCAAGTCTTCACGGGGGTTTATGCAGGGCTATCTTAGGAACCCTGTGTACCATGTACTGTATTTAAAAAAAAAGTTACCTAGTGTCACACTTGCTGTATTAACAAAGATGTCATTGGTGGTCTCCTGTATTGATGGTGTGGATCCAACAGTCCTTCAAGGAACCACGTTGCATGGGGGTTGAGTTACCAGTTCTTGTGATACATAAACTCCCAAGGCCAAACTTGAGGGTTTATTTAGGGTTTTCTGTGTGTCCTTTGGGGTGTTTTGTTTTACTTTGTTTTGGGTACCGTTTCTCCGTTTTACAGCCAAATTGGTTTCAGGATGTTTAAAATTTTTACTAATGTCAAATGGAGGAAAGGAACAGAAAAATTTTAAAAAGAGATTTTTATGAAGTAATAAAATTTAAAAACGAGCTGTTTCAGTGTTGCTGTTTTTACCTGTCTGTTCTTGTCCAAAAGTGGAATATTCCCATGGAGGAGAGGAGAGTTCCACTGGGGTTCTTAAGTCACCCAAAGCCCCAGCCCAAAATTCAATTCCTCCCTGGACCCCCAAATCGTTTTCCAGTTGGTTGATGCCAAGGCAAAAGACATCCTTTGGTAGAGGGTCAGTCGCCTGAGTGCGTTCACAGCTCATGTCAGTGTTGTATTTATGGTTTTACAATAAAACAACTTTCAGGAAACTGGTGTGTGATGTTTTTCTTAGGGTTGGGCCCGGTCATCCAACTCCACACAGCACCTGCAGGGGCCGGGTGAGGAGTCGGGCGCCAAGGCGGCTTGAGCCTGTCGCACTCTAAAGTCATACTTGCCCATTCTTCATTTAGCAGTCATTGGTCGTCACAGCACAGACATGGACATGGGAGAAGGTATCCAAGGAGGCCATGGCCTGCAGTGGGGTGGCTTGTAGCACCCTGTCCCAGAGAACAAGGGACGGCTTTAATCACACCTGCTGCTTCAGTACATAAGGCACACGTCAAAGTGGTCCTGGCCCTACAGCCATCCATCCACGAGACTCTTGTACCTTTAATACAGTAGCTGGGGTCTCCCCTTGCAATGCATATGTGTTTACAGCTGTTCTATGCATCACTCGTTTTCCAGGCAAGACCAGCCCAATCCCTGATAGCACTGGGACTCTAACACATGAAGAGTTGGCTCCCACTTGTTCAGAGCCTAATGTCACAGGCAAGAGGACATTCATGGTTTTCTTCCATAGCCTCAAAGTTGAAGGGGAAATGAACTGCAACCAGTGTAGAGGGGAGGGTATAGCACCTCAAGGGAGCCCAGTGTGGAAGGCTGCTGCTTGGTCTTCAGGTGAGTAAAGCACAGATCCCCACCTCAAGTTCCACCGTGTACCTAACTAGGGGTGAGTAACTTCACTCTAAGAAGCTGAGTTTCTAGGATTTTCTGAAAAAAAAAAATCCATTGAATTATGTGCAGGTGTCATCTCTGCAGTTGGCCCCTTCCCAGAGGGCAACAACCTTGCCCTGCAGACATGCCCCATGGACCCCTCTACAGGGGAACCATGGGCATCTGTGTGTCGGTGGGCAAAATTGGCACAGGAGTTTCTCCACAGCATCCACAGATTTTTTTCTGAATTCCTTTGACCTTGAGGGCCAAGTAAGGGCAGGCCATGGCCACTGAGGGCCAGCCTCTGGGTTATATGAGCATTTAAGATGGTGCTTATTAAGCAGCCTCATCTGTACTGCGGCAAGTAAATCTGACCCTAAGGCATGGCTGGATATGCTTTGTGTCTCTTCAGGGTAGGGCCTCCTGGCAGAGAATGAATCCTGGTCCCTTTTGAGAGAAATGTTACGGATTCCTGGGACTGGGTTGCAGGCAGACCTCACCCCGGTCTACCAGAGGTATAATTATGGTACACTATTATTTAATACTTAAAAGCGGTAGCAAGTCCCGGGGAGAGCTTGTCCTAAGGGATAGCACAAAACTGTCAAAGAAGCAGGTGCCTTCAATACAGTTGGAGGCAGGACAAATGAGCCACAGGGTGAAGTCTCTTCACCTATTCTGAAGACATAGCCCAGAGCCATAAGAACTGAACCCATCTAAGGTGTGGTGGACACGCCTCTGATTCCAGCACTGGATAGGTAGAGGCAGGACAATCATGGCAGCCTGGGCTACATAGAAGGATCTTGCCTCAAAGCCACCAAGAACTGAGTGGATTTTTATGAGGATACTTGGTTTTGGTTTTTTAACAGGGAATTCAGAACTGTCCAAAACAAACAAACCCATGAACCCGATGTTCCATCCACTGGTGGGAACCAGCCAGCATGTGGAACTTGTACCTTTTATTAAATATTTGTCCTCCGGGACACTGTAAAACGCCCCACATCAGAGTGGTAACTCCAAACTCCCATTGGCAGCTGTTTCTGGCATATTAGGATGTGCATCATGATGTCAGCCCCAGCTGGGGGAACCTTCCCACAACTTCTTTCTGCATAGTTGCCTGTCCCCCTCATGGCTTCTAACCTGTCCACTTCAAACTAGAGCTACGATCATAAACACTGTCCTTTCAGACAGTCTTTTCTGTTGGAAATTAGAAATTGCAAGTTCAAGACTCTGAAGAACAAGGGCATGTCTATATGTGTCTTGGGATGATAGAGTGTTCTAGACTCTCATCCTGCCTGCCTGACTGAACACTTCAGGAAGTGGCCTAGAGGCATGAAAAGCAATACCTTTGCTGAACTGGCCATCAGCTCTGGGAGCTATGGCCATTTCCCAGAGCACTGGCCTGGCTCCTGCCTGCAAGGATGACTTTCCACTTGAGAGCCTACCAAACTGGGACTCTTCACCCTCCACTCATCACCTGCCCGCTGTCAGGGCACTGGGTAGATGCAATTAATACCAGACAATTGTAGGAGACTCCCCAGGACATGGTCATAGGCTAAGCCTGTCCTCAAGCTACCCTGGCCAGCCCACCTCCTCTCCTTTTCACATGGCAAGAATCCCCCTCAGCCCAGTGCTTCTGATCCTGGCCCAGGCCCCAGCTGGTTGTTGCAGATGCACTGGGAATGCCAGGAAACAATCTACCTGGGCACAGGGCTGGGTGAGGACCCCAGGAGAAAAGCACTCCAGGTCAAGGGGGAGAAACAGCAGGCACTGCAGTGACGTGGGATATATGTGGAGACACACTGACAGCTTGGAGGAAAACATTGGAAAGGACTTGGGTGTGGCAAGGATGGGGCAACCTCAGGCACCTGGGCACTCCAGGACACCACTCTTTGTCCTTGGGTCTTTGTGACCCCTGTCCAACCTCTTCTAGGAACAAGTACCAGAGTTTCTGTGTCTTCCTTCCTCCTTCCTTCCTTCCTTCCTTCCTTCCTCCATCCCTCCCTCCCTCCCTCCCTCCCTCCTTCCCCCCCCCTTTCTGTTTTTCAAGACAGGGTTTGTCAGTGTAACTCTGGCTGTCCTGGAACTTGCTTTGTAGACCAGACTGGCCTTGAATTCACAGAGATCCACCTGCCTCTGCCTCCTGAGTGCTGGGATTAAAGGCGTGTGCCACCACTTCCCATTGCGTTTTCTTCTTTTTCTTTTTTATCTGTTTGTTAAAGTAAAACAAAATAACCCATCCCACTACTGCAGAATTAGGAACTATTGTGTTTGAAGTAGTGCACAGCCAGGATCTTATACTACAAGAATTTGTCACATTTTGAGCCTTGCATCTCTCTCTCCTGGGAAGGTTTAGTTACTCATGCCCTGCCCTGAGCATCCCTTCCCCTCCGATAACCTTATTGCAACAACAGTGGCAATGAGTAGCCAACACAGAGAATGCCAGGAGTTGACCAGCTTGTTTTATTTGTGTCAAGATCATCTGAGCCAGGCTGCACTGAGATGAGCAATGGCTACCCTCTGGCTTGCAGACTGCCACCTTCAGCTCCGTATTAGCTCCTCGAACCCTGTGGATATAGAGTGGCTCAGGATGGGTCCCTCTGCTGGGATGAAGCGTCACTTGTTAAATGACCTCTTTCATGGGCATGTCATGGAACACCCTGGCCTTCTGCCTTCTCTGACTTGCTGGAGGTACCATTGTCCAGTGGGAATAACAACACCTGGAGAATGTTAAGTGGCCACCATACCCTGGTCACCCCACTAGGTGAGCACTAAGCCTACAGTGGGCACTGTGAAGTTGGAGAAGTGGGTGTTTTGTTTGATTTTACAAGAGTGTAAAGCCAGCTTCTCATTGGTCTTGGGGCCTGTCCTGGTGTACAGGCTTGTATTCCCAGCTACTGAGGAAGATGATAGATAAATCAAAGCCTTCCTGGGCTACAGGGAAAAGTCAAGGCAAGCTGAGCAACTCACTGAGACCCTGCCTCAAACAAAAGCACTAAGAGGGATGGGCCCTGGGAATGTAGCTTAGTGCCTAGGTATGTGACAGGGCCCGCGTTGAACACAAAGCAAGGGAGAGAGCCCCCTTGGCCCATGTGGTCAGCTCCACCCAGCTTCTCAGCTGCCTACATGCCTTCTGATGGTGCCTGTCTTGTCTGGTCTAGCTAGGGCCGGCTAGAGCATGTTCCTGGGTTTGGCCCATTTCCCAGGTGGGAACCTGAGGTCCAGAAGGTGGCCAGGCTGCTCACCTGGGAAAGAGTTCCTAATTCGACATTCCAGCCCTGACCAGGACTCTCTTGCCTGCCTCCCTGGGCTCCCAAGGGCCTCCTACCATCACCAGGGACTCCACAGTACTCCTTGCACTCCTTCTCAGAGTAGAACTTGTTGCCGTTGCCTTTGCAACCCCCATAGATGAATTGGATGCACTTCCCTTGCACTGCATCAAATGCCCAGAGCTGTATATGGGCTTGGCAGGGGCCTTGGACTATGGGGAGATTGCAGGCCGCTGTGGAAGAAATAAGGACATGGAGTGTTAGTCAGCACCCACAGGTGCTGGTGGGATGTTCACAAGACTACTGAGGCAGGACTAGAGGAGCCTGAACATCTAAAGTGCATGGTCCTTTTAGAGACTGGATGGGTCCCCCAGAGGTGGGGCAGGGACTGACCCAGGCCACCTGCCTCTAGATGTGGAATTCCTATGAGCAACCTTGCCCAGGATTCCACCCTGAGAAAACCTTAACTCCTGCTCATGGGCAGGTAGGTGTGTGGGATGATGAGAATTGGGGCATTGAGGATGCAAAGACAAGATAAACTCACCTATTGTCCGGCACGTCTGCAGACATTCCTTCTCAGAGACAAAGTTGTTGCCATTGCCTAGGCAGCCACCATACTGGAAAGTCTCACAGGCCATGGAAGTGCCATTGTAGTAATACCTCTCTACCATCCCTAGGCAGGGACCTTCTGAGTAGCCAAGCTGGCAGGAATCTAGGAAGGAACAGAAGAGCAGCATTTACTGAGCATTTGCTCTCTACCAATATGACTTGATATGTATCACCCATGCTAACAGCACTTGCTCTGAACCTGTGCACAGCTTAGTGTGCACCACTCACGCTGACAGGGAGGGAACTCATCCTTTGGATGAGAAGCAGATGCCCCTTACCTCCTTCACCCCAAGATGGGTGAAGTTCAGAATGAATACTCAACCCCAAAGACTCAAAAAAAAAAAATCACTGTTCATTCACTGTGAGCCTTTCTGCTCACAGGAGTGGTCCAAGACTTGAGAAGGTGAAACTATGGTGATCTTAAATTGTTTCTTCTTTTAAGGGGCAACTGAAAACTATCGGGACCCCTGGTCTCTTCCAGAACCATCTTAACCTGTGGCATATGGGCCTTCATTGGCAAGATGGAGGAAAAAGAAACAAGTTGGATAGCACAGCTGCTCGGGGGACCGGTTTAAAGTGAAGGTCTATTCCCACCACAAGGGTACAAGGATGAGAGCAAGAACACATACCCCATAACCCAGCATGGGAAGTTTACCAGTGACCCAAAGACCTATCTGCTCAGAGAATCTAGTTGGCTTCTCACAGCCAACAGCTATCTTGACCTCCTTCTCCAAGGTGCCACTCACGCCTTTGCTCCCCTATGATCCATAAAACCCTTCTTCATGCCTGGATGCAGCCTGAGTTCCCTTGGCTCAAGAAGTGGCTTCCATCACATCTTCCATTACATCTTCCTCAGCTCTGTCTTTTTAGGGTCACCAGCCCTTTGGTGATGCTCTCCTTTGGACCTAACATCTGCTCTCTTAGAAGTCTCCCCACAAAAACCCAAAAAGCCAAGAAAAGCTCAATGTCCAGCACAAGGCCTAGGGTGGTGGAGGCTTGGCATTTTCTGAGCAAGTTAAATGAACGGATATCCACACAAAGCATCCTTAATCCTTCCCATTGCTGATACAAGAGCCCTAAAGGTCAGCTCAGGGGATGGATATCCCATTATATAGTGGAGCAAACCAAGGCTAGGGCAGCATACAGACAGACAGGATAGAAATCCACACCCTGTGGTAGAGCTGAACCCTCCAGAGTCTGGGACCATACCTGGTGTTCCTCCCCCTCCAACCCCACAGGGTTCAGAACTGCATCTGCCTTATCTTTGTCCAGCCGTCAACTCTATAGCTGAAAGACGGGCCCTCGCAGTTCTGAGGCAGCCAGGCTGAGCAAGCCGTGGGCTCTCTTCTCCATAGCATGGCTGAAGCAGATGGACACATGAGTCTCCTTACCTTCTTTCTTGAGGCTCCCAGTTACCTGCAGCTCAGCCCCTGATCCCTCATTTTCTTGGGGCAGCACTGCCCGCCGGGCTCTCTGGGGAGAGGAAAGAACAGCCTTGCAGAGATCTCACTGCTCTTGCTCGCCTGAACTCCTAGAGTTGTGGGAACAGACTAGATTGCCTAATGAAATGCTAGCCCCACTGGCAAGCTCAATTCACAGAAAGTGACCGAGAGGGTGTCTGACTGGAGGCCCCTGAAGCCCAGTTCAAGGCCAATTAAAGAAGGGGGAGACTTTGGTCACTAGGCAGCCTTTCTGCTCACAGGAGTGGTCCAAGGCTTGAGAAGGGTGAAACTATGGTGATCTTAGATTGTTTCTTCTTTTAAGGGGCAACTGAAAACTATTAGGACCCCTGGTCTCTTCCAGAACCATCTTAACCTGTGGCATATGGGCCTTCATTGGCAAGATGGAGGAAAAAGAAACAAGTTGGATAGCACAGCTGCTTGGGGGACTGGTTTAAAGTGAAGGTCTATTCCCACCACAAGGGTACAAGGATGAGAGCAAGAAACACAAAGAAAAAAAAAAACAGCAAAAACCAAGGCACCAATAAAATTCACAATGATATCTGTCAATGTAACAGTCAGCTGCCATCAGTGCTGGAATTCATTAGAGTTAGAAAAGATGTTTGGTTTAACCTCAGATAATAAACTGCCAATTAAGCCGGGCATGGTGGCGCACGCCTTTAATCCCAGCACTCGGGAGGCAGAGGCAGGCGGATCTCTGTGAGTTCGAGGCCAGCCTGGTCTACAGAGTGAGTCCAGGACAGCTAAAGGATATACAGAGAAACCCTGTCTCGAAAAACCAAATAAATAAATAAATAAATAAATAAATAAATAAATAAATAAATAAACTGCTTATTAGACACTGCAGGGAGTAAATCCGCATTGTGGGCATTGTTGAGGGAAGACAGGAGTAATAGAAGAAAACTTTTCTGAGTTGAAGAAAGGGTAGGGTTGCCCCATTATGAGGTAAAAATAATATCAAAATTAAAACAAACAAAAGCCTCCTTATATACATCGCAGAGAAGGACAAGGAGCCTTGTCCTCAGAGCAAACAGCAGGATTTGAACACAGAAGTTCAAGAGCAAAATATGAAGGCCATGAAAAAGTTGCAACCCAGTTGTTCTCCCCTCACCCAAGCTGTTAGCCACATAATAGACTCACGGAAGCCTAGTCTAAGCTGGGCAAGTGTCCCAGATAGTTTATATGTCATCTTGTCGCAAGCTAAAATCATCTGAGGGTGGAGAACCACAACTGAGAAAATGTCTCCTTAAAATCAGGCTGTAGGCAAGCCAGTAAAGCATTTTCAGAATTAGTGATTGATATGGGAGGAGACCTCCCATTGTGGGTGGCGCTACCCTGGCTTCTATAGGAAAGCTGAGTGAGCCATAAGGACCAAGCCAGGAAACAGCACCCTTCCATGGCCTCTGCATCCGCTCCTGCCTCCAGGTCCCTGCCCTCTTTGAGTTCCTTCCTGACTTCCTTCAGTGATGAACAGTGCTGTGGAAGAGTAAGGCAAATGAACACTTTCCCGAGTGGCTTTCAGTCATGGTGTTTCATCACAGCGAAAGAAACCCTAAGACATCAAGGATCCAGAAATATGCACATGTGTTTTTCTAGGGAGGAAAAATGTTTGTTATAGAAACATTTCTACCAAAGAAAAGGAAACTTAAATGCCAGAAGGAATATGTAATTGTAAGGAAATAATGATAAGCTATAAAGCCAATAAATATGATTGTCTCCCACCTCATTTTCCACCAGTATCAGTTAGGCAAAAAGGGACATGGGTTAGATGTAGACATCTTACCACTGGCAAATAATAAAACAAAACACCTGGGAACTGAACCAAATAGTTCTGTGAAAGGGTAGCTCTAGCTGTGCCGTGTTATCTCCAGCTTGGGTTTATCGGATTTAGAATTTTTTACTAAAATTTCCAGATAAGAAAATTGAGGGAGAAAAATATATAAAGCCAGCAAAGCATACATTCAAAAATAAATAATTTCCAGCTGGGTGTGGTGACCCATGCCTTTAATCCCAGCACTTGGGAGGCAGAGGCAGGCAGATCTCTGTGAGTTCAAGGCCAGCCTGATCTACACAGTGAGTTCCAGGACAGCCAGAGCTATACTGTGAGACTATCTCAAATAAGCAAATATCAAACAAACAGACAAACAAATGTATGTATGTCAAAATGGCTATGCAATTTTGTGTAAATATGAAAAGCCTTTTTTAAAGGGAATGGGGATGGAGTTTGAGAGGTTGCTCAGCAGTTAAGAGTACTTTCTGCTCTTGGAGAAGACCCAGGTTTGGTTTCAAACCCTTACACGGTGGTTCACAACTGTCTATAACTCCAGTTCTAGGGGATCTGGTGCCCTCTACTGGCCTCTGTATGAACTGCATACACATGGTACAAGAACATATATGCAGGCAAAACACTCTGTACACATAAAATAAAAACAAAGTGAAAAACATAGCTTCTTCCTTGGGAAATACCAAATGGTAAATGATCCCAGTACAGTGGGAATGCTCAGAAGACCCAGAAATCCAGCTTTGAGAGGTTTGTAGCTTCTTCCATGAAGGAGTCAGCATGGCCATGGTTGTGGTTGAGGTTCTGTCCATGACTGGGGAACAGGGCTCATGTACAATAGGACAAGACTGTGCAGAGGTTCCTCCATCTTGTGTTCTTGCTGCTACTATCTCAGCTTTAACTACAATATGGCCTTCTTGATGGAGAATCTCATTGAAAATTACCCAGCTCTATTCTCAGAACCAAAGGTTGGGGTGTCCTAGCAAACTTAGCTTCTGTTAAAACTGCTAGCGTCGAACTACTTCTGAGAAGAGAAGCTCTCCCTCTATGCAGCTGTCGAGTGAGATGAGAGGATATGGTTTCTGTCTTTTAAAAATCTGTGTTCTGCCTTTTAAAGACACTCAGGGCTACACTCAGGTCCCTGAACACTTAGGTGTAGTTCCAGCCAGCTGTAATGAAGACTTTCAGTTGATATACACTATGTCTGAGTGTATATACACTATGTCATCTCTGATAAGCTTCCTGTAACACATGGAGACAAAGCTGAAGACAAGGAATGCATCTTTGTCACCAAACTGGGATACCTGGTCAAGGACGTGAAGATCAAGTTTCTGGAGGAGATCTACCTGTTCTCCCTATCCATACAGGAGACAGATTATTGAATTTTTCTGGGGGCATCCCTTAAGGATAGACTTTAAAGGGCATGCCAGTACAGAAGCAGACTTGAGATAGTCATTGGACCAGGTTCAGTGTTTTTGTCATTACTGTTGGTTTGGATGTTAAATGATCTAAGGAGGCAGCCAATGTCATTCAAGAAGCCAACATCTTGGCCAAGCCTTTCACTGTCCCTGTGTGGGTATGATACTGGGGAGCAATATTGGCATGCTCCACACACCTCATGCAAGGTGACAGACTGCTGTGGCTCTGTGCTTGTGTACCTCATCCCTACCCCCAGAGACACTTGCATTGTTTCTGACCCTGAGCCCAAGAAACTGCTGTTGATGGCCAGGTCTTAAACCCCAGCAGGCTGATGGTCTTAACTGTACAGAGTGCCTGAGGCAGGACTTCTGAAGGATGGGGGGAAGAGATACTCACCAGAAATGAGGTGGGCTTTACCTCCCGATCCCCAGGGATACATTCCCCTAGACAGAGGACACAAAAGAAGAGTGAGCAAAAGGCCCAGGTTCATGTCCTCTGTGGGACAAGAAGGACGAGAGGACCAAAATTCAAAGTGAGGCAAGATACCATTTACCTCTGTCAGCCATAAAAATGATGGAGTTCTCAGGAATACCCACACTCAGAGCCACCTCTCTGAACTCCTGCAGAAGGCTGTCCCTCAGCTGTGGCTCCCGACCTGCAAATGAAAAGCAGAGGAGATAGCAGGTACCTGGGCTGGCCAGCTAGGGTGGCTGTGTCCAGAGAAAAGAATGGAAAGGATTGGTTCATTAACTCTTCTTTACACTCTATTAAATTATAGCAACCCAAGAGAAAGAGATTGGGCCCATCATAGGTCCTGGGTCCTTATTCGAGGCTCTTCCCATTGGCTCTGTCTGGGCCTGGAGTCACTTTCTCTCTGCTCTTTTCCATTTTCTTGGGGGGAGGGGTGCTGCACATATGCATCCCCACATGTGCACACACATGTGTTTATCTATGTGGGCACCTGTGCAAGTGGAAGCCAAAGGTTGAAGAAGGGAATCAGCTTCCATTGCTCTCCTACGTTACTCATTGGTAAGGTAGGAGAGTCTGTCAGTCAAACTCAGAACTCACAGATACAACTAGTCTCATTTACCAGCTTGTTTGGGATTCCCTGTTGGCTGGAATTACAGGCAGGTGACCATGTCCTGTTGGTGTTCATGTGGGTTCTGGGAATCCTAATTTGGCCTCATGCTTGCTGGCAAGCACTTCAAGCATTGAACTGTCTTCCCAACACCAGGAGTTGCTTTAAGAGATAGAATGAGAATTCCAGCTCACCCAGGATGCCAAGCCCTACCTCCTCAAGGCCAGGGCCCCTTGTCCCTCCCTAACCAGAGTTCTCTCACAAAGAAAAAACAAACATCCTGCTCCTTCCCACCTCATGGTCCATAAATTAACAATCTCCTCCCACCCCAGCTCCAACAGGCTCATTGTTAAGGGCTTTACCATAGAGCTTGGCAGTGATGGTAGGTCCGTGGTGGTGGCTGAACTTCTTGGTGAGGAAAATGGCATATTCATCATAGTTGGTGTGGGCCACATAGGATTCCAAAGTTACATTCCATTCTGTATGGGAGATGCAGGCAGACCAAAGGAGTCAGTGGCTAGGCTCTTCCCCCTAGAAGCCCATCCCTTGTCCTCTACTCAGCATGTCTGTATCCATCCCCACAGCCACACGGCCCTTCCAAGAGTTCATTCTGCTCAGCAAGCATCAGCCTCTCTCGCCACTTGCTAGACAGTATTAACTCACCCACCTCCACTCTACCCATCCACTCTAACTCTGTCTTTTTTCCTTCTTTACTGTCTCCTTCCCTCCCTGGATCCTTCCCTCTCTTTTTCCTACCTTCCTCCTTTCATTCCTTCTTTCCTCCCACCCTCCCTTTCTCTCCTCTCCCTTGCCCATTACCTCTCCCCCATCCTGTTCTTTCCTCCCTCCTTTTTTTTTTTTTTAGGCAGAGTCTCATTTAGCCCAGGCTGGCCTTTTAGCTTGCTATGTAGCAAGGGATGACCTTGAACCTCTGACCCTTCTTCCTCTACCTCATTGCTGAGAATGGAAGCATGAACCACCATGCCCAGTTTTCCTTTCTTCCTTCCTGCCCTTCTCTTCCTTCTCTCCTGTGTGTCTATCTTTCCTTCCTTCTTTTCACGCTTTATCACTCCATCCACCCGTCTTTCAGGTGACTCGTCAACTCATATGTCATCTGCCCATTCCATTTACGCTTTGTTGCTCATCTACTCAATTTCACCATCCTTCAATCAAACACTCATGTGTTCCTCTCACACACGATGATTTAGCACACAGAGGAGCATCAACAGACAGTTGTTAAATCTTTGAGTAAATTTGGACCCACATCCCTCTGTCACATAGCACCAAAGATGGGGCCTGCAGGGTGGGGAGCTGCTGAAGTCACCCTTGGCACTCTGCACCTCTCCCAGTTCTGGTCATAGGCTAAGTGGGAGGGGCTGTGGAGTGTCAAGATGGTGGTGGTACGTCTGGGGAAGGGTAGAGGACCTCTCAGTTAAATGGGAAGGAAGGTTGCAAGCATAGCGGGGAGGAGAAAGGGAAAAGAAGGGACTCTGCTGTGTCCCCACACTCACTGGATTTGTGGTAAAGGAACTTTCCACCGGTGTCTGTCTTCTCATATGTCCCGGAGATCTCCTCGCAGAAACCTCTCCTGGGAATAGCCAAGCCAAAGTGTCCTTTTTGTGCTAATTTGAAAACATCACATTTCACGGTCATCCTAACCCTTGGCAATCCCCTTTTCGTATGTGAGGAACACCCTGCTTCCTGGCAGGGTGAAGAGTCACTGTCGTCACTGCTGCACACTACCCTGGTGGCAGTGATGAACTGAGGCTCAGCTTTCACTCATTGCCTAATGTCCCCATGTAGGACATGGGGATGACACATTGAGACCCCTTATGGCTGTCATAGGGATTGCTCAGCACTTCTCATGGATGGGGAAGCACTGTAGTAGTCTAGCTATTACTATTACATGATCCATCACTCCTTGTCCTGTGAACAACTCTGTGTCACATGCTGGGGACACAGAAGAGAGCCTGACAATCCTGTCCTTGCACAGGGCAATCTTGTAGTAATTTGGGCCAGGAAGTCCATCCAGGACCATATGCAAACATTGTACTCAGCAGTATGTAGAAGTACTGTACTCAAGAGGCCATACGGCCTGAACCTGGGAGTCCAGGATAGCTTTCTGGAAGAAATGACACAGAACTAATATCCCAAGGACACACAGAAGTAGGCCGGGGGGGGCAGGGAGATGTACAGAGGTCTGAAGGGGTGAGGATGTGAAGGGCTTTGGAAACTGAAAGATCTGCTGCAGAAGGTTGCCTAGGCCACAAGAGGGCATGGAGCAGGGAAAGGTGAGAGCTGAAAGGCCTAGAGCCCACACCAAGATTTCACTCTTAATAGTGAGGGCAGTGGGGAGCCATGGAAGGTTCTCTTCAGCAAGTGTGGTTCTTTTAAAAGATCTTTCTGGTTTCTCTGTGAAAACTGGATCAGAGGGGAAGATTGAGGTTGAAGGTGGAAAAGAAAGTAGATGGGTTGCAGGAGACAGGAAGGGAGGGAGGAAGGAAGAAAAGAGGGAGGGAGGAAAAAAATGGAAGCTTGGACCACATTGGCAACAGTGGAGAGAGCATAGGTGGGAGAGGCTTTTAGAAGGGGCAGGTCTTTATGATGGACTGTATGGCAGTGGGGAGGGAAGAGCAG
Source organism: Lophiomys imhausi (assembly GCA_907164525.1). NCBI lineage: Eukaryota > Metazoa > Chordata > Mammalia > Rodentia > Muridae > Lophiomys > Lophiomys imhausi. Next base: position 665,347 of record CAJQZJ010033958.1, read on the forward strand.
AGTATATGAACCTCCAGCTAGGCCCTTGGGGTAGTTGAGGCAGGTTGCACAAGAAACCTAGCGTTGGTGACATGGTCCTTGAGAGACACACAAGACATCTTTTGGGGAGGACAGCAGTGATAGCCCAAGGCTCAGAAGCAAGGTCCTAGCTGTGGTTTCCAGGACAAGATGGGATGCACTGGAAGCCCTGGTTGCGCCCCACTCACCGCCATCGGGTGCTGGTCACGCTGATCTCTGCTTCTGTTGAGCCCTCTTGCAGCACCAGCGTGCTGATGCTCATCTTCTCCTTAAGCCGCCTCAGCCACGGGCATGTTGAGCCTACCGCCACGTTGAACCATTTTCCATAGATCTAGGAAGAGCCACAAGCTGGGACCTGGATTCACCCAGCCTTTGAGAAGATGTGCCCACATTACCCCTCCTTCCTCTGAGGCCCAGCCCTGTAAGGGACAGTGTCTCAAGGCTGACGGTGGAGTTCCAGGTACAGTATATTTAGGGTAGAGGTGTGCAGAGTTCCCCTGCCTTGCACAAGGCCTGCTCCACAGACATAAACTGTCCAGGATGGATGTCCCTGTGGGCAAGTAGGGTCCACACCACATATTCTGAGGTCCCTAGCCACGACTACCCTGAAGTGTGAGGCTTGGATTTTATACCTTCCATAGAAGTGTCTACCAGCTTGAGAGGCAGACTATGAAGTGCCATGGGGACAGTACAAATGCGATAGGGCCTTGTAGGACCAGCCAACCACCACTGCCTCTTGACACCAGTCAGATAGTGCTGACTTTACAACCCCTGGACCTCCAGCACACCTGTTCCTTGTCCTAAGGTATAGAAAATCACCTGGAGAGTTCTGAGAACCTCTCAGGGACAGTGTTGAGGTAGACAGGGTCCTCTACCCAGATAACTTTATGATTCAGGACATAACTGGGGCTGCTGGCTCTACAATACACACACATACACACACACACACACACACACACACACACACACACACACACACTCATGTGCACACAAATATTTACATGTACCCAGATAGATAGATAGATAGATAGATAGATAGATAGATAGATAGATAGATAGATAGATACCTAGTGCCATGCCTGCCACAGGCCAGGGGGCCCTTAGGCTCACACTTCATAATTCCCTCAACCCCATCAATCTGTGTCTTGATTCTCTTTCTCCCATAATCCCTCTCTTTCTCCCATAATCCCATAAGCCTGTCCCCAAAGCTCACAGGCCCATGCCCACCCTATGTCACCTGCCATTTTTTTAATTCCTCTGGGAACCCATGAGGACAAGGCAAATTGGGAAGACATTAGGTTCACCAAGGGCCCCACAGAATGAATGGCAGGTGAGGGAGCTGTATCTTCAGAGAATCTCAGAATAACCTAACAGTCCGGCAGGAAGGGTCCCTAGAGATTGAAATGTCATGGACAAGATAGGAAGACAGATACCCCAAGACAGGCAGGCTTTGGCCAACAACTCCCAGTGGCGGGGGCATACCACCACTGTGGCCACCTCAGCCAGAGAGGCCAGCCTTACCCGGGACTCATCAAAGTTCTCTTGAACCTGGATGTCCGGTAGTGTTGGCACATGCTCAGCCCTCGAAGCCAGGCAGGTGGTCAGCAGCAGGATCAGGGTCCCAAGACTCTGCATGGCTCTGGGGTCTTCAGCTTTTGTCTCACAGCTGGGTGTGGGAACAGGGACTACTTCCCTGACTGTGTCTGTCGAAAACTGAGGCTGGGGAAGGGGCCAGAGGCAAATGAAGACCTTAATGTTTGCTCTGCTCAGCCCAGGCCAATCAGGGTCTTGGGCCAGCTCCAATCGATCCCTGCAGCTCAGCCCAGGTCCAACTCTGTGGACAGGAAGGCCACGGTTGCTGACTCTGAAGGGACATTGACCAAGCACAATAGGGTTCAGACCCTAGAAAGGCTTCCTTGTAGGTCTAACTCTCCCCAGGGGGCAGAGGAGATGGAGGTCATGCATGACTGCCCTTTCCCCATAGTCCTTCCCCATGGACCTCATGCCAGCAAACCAGCAGGTACAGGCAGTCTGATCTGGCCTGTTTCTCACACGGCAAAACGAGGGCTCTGGGAAGATGGCTACAGAGCAAGACCAGGCCTTGATATCCTTCCACCAAGGCTCTTTCTCTGGTCTCCATCTTCTCTTGCCTCTAGCTTCTTATATCCTTTAAGATAAATGTATCAAGGAGAGACACTATCCCTTCAACTGAGTCACACTGGTTTCCCACAGTGAAAGCATCAGGACGGAGATGAACCCCCATACACACCTCAGAAGCCTGTGTAACCCCCTTTTGCAGACATGTTTTGACTATTCTAGGAGTGACAGGACTGACCAAAAGCCCCACCATGAGAAAGGGAGCATCTGGAGGTCAAGGGCAGCACCTCCAAATCCAGGCAGTTTCCTGTAGTCTTCCTGCTGTGTGAGCTTGGAAAAGTTGCCAAGCTTCTCGGTGCTGGTCTCCTCACCAATAAATGGGGCTGTCATCAGTACCTGGATCCTAGCTGTGAGATGAGGGTTGAAGGGTTTAATGTCAGTAGGCAACAACATTGTCCCTAGAGTGAGGTAAGAGTTGAAGTGTCTGTGTAGGGTGACTTGTGACCTCCATAAAGTGTATGTCAGTGTCTGCCCAGAGCCACAGAACAGGGTGCTACTTTTAGATGAGATTAGTTACAGCAAGTTTATAGAGCATGACTACTTCCTTTGTTTCATTCTTAATGATTTGGGGTCTTTTGCAACAGCAGTCCTAAAGAGGTAACACAGTAACTTTTCAATTTAAAACAACAACAATTGTTTTTGAGACAGGGTTTTATATAGTTCAGGCTGCCCTTGAACATCTGATCTTCCTGCCTCCACCTCATGAGTGCTAGGATTGCAGACATGCACTACCATGCCTGATTTGTCCTGTGGTGGGTGTTAAACCCAGGGCTCCCTGCATGCTGGGAAAGAACTCTACAATTGAACTACACCCTTAGCCTCTAGATTTATATATTCTAATAAGAGGGTTTGGGGGGGGGTGTTTTTGTTTGTTGTTTTTTGTTTTGTTTTTTTCTCACATCTGTTTGCCTTCAGAACTCAGACACCTGTCCATGGTACTATGACCCCTCTCCATCCACTTCTCTCTCCTCTAGAGGTTTCAGCCACCTTCCTTCCCACCTCCCTGCTTCTCTCGTGGTACACACATACCTTCATGCAGCAAGCAGTCCCTGTTATAGCTGAGACCTGAGAGCCAGAACCCTGCTTATGGAAGAGTTAGGGGGTTTGTTCCCTATCAATGCCTGAGCAAGCAGTGCACTGTGTCCTTTCTGTGAGACCCAGCAGACACAGTCCCTTTTTGCCTGTATCCAGAGCACATGTGTGTCTGTTTGTAAATGAGAGGGTTTCCTACGCACCATAACAGGCAGCTTGGCCATGGATCGAAATTTCTTTTTCATTCTGGCTACCAGGAAGTACAAAGTCTCCATATACATTTCAACACAGCAACTGTCTTGGCTTAACTTTCTGGCACAGTTACCTTCTTTTGTGTTCTTGATTCTTAGACTTAAAAAAAATAACATTTATTTGTTTGTGGGTGTAGTCTGTGCAGAAATACACATGCCACTGCATATGTGCTCTAGTGGAGGTGCATGTGGAAGTCAAAGGACAACAGCAGGAGTCGGCTTTCTCTTTCCACCATGTAGGTTCCAGGAATGGAACTTGGGTTGGCAGGGTTGGTAACAAGTGAGTTTACCCACTGGACTGTCTCAGCAGTGCAGTTTCCCAGTCTTTCACGGTTGGCTAATGGTGGGCACCAGATGAGCTGAGAGAGAGAACAGAGAAGCAGAAACTGTGCATCTTGACTCCTTGTTCTGTGGGAGCTTGGGGACAGCTCTCCTTCTTCCTTGGTCTGTAAACTAGGGAGCCCAGCAGTTGTCATTGGCTCACTTGGAAGGCAAGAGGGACCCACTTGTAGAAGGGCCCACTCTGTGAATGTCCATGCCCACTCAAGAGTCTGTCCCACTACCTGGGCTACATGCATGTACCAGCATGACCTTTCATATATGTGTAATTTATTTTTACTTTATGTTCATTAGTGTTTTGCCTGTGTGTATGTCTGTGTGATGGTCAGAAGCCCTTGAATAGGAGTTACAGATAGGCTTGAGCTGCCATATGGGTGCTGGGAATTGAACCCAGGGCCTCTGGAAGAGCATCCAGTGCTCTTAACCATTGAGCCATCTCTCTAGCTCTCCCCCCATGACCGTTCTGACATTGGTGGCAGGCTGGAAAGCTTAGGGGACTCAGAGTACCCCCAGATCTCAGACTCTTTGGGACAAGTCCATATGCTCATTGTACAACCTGCCTGGGTGAGGAGAAACTGGGAAGATGGTCCCATATGTGGATTTACTCAGTATGTAACATGCCCGTTAGGGTAAGTGGGGGTGGGGAGAAAGCCCAGAGGATGGCTAGGGTGCTGATCTCTCTCCTCTTGCTCCAGATGTTTGCAGTCCTGAGATTATTAACCAGAGCAAACAGAGAGAACCCTAGCCAAGGCCACTTGGACTTTGAACCACTTGTAAACATTAACAGGGGCTACAGGAAGATAGGCAACACCTAGGACTCCATCCCCTTTTCTTCTTTGTCTCTCAGAGTATAGTGAGGAAGCTGAGGGGCCCCTGCCCTCTTAGGGGGCCCAAAGTTCACAGGAATCATCAGGATTCTGGATGATTTGAAGATGGGGAGGAAGTTGTCCACCCAGGAGCCTCATGAGTACTCAGTACAGCAGGGATCAGGGGCCTCAGTTTTCAGATAAGCACAGTGGGGAGGGGGACTTGTTCAAGGTCACTCAGCTTATGGCTGAGGTGAAGCCCAAACAGACCCATTTCTATACCCAAACCTACTTCCTGGCTATTCAAGTATTCATTCTTTGAAGCTTGTCACTAGTAACAGGATAGGGACCCTGACATGGTTTGAGGAGGAGGCAGGCAAAAGAGGTCTCAAGTAGGGAATAGTGATGGGGAGTAGGGGTCAGGGGAGGAGAACTCACCCAAAGAGTGGACATGGCCAGACACGAATGCACAGGGGAGTGAAGTTCTAGAAGGGAGTCAACTCAGCACCAGGAACACAGAGTCACAAAAGTTCCAGAAGAGAGAAATGCATTTGGGATACACACACACACACACACACACACACACACACACACACACACACACACTTAAAACCAGGGCAGGTGAGATGGCTCAGTATGTTAAGAAGCTTGCTGCCAAGCCCAATGACTTGAATTTGATCCTAGAAACCTGCATGGTGGAAGGAGAGGACAGATTCCTACAAGTTGTCCTTTGACCCCTATACTCATGTGTACACATGTGCATGCACATAAAACAGATACACATAAAAATATTAAAATTAAACACATCGCTAGGTGGGGAGTTTGGAGGACAGAGGAGTGTCTGGCCAGTGGGACTGACAGCAATGCCAGGCCCGGGGTTTGCTCCTTGCCCAGGGTTTTTTATGTTCAGAAGGTGGTAGAGATCGTATCTGGAGTAGAGGAGATCAGTGTGGATATAGGAAAGGAGTTGGCAGAAAGTAAGTGCTCAGGAGGCTTCCGGGAAAAGGGAAGGGTCGTAGTGTTGCAGGATATTTGATCACACTGTGAACCCTGAGACTGTGTTATTTACTGAAAAAAAAACAAAAACAAAACTGTTTTCAATTGTGGTGTGGTTCAGCCTTAGCACACACCTTTCTATATGAATATTGTAAACAGGATTAAAGGCAACCATAGATCAAGAGTCGCAGTGAGCAACCAGTTGAAAAGAAGTGAACATAGGATTATTATATAAAAAAAAAAAAATCATAGAGAGGAAGAGGAAGTCAGGAGGATGGATAGAGAGACAAACAGGAAGTAGAAGGGAGGGACATTCAGTTTGAGGGTTTTTGAGATGGCATGGGTGAAGGAGGATTCTTTCTGGGACATTGGCTGAGGAAGAAGGTCAGCTGGGTGCTTTCTCTGCCTCTCTGAGCTAGCAGGCTTTCACCTCAGCATCTGGCTCCCAAATCTTCATTGGTAAAAATCAAACGATTGAGATTTTGATAAAACAAACAAACAAACAAAAAAAACAAAACACCAGATACTAGAAGCTGTTACTGGACCAGCAGGGACCTCAGGGACACAGGGCAGAATCGGGGCCAGTGGGTGTGGGGAAGCTTAGTGTGGAAAGGCATGGCAGGGTGGAGGCCCTGCCCCCTCCCCTGTCACGGGCTGTCCATTCAGAGCCACCAGAGGGAAGTTGAGGCGAGGGAGTCAAGGGGTGGACACTATGACACCGAGGAAAGAGGAGGTTCTCACTGCCCAGCTGAGTTCCACACTCTGATTTTCACTCCCTAGTCTGTGCCAAAGAGAAAGCCAGGCTGGTGATCTCTCAGGACGTAATGTGCCTGCCTGCCTAGCATGCTGAGGCCACATGCTCAAATCCCAGCAACCACATAAGATGGACATAGCAGCACACACCTGTAATCCCAGCACTTGATGGGTAGAAGGAAGAGGATCAGGAGTTCAAAGTCATCCTCAACTACATATCAAACCCTGAGACTTGAGTATCCATGCCCAATGACTTGCAGGGGACTTCAGGGAAGTCCTTTCCCTCCTTGGCTTCAGTTGTTTCATCTAAACATCCAAACTGGATGGTGCTTACTCAAGTAACAGATGTAAAAACATCCCCAAAGTGTGTGGACTTGAGGAAGCCAACTAGGTATGTCAAGCCAATTGGTATAGCCTGGCTTTGTGCTCCATCCACATCTAGTTGAAATTGTGCTGAGAATGCATGAATGCCTCCTGTCCACCAGAGGGAAGCAGAGAACTTGCAGAAAGCAAAGACCAGTAAGGGCGCAGAGGCCTGCAAGAAAGGCCTGTGGAAAAAGGAAGGCTTAGATTAGAGCCTACCATCCTTCTAGCCTACTGTGACCCCCTTGTGAGCCTTCACTCTGACCTGCCAATACCCATGACTGTTAGAGAACTGAAGGGTTGAGAGAGGCCCTTAAACAAAACTGAAGTCCCTGGGGCATTCTTTTAGGGAGTAGGAATTGCACACATAGGTGGTCAGGCACCCAGGAGACCTCAGTGTCCTACAAGTCTCTATTCAGACCCTTACTATGCTGGTAGCCCAGTTTTGCAGATAGGGAAACTGAGGCTGAGAGATCAGGTGCTGGAGGCCACCTGCAGGTAAGTCACCATTACAAACCTGTATCTGAGTCCCCTGACCCCCAAGGCTCTCTGCTGACCTCCCCACCCCTGGGCCCTGGTAACCAGCAGGACCTCTTGGCCACACTGTCCAGGAACACCTGTGACCCCAGCTACTTGTCAGTCTCACCCGTTAGGATTCTGTTTTCTGTTCTGATTGAAGTGGGTTGAGTCAGAGTTCAAAGATGTATATAAAGGTGGATAGCGAAAGCATATCCCATGTCACTCTTGTTCCTTGGAGAGAGCTAGACCTAGTGGATGTGTCATGAGATGCTGTCATTTGGGACTGAAGGGAGCTGGTGGCTTAGTCTGTAGAAACAGCTTAATGAGTGGGACTCAGTGGGGCTTGGAGGGTGGCTTAAGTACAGTGCTTGACATGCAAACATGAGGACTTGAGTTCTACACTCAGAACCCACATAGACAGGTCAGTGCACGAGTGTGTGTCCTGGAGACAAGGTTTGTCACCTGGCATCTAGCACCAGGAAGAAAGGCCTCCAAAAGAACTTGTGAAGTCTTTGCAGGTGCCCAGAAAGGATGCAGTGTCACTGTCTTGTGCTTTGCAAGCTGGGCTTGTCTGTCCATAGAAGGAAGACTTTAGGGCCCTCCCCATCCTGGCTGACCGTGTGAATGCACCCTAACACATGTGAAAGGATCAAAGTTGTTCCTTCCTGAAACCATGAGGCAAGTGGGGCTCCTTAGAAAGTGCCACTGGCCTTTCCTCAGGAAACACAAGTGAAAATTCCCCAACTATTACCTTGGAAGACAGTGGCAACATTTTTTCTGGCTCTCCTCTGACTGACTCCTGTTGTCCCTGGAGAATCGACGTCCAGGGCACCCAGTGAAGGAAGAAGCCAGCAGAGATGACATCACTGTCTGTAATAGCATGAGGCTGGATCCTAACCCAGTTCTCTCTAGGCAGGCACCTGTCATTACAGGTCTGCAATGGTGCTGGGAACATCCATTGGTGCTGACCTCGTGATAACAGCTGGAGTCTGTGTAGCACTGGCCAGGGCCAGGCTTTGGGCTGCAGTCTGTAAGCAATCACATTTAATCATCCCCATGAGCGCTTGGCTCCCTTTAGGGTAAACTAATTTTATCCCACTTCACAGAAGAAATTGAGGCTCAGAGAGGTTAATATTCTCCCGTAGCTGGTAAGCTGGGCAAATGGAGACTGAGCAAGAGCAAGGCCTGCTGAGACTCCAGAGCCTGGGGACCATTCCGACCTCCCTCCCGCAAAGCCCATCAGACAGCAGCTAGACCACTGCTCCCCCACTTCCAGCTCTCTCAATTCTCCTGTACAAGTCCTGCTTGGCTGAAAAGTCTGAAGGATTTCTTTTTAAAAAATAATGCTTTATCTCTTTATTTGGGTGCATGTCTGTATATGTCTGAGTGCACACATGCCATGCATGCACATGGATGCCAGGGGCCACATTCAGAAGTTGGTTCTCTCCCTTACATACAGGTCCAAGGGACTGAATTCAGATGATTAGATTTGATGGATGATGCCATTACCTGCTGAGCCATCTTGCCAATGACCCAGTCAGTCATGTAGGGTGGTAATACTTCCTCCTTGGGTAAAACTTCTTCCTGACATGGTCGGGCTCTCTCGGCTCATGCTGACTGTACTCAGGGATCCCTGACTGTCGCTGCCTCTGGGGGTCCAGCTAGACTGCTCTCATAGTGTTCTTTGAGAACATTTTTCTCAGAAGCCATCACCATCATATTCTGACTCTCCTTCCTGCACAGTGAAAACTGCAATCACATTGTTTCTTGTAGCTACTGAGGAATAAAGACCTGTGAGCAGCGCTTGGCACATACAGATGTGCTACTTGTCATTATTTCTACGACACAGTAATTGCCAGTTGGTCTTTCCTTTTCCCCCCACTTGGCTGGACCATCCATGAGAACAAGGCATTGGCTCAGCTTCAGGATAGCATTACTTATTATCTGCTAAGTGGAGGGCCTGTCTCTAAGTGAGGGTTTGCAATCCCAGTAAATGAGAGTTCAGGGCCACAGCCTAACTCAACTGGCAAAGTTATTCCTAGGGCCAGCATCAGTGACATCTAGGGACCTGCAAGGCTCATGTAGTAGGTCTATATTAGAGCCCTGATCTCCAGCCCCGGCCCTCTCCTGTCTGGAGTTTCATTGACCCGTTCCCAATTCCCAGCAATGTCACACCTACTTGCCTACTCTGCCCACTGTATTTGTCTGGAAAACTAAGGCAGATGCATCCTGGACACCCAAGGAGAAGGCAGAAATGGAACTGTCCTTTCTTTACAAGGCACCCAAGGAGAAGGCAGAAATGGAACTGTCCTTTACAAGGAGACAAACTATCCCCTAAGAGGCTAAAACTTCCACAAGAGCTCTGAAATTGAATATGAATTTGGACAAATGTGTCATAAGACCAAGGGAGAAATACTTGGAGAGAAAACAACCAATTAGGGCCTTAGGAGTTGGTGGTTAAAGCAGCAAGTTGCTTCTCACACTAGGGTAAATTCTCTCTGGACTTCAACTCTTGAAGTCTGTCTGGAGGTTCATCCCTGATGACACTTCACTGTTGTTTGTAGGGTGGGTGATTTGAACCCAGGGATTCATACACAGTAGGCAAGTGCTTATCTGCTGACCTATACACCTGGCCTGCTCACATTTTTTTTTTAATGATTTTTCAAGAAAGGCTTTCTCTGTGTAGCCCTAGCTGTCCTGGAACTTACTCTGTAGACCATACTGGTCTTAAATTCAGAGATCTACCTGCCTCTGCCTCCCGAGTGCTGGGATTAAAGGCATGCGCCACCACCACCCAGCTGACAGTGTTTTATTTTTATTGATTGATGTTAAAACTTTTATTTGTGTATCGATGTGAATGTGTAGGTGCATCTCATTTGAACAGCGTCCTCAGAAGTGTCTTCTTGAAGCTTGTGCCATCCATCCATCCTACATGTCTACGGCTTCTGCCACATGTCCTACTCTGTGCTGGCTAAAGATGGAGCTCCAAGGATCTGGGAGACTCAACCAGAAATTGTTTTAGATCTCCAGATGTGCCAGCGTTCTAGAAACTCATAGACGGCCATCAGAGTTCTAGTAAATGTCTCCTCTCCACCTATTCCAACTTCAGGGTATTTTAACAGTCCATAGAGATCTAAGGAATTGGAATTCTGGGAAATTCCTAGTGCCTAAGATGTTCTGAGATACTGGCAGCCTTCTCTAGACATCTTGTTAGACACTTCGGGCGGAGGTCCTGTCCCCAAATTCTGGCCATCTGCATTAGGAAGTGACTTTTAGGATTCCAAAAGAGCCCCCTTGGGTCTGCAGTTCTCAGTAAGGGCCACATGGATGTGGCATCTCAGCTGGGATTATAAACCTGTGGAATCCCTCAGAGCTTGGGGTCCTGGAGGAGGAGGGCAGAGGGAATGGTGAACATAGCTCTGGGCAGCCAGGGGCAGCGGAGGTCAGCAGAGTCCCACGTGTCTTAGGGAAAGGAAGCAAGGCTTTTGTTGAGTTAAGGACAGGCAAGAGCTGGAACTAGGAACCTGGCTGACTGAAGAGGATCCTCCAAATGCTAATGAGGCAGCTGGGGCCATGATCTCATCCATCCTCTCACTCCCAAGGCAGCTGGGTAAGGCTCTCAGGCTCAGTGCCAGGGCCTTCCCTGCCTGGGGCCGAGGAACTCCCAACAAGTAGGGCTATGCATCAGACAATGAGATAAGGGTTCAGAGAGCCAAGGAGGAGCAGGAACTTGCAGAGCCACTGGCACTGATGTGGTACTGTGAAAACGTCAGGAGAGGGGACCTTAGGCTGTCAACTTTGATCCTCTCTTCCTTCAGGTCTCTGCATAAGCATCACTCCCACAAGGTCTTTCTAGAACCCTGCATTGATAACTGCACATCTGCCTGGGCAGAGCTTCTTGGCACTGCCTGTGTTCTGTGAGAGCAGCACACACCCAGGCAGGTTCCCATATGTATCTGCTGAGTAGTTTGTGCCTATGTGTATACGTGTAGATATGTGCACACGCATATGGAGGCCAGAGGTCAACCTCAGGAATAATTTCTCAGGTACCATCTCCCTTTTGTGACACAGAGCCTCTCACACAGAGTCTCTCACTGGCCTGGAACCCACTGACTAGGCTGCACTGACTGACCAGAAATCACTGGGGATCCTTCTCTCTCTGCCTCCTCAGTCCTGGAGATTACAGCATGTGCCACCACACCTATATTTTTAAAAATTATTACAGTGTGTGTGTGTCTGTCTGTCTATCTTCAGTCTCCTAGAGGAGCTATATTACTCAAGTGAAGGTCGGAAGACACTTGAAGGTAGTTCTCTTTCCACATGTGGGTCCTTGGGATTGAACTCTGGTCAACAGGCTTGGGAGTCAGTGCCTTTGCTTGCTGAACCAGTTCACCAGCCCCTCCATCTTGACTTTTACATGTGTGCAAGGGACTGAACTCAGGTCCTTATGTTTGACTCACTTTACCAACTCAGTCATCTTCACGGTCAGGACTAGTCATTCTATCAAACTGTCGTGCGACTGTAAGTTCCTTTTGACCAAACTCTTGGCAAAAGGAGCAGCCTCTTTTGACATTCTTTACAAATGTCAGGAAATTTCATCTCCATAAGGGTCATGTAAAGGAACACCACTATCGTGCCCATTTTGAACAAAAAGTAACCTGGGCTCAGAGCAGCTAAGCTGCCCAGGATCACTTGTGGAGAAGTGACAAGTGGTTGGAACCTGTGTGGCTAAGCCTGCTCTGCCTGCCTGTTATCTGGCCATCATCCTGTCTCCAGAGTCTGCTTCCACCCTGACCTTCTAGGGACATCCTAGCCTCTGCCAAATGCCCCCAGTGTCTGGGCACAAGTCACACCTCTCAACATCTCCCTGGGGGCTGCAACCTCAGCTGAAGTAGTTAGTCTTAGCTTCCGGAACCTTCCCCACACAGACTCAGAAGTCCTGGGGAAAATCGGAAGCCTAAGACATAGCACACTCAGAGGGATCCCGAGACACCCTTGATTTTATCTTTTTGTGCTTGTTCCGTGAAGAGGACACACCTTGGAGACACTTGGGGCTTCTTTTCTAGAATGCTGGGTGAGAGAGCTCAGGGTCTTTCTTTGCTTGGTCTTGCACCAGGGAGTATGGTGGGAAAACTGGTCCTGGTGTCCACAGCTGGGTCACCCCATTCAGAGATAGGAGGTCTCCAGGCCAGTCCAGCAGCCCCCCCCAGCAGGCCCAGGCTCCCAGATGCTCCCTAGAGTTCCCTAACTAGCTTGGCCTGCTTCTCCCTTAAGGCTGCCATAGTTGCCTTCTTGGAGCCCTGGCCAGTCACAGGGCTCAGGTGTCAGAGGAGGCCCAACTGGATACCGGGCTTAAGTACTGCGAGCTGAGGTGTCTCCTCCGCTCGCTGCCAATCTCTACCAGTATGCTGCTTCTACTGCCCATAGGGCCAACTTGGCCATGACACAAGGCTAGGCCAGGACTTGACAACAGCTTTCCATGGCTCCCATATGCCCTTGACACAGACCAAACTCTGGAGCAGCTACAGCACCTGAGGTGTTTGGTCTTTTGCCTCTCAGCCCTACTGCCATCATCCCTCGGCCCCAACTCCTCATGGATCACCCCTCATGGAAGTGACAGCCACCTAGATGGCAACCCAGAGCACAAGGCCAACTAGATTAGAGTTGATGATTCTCTTTATTCAGATTTCCCCACCCATTGCCCGCATCTCCTGAACCCAGTCTAAGGTTCAAGGTCTGGGGCAGGGCCTTGCATACCCTTAGGATTCCCCAGATCAGCCCAGCAACATTTTTCTTTCCCATTCACAGACAGAGAGATGGAGGCCTACTTGGAAGAGCCAGTCTGCCAAGTCTTTAATGAGGAGAGAGGCTCTGGCCAGGGCTCTGTGTGTCCTTGCTGGGCTGTGGCTGCCTCCGGCTGATGTTCAGGGAGTTGCTGCTCTGGTGTGTCAGGACCTCCAGCCTCTGGGCCAGGTTCGGGATCCCAGATCCTCCTAAGGAGCAATGAGACTCAAAACTTGTCCCCTAGGCCACCTCCCAGGCCTACTAAGGCCCAGGATCTTCTATGAAAGCATCAAGTACAGTCTCCCGAGTTCCTAGGCTATAGCAGAGGTCAGGACTGGAAGAGAGGGCTCTGCCATGAGACTGAAAGGTTGGGAACTAGAAAGTCCTTAGCAATCACCTCCTGCACTTTCCTAGTTCAAGATGGAAAGCCTATGGCTTACAAACCACTAATCCCCAAATTTTCACCTCTTTGCATAGGTGGCATGTTCGAGGACCCTGAGGGCAAGGGTGGTGCTGAGGGTACCACCTCCTCTTCTGTCAGCATTTCTGCCAGGACTTGCATCTGAGTCTGGTCACTATGGCTTCTGGGTGGACACAGAAAAAGAATGGACCTAGTGGCTCCAGGCCTCCGCCTCCCACTCCAAGACCCCAGGCTTGGCCCACCTCTCCTGTGGGGACTTGGCAGAGCCTGAGCTTGGTGAAGGTGCCCAAGGTGGAGGTCGTGCAGACAGAGACATGTGACCTGGGGCCTCGGGCTCCAGCACCTGCTGAAAAGACCAAAGCCCATACTGGTTGACCTCAGGCTTTCATGTCCGGGTACCATTTCCTCAATGCTGACCTTAGCCATGCTCATTGCCCAGGACGCCAAGGACAGCAAGCACACCAGTATACAGAGTGGAACTCTCATTTCCTCTGTGGGTTATAGGTGGTTCTTGTAATGTCTTCTCCAGGGATTGGGAGCTCTTTGAAGGCAGAGACTAACACAGAGGCGGGCCCAAAGCTTAGGCTAGCTTAAGGAGGTTTGTAGAACAAATGGGTGAATGGATAAGGAAGTAAATGCAGAAATGGATGAACATGTGTAAATGAGACAGTAAGTGGATGAGAGAGTGTGAACTCCTAAAAGAAGGAAGGGCTAGGGGCCGGACAACCAGACATTCCATACCCTGGGCAGAGAGCGGGACCCAGCGTCAGCCCTTCACTCCAGTCCAGAGTCCTGGAATCATGGGGTCTGCTGAGCCCTAGATCAATGTCTCCAGTTCTCCAGGTTCATCTTGACCTTTCTTACCTGTGGCACATGACACTTTCTCTGTGGGAAAGCCCAGTGGCCAAGGGATACTCGGCATAAAGGACAGGGGTGATAGCAGGAGCAGAGGGGTGGCAGTGCCTGCAAGAGGGCATATCAGTGACTATGACACTCGAGCCTGTCCCCCACAACCCAGGGTGAGCAGTGAGACTCACATGGCAGGAGGCAGCTGGAACCATCCAGCAGGGGCACAAGGGGGCAGAGCCCTGCTGGGGAAGGGAACAAGCAGAAAGGAGGTGCCTGGGAAGAAGAGTGGAGTCTGAGCCTTCAGTACCCAGCCTTGACACCTCTCTACGAACTCACCCACTCATCCATAATCAACCCGGCAGCCAAGCCGAGATTCCATTTCCCAGAAGAGTGTCCTGGCAGTTAGTGGTCAAATGACTAGGCCAGGTGACACATTCAGCCAGGAGGTGGCAGAGTAAGAAGCTGAAGCCAATAATCAGATGCAGAAGCCAGACTCTCAAAGTCCCCTCTCCTAGCTTTCACACCCCCGGCCTTCCGTATGGCCACACTCACCTCTCCAGTTCATGGACCTGCTGGGCCAGGACACGCTGCTCTGCCTGGGCCAAGTCCCTGCTCCTCCGCAGCTGCCTCATTTCCTTCCTAGTGGGGAACAGGCTCTGGGTGATGGGAGGCAGAGCTAGCACCATGGGTAAGGTGGGAACCAAGGAACCAGGGTTAGGTAGGTGGTATCTTGGCCAAAGTAGATGAGCAAGAAGGTTTAGGTACAGAGTCCCAGTGCTGGCCCCACCTTTCTTTACCTGAGTCTTTCATTCTCCAGCATAAACTCTTGCAGCATCCCATAGAGGTTCCGCTGGGCCCAGGCCACCCGGGCCGCATGGGCCCCTGGTGCTGCAGGAAAGCAGGACATTGTTGGACTTGCAGCAACCCAGATTCTAGCCACACTCCCTCCTAGCACCCAGGAAGCTCATACCCTTGGTGTGCATTTGCTCCAGCTGGAGCTGCAGATGACGATTCTCTTCTTGAAGCTGCAGCAGCTCAGCCTCTACTTGCTGGGGTGGCTTCGCTCCAGGGGACTACCAAGGAGGAAACCCAGGGCCACTCTTTATGATTGTATAGGCTGTGCACAGCACAAGAGCTTCCCATTGTGGGGATTTGTGGAGTCTAAACTCCAGTCCCTACTTCACATGCCAGCTTTGCATGCTGGCCCAGGTTGTGCCTTATCCTCACTGTGTTATCCTAAAGGGACTCAGTCAGAACTAGACTTGATTCCAAGCCCAAACTCAGTTCTGCCCCAGTCTTGCCTTAATTTGTGGTCCCCAAATTGACCACATACCAGACCCCATATTATACCTAGCCAGCTGAGGTCTTGGGTAGATCCTGATGACAGCACACTCAGTCTCCAGCCTTAGGCCTGCCCAGACTCTGTGACCCTGACATCAATCATGACATCACTCCAAGGATTCCAACCCAATCCCAACTCTGATCCAGTCCTAGATTCCAACCAGGGTGGTTCTCAGGCTCTAGCTGTCAACTGCTCACCTTGGGACCCTGTGGCCGAGTGGTGACCCTCTGAGCTCGGCTTGCATATCGCAGGGTACTAAGAGTCTCCGGAAGGCACTGAGCTGAAGGGGACACACAGGCAACCTAGAGAGGCCCACCCCTGAGTGTTTATCTGGAAAAGACCCTTCCTCAGGGACCAGCCTCTCTACCAGCTCCCCCATTTATCAGATACCATGAGGGTGACCCCACGACCCCCAAGTGAGTCTGCCAGCAACTTGGTGAGCTTGCTGTCCCGGAAGGGAATGTGGCTGTGCTTCCTCTGTGGGTCCAAAAGCAGGGAGATGCAGTGGCCTGATGGGAAGAGGAAGGGCCAAAGAGACTGCACTGTGTGACCAAAGATGTCCAGCTCGGCTGCTGTGGTGCAGGACGCTCAGCCAGACTGATAAAACCCTAGCCCCATGTCATCGCTTGCACACTGGTGTCCAGCAGCAGACTGGGCTCCCTGAAGGCACAGAAGTACTGTTTACCCAATTCCCAATATTCAGCAGAGCTCTCCAACAAATAAATGACTGAAAAGGAATGTCACCAGCAGCTTAAACACCATAGGCAAGTACTGAAGCTAGCTCCCTAGAGACCTAGGCCCAGCCACACAGTTGAGTACACAGACCCTTTCCTTCCTCCATACTTTACCCATACTGTCTTCCAAGTACACAAAGGGCACGGGTAGGGTTGTTGACCTTGAATGTACAAACTGACAACCGTCAACCAGAGGAGTAAAGTCAGCCTCAGACCTGATGCCCTAACTCCAGGTCTCATCAGTAACCACAAGTCCTGAGTCTCCCTGATATAGCAATGAACCCAGTGCAGAGAAGGGACCCAGAAGTCAGACCAGTAGGCCCCCAGGCCTTACCCAATGCCAGTAGGCTGCGGTTAATACTATTGGCCTCAAGCATCAACTGCCCTCGGGATCCTGTGGCTGTCACCTTCTCACTGCCTGCTAGGTCCACGAAGCACAGCTTTCCCTCAACAGGAGGCTCTCCAAGGTCCACAGGGGGTACCTGCTGAGGCTGGTGGACCAGGGCTTGATGGGAACTTGAAGAAGACCTTCTCCATCAAACTCACAAATGTCTCAAGATCAAAGGTCTCCCCCCATACACCCAGAAGATCAAAGTTGGTTTATACATGCAAAGACAGAGCCTTGCTGGGTGGCCCTGAGTTAGCCCTTCCCTGGGCTGGGCACTCACAGCTGGGCGGCTGACATAGAGTGTGAACAGGGCATGGCTTCTGCTGGAGGCTTGGTTCAAGGTATGTGAGGAGCTCCGACGACGGCTGAGACCTGGGGAAGGGAACATCAGGAGTTCTGATTCCTGCAGCCCAGGTCTCCATCGCCCCTCAAGACTCAGAGGGAGTTGAGGAGTCCCAAAGCTCCCATGAGGCAGCCTACCCATCTGCAGGAGCTCCATCAGCGCCTCCAGACTACTAAACTCCACCACCCGAAGCTGCTCCACATAGAAGCCTCGGGCCTTGTTCCACCTAACAGGCAGAGGCCTTGGAGACCCCAGGCTCAGCAAATCCCGAACCTGGGAGGGGAGGGAGGAGAAGTGGGCTCTATCCACTCATAGCCCTTTGACAATGGTCCCCGCTTCCCCTTCCGCTTCTTAGCATGCATGGTCCTCGGAATATATGACCTTCTTTCCAGGTGGACTGCCCATTCACTTACCTGCTCATTGTAGATCTCCAGGTAGGAGGCTCGGAGGCTGACAGGGGAACCCAGGTGCTGCACGCGGTCTAATAGCCAGGTGAAGGTCCTCTGCATGATGCCAGCTAGGTTGGGGGGCATGGGCACCCCTTCCCCCTGGGGGCAAAGGCAGCTGAGGCCACAGCAGGAGCCGCAGCAAAAGCCACAGCGGCGGCAGCATAGTAAGGGCCACCCTCTTTGCAGAGCACTAACTGCATCAGAAGCTGTACCACACCTCGCGACACTCTCTTATTGAAACCTCACAGTCCGTAGTTCATCAGTGCCACCCCACAGACGAACTAACTAAAATCGAGTGAGTGAAGTTGCCCAAATTAGACTACAGAACTCCAAACTCTGCAAGTCCCTGCCTTTCGTTCCTCAGATACCGGGTCTGTGAACCAATGGGGTGGGACAGCGTTAGCCGACGGCCCCTTCCACTCGGAGTCCCGCCCACAATCCGAACCTGGACCAGAACTAGGCTCTGCTGCCCACCTGAGGAGGAGGTCCTGTCAGAGTGTAAGTCTTCCCCGAGCCAGTCTGGCCAAAAGTGAAGACCGTGCAGGAGAAGCTGTGGACGGAAAGGGTGTGATTGGGCACAGGAGGAAGGGGTCCAGGCGGTGCGGAGACCCACGCCCGGTGCAATCCACGCCCACTCACCCACGCAGCGCCAGCTCGCCCAGGCGCTTCACGCCGCATGCCCTGAACACGTCCTCCTGCGTGCGAGCCCCGTCCAATACTGCGCCGAAGCGGAATGCCACGTCGGGGCCTCCCCCCGGGGGGGCTCACCTGGAGAGGGGATGGCGAAGGGGCAGGGCACTGTACAGGACCCGGCACCCTGGACCAGAAGGGCCATTTTCAGGAGGGCCGGGCACACTGAAGGAAAGGTCATTGGAGTAGACCGGGTGCCTTGGGGGAAGAACCCTCTCGGGTGAGCGAGGTACTGTGTAGGGGTGGGGCATTCGGAGAGGCGGGCACTCTGGAATGAGCAGAGTATCTAGGAAGGGTGGGGCATTCTGGGGTAGGAGAGAGTATCCTGGGGATGCAGAGCTATCTAAAGGAGGGCAGGTACTCTGTTGGGGAGCGGCAGTCTACGCAGAGAGGGGTCCTGAGGCAAAGTTGCTCCAATTGGATCCTGGGATCTGCCCATCCCCCAGTTCCTTTGCGGAGGTTGGGAAGTCTTCTTACCTGCAGAGTCCGGGTCCCTGAGCAGTGTAGTGCACTCTGCTCCCCTCTACGCAGCTCCGCATTGCTCATGGGACGCACCCTGCCATACGAGGGAGACCAGATGGTCCATCTGGATAGCAATTTTGGTCCCTTCCTGACCCGGGTACCTCCTAGCTGACCCTTACTTACCTGAGCACCACTTGAATGGGGGTTTCTGGTCCTTCTGGCCCCTGCTCCAGGCTCCGCGCTGGGTCTCTGTGGCCACAAGAGAGTTACCATCGCTGCCCTTAGTCGCTGTCCTCTGGACGAACTTCAAGGGATCCATAACCTCACGCAAATGGTGCTTACCCATCGGGAGACCCGCGTTCCTCCATGTCTTGTACTGCACACGATTCCTATCCCTTTCCAGTATGCCTCCCCCTCACCACAGCAAGACTGACCAGACACACCTTATACCTCCTCCCCAATCCCCCACAGGCAGTCATCCAGAAAGGCTCCAGCCTGCCCAGAGTTAGCAAGTTAAAGATTTACCCACCCCACCCCTGAGGTGGGGAAAGTCCCATGCCAGGGAATTCTAGCTAGGGGGTTTCTGAATCTAAGGATACTTTGTTTTTGGTCAGTCTCCTCTGGAGGGATCTAGAGGACCACCCAGACCATCTTCCTTTGTCACAGAGACACAGATCAGGGAAGGGTTCAACCAAGGGCCTTCTCAGAGCCAGAGAAAGAATGAGGCTCTTTTGGCACACACCCTCCCTCTCTCAATAGCTCAGCCTTTTCTCAGCACAGGGCCCAGGTAGTGGAGGACCACAGAAATTCTGACTGGCTGGCTGGCTGGCTGCCCTCTGGGCTGAGCTGACATCAGCTTCCCAGCATCTGGTTAAACACTGGTGCACCTGCCTCTGCCAAGCCAAGGCTAATACAAAGCCAGTGTGGTGTTTAACCCCATTGATTTGGCTCACCGGAGCAGCAACAGCAGCAGAGATGACTGTGTGAGTGTCCTCAGGCTAGACCATCACTCTTCCTCGCCAGTCTCCAGGACCACCCCAGGCCTGATCAGTTGTATGTAGACCTGACCATTGCTGCTGAGGAGACAGGTGGGAGCAGCCAAGGGTATGGGGTCTTTGGGGAAGCACAGAGGCCTCAGCTGCATGGGCTGAGAGGGCAGGTGGGGAACTCCAAGTGAAGCACACAATTCAGGAAGTCAGGGATGAGTTGCAGAGACGGGGCATGGAGAGATGTTCTTGGGCTGGTGAGGGGTTCATCCTCTGAACTTCACTCCTCAGAGAACCAGAAAGCCACTGAGGGTCACAAACAGGGAATTGACAGACAAGTTGCCACTGTTTTTGTATCAGCAAGAGGAGTGGAACATATAAGAATACAGAAGGCATCATGGGCAATCTGTCATAAGGCACTCTAAGTCTTGGACTTCTACTCTCAGTTGGTGGTGGAAATGATAAGAAGAGTCAGACCTTGAATAGATTCAAGTATATGGAGTATGTAAGAGGAATAAGTATAGCATCTTTCTCTCTGCCTGTCTCTTTCTACCTATCTCTTTCTGTCTTTGACTCTGTCATATGGGCACATATCACGGCACAAGTGTGGAGGCCAGAGGACAATCAGGTGTCAGTCTTGCCTTCCACTAAGGACAGGGGCAAATCTAGCTCATTTGACAAAGTGCCTAGTATGAATGAAGCCCTAAATTCAGTCCCTATTACCACAAAAACTAGGCACATGCCTGCAGTGCCAATACTCAGGAGGTAGAGGCAGGCATCACAAGTTCAAGGTCATCCTTAGCTACATAGCCCGTTCAAGGCCAGCCTGGTATCCATGAGAACATGTACAGTGATTCATCTTGGTTGTCAACAGGATCTGGGATCGTCTAAAGCTCAAGGAGCTGGGCACTCATGTAGGGGATTCTTTTGATCTGATATTTTGAGGTGAAGACACACCCTAAGTATGGGGAACACCTGGGGGCAGCCCAGAGAAAAGGACCTAGAAGAAGGAAACTTTTCTTTTGCTTGCTTGCCCTCACTCTGCAGGCAAGTTCATTTATCCTCTGATACAACATTCTTTTGCTGATGTTAGAACCAGCTTCTTAAGGCTTCCAACAAAGAGGAGAAATACACAAGTCCACTGTAATAGATGGTGCATGTGTTAAGGTTCTCTAGAGAACAGAAGTGACAGAAAGAATATGTACACACACACACACACACACACACACACACTATATATATATATATATATATATATATATACACACACACATACATATATATATGAGGAATTTATTAGACTGGCTTATAAGACATAGTCTGTGCACTCCAGCAATGTCTGTTTTCACACGGGGAAGGCTGAGACCTGCTAGATGCTTAGTTCATGAGACTGGAGGCCTCAGCAGTCCCAATTTGGTACTGCAGGCCTGGAGGGGTGCTGCAGAGCCACTAGCCTTCAACCCATGTTGGAAGGATGAAGAAGTTAGGTTTGTATATCAGGGAACAATGGTGGCAGCAGCAGCAGTGGGCAGTAGATTAGATGCACTTGAAAACAGAATATATGAGCTTGTCAGCAAGACTCAAAGGCAAATAGCCAAAAAGCAAAAGCATTGTCATTTGAAAAGCTTGTATCTGTGCTGCCACTGGAATGTGCTATCCACATTAAGAGAGGTCTTCCCACCTTAACTGTTGATGACACCGTACTATGGGCTGGGCTCCTGGGTTGAATAAGAAGGAAGAAGCAAGCTGAACTCCAGCATCCACCAGCCTGTGCCTCCTGATTGTGGATGCAATGTGAACATATACCTCAATTTCCTTTGCCATGAATTCCCCATCAAGACCATGATGGACTGTGTGCCCTCAAACCATGAGCCAAAACAAAACCTTCATTATGCTTCTGCAAGATGGTTTGTCACAGAATTGAGAAGCATAACTAATGCAGGAGATTAAAAACCAATCATGAAAGAGTATAGAAAGCTTTTTTTCTCCTAGTTTTAGCTCCATCATGACTTTTGTTCTGTTTTGGGGGTGAAGCTGTGAATTCAACTTCCTATGTCTTGAAGTAACAAGAACTATTTTTGCATCCACAAGAATCCAACTTATGTTATTCCTTTGAGACCGTAACTGTTAAGATTGAGCTCTCTTTTTCAATTCCATTGACCACTGGTGCATTAAGAACAAGACATGCAAGTCACTGAATGCTTTTGTTGCATTGACCCAATTATAAAGAGTGATTAAAAAAATATATTCTGGAGAAGAGGGGTTTTGTAACCTGAAAACTCTCATCCCCCCTTTTGTTTAAAAATAATATCAAGCCAGGCATGGTGGC
Organism: Lophiomys imhausi; assembly: GCA_907164525.1. Classification (NCBI taxonomy): domain Eukaryota; kingdom Metazoa; phylum Chordata; class Mammalia; order Rodentia; family Muridae; genus Lophiomys; species Lophiomys imhausi. The sequence goes on from CAJQZJ010033958.1 coordinate 687,358, forward strand.
ATAGGCCTTTAATGACCAGGACTCTAGTCCATAGAATGGTGCCAACATTCAGGACACAGAGGCAGGCAGATCTGTGAGCTTAAGACCATCCTGATCTACATAGCAGGTTCCAGACCACCCAGTGCTACATAAAGAGACCCTGTCTCCAAAGTGTTATTTAATATGTTTGTTATTGCTATACATAAAGTATGATTTTAAAAAACTGCTTAGACAAATAATCTGAGCCAGAAAAATGGCTTAGTGAGCAAAGGTACTTGAGGCTAAGACTGAAGATCTATCTGAGTTTGATTTTTTGGACACATATGGTGGAAGAAGAGAACAGACTCAGCTATCCTCTGACCACACACGCACTATGGCATACATGCACACACAGGCAAATAAATAAATGCAAAAAAAAAAAAAAAGGGAAACAGACAAAACCAATGATTCTTGTGTTTATCTCAGGAAACTGGAAGAACAGCACAATCAACCAAGAAAAAGAAGGAAGGAAATTGAACAGCTAAGAAATGCTCCACCTAACTTTCTTCTGCCCAGCCCAGACTGTAGGAATATTTATTAACCAATCAGGGATAAATTCACGGGCAAAGTTTATATGACATCATTTTGAGTATGTGATAATTGGCTTGTAGGACAATAAGCAGATCTGGTGGGGGGGGCAATTAATTAACATTTGAATACACAGCAACTCCAGATCACTCCCAGCACAAGATGGCTGGAGAGATGACAGAGCATTTAAAAGCAAGTCCTTGTTTTCACAGAGGACCAAAGTTCAGTTCTTAACCCCTATATTTAGCAGCTCACAACTGCCCATAAGTCTAGTTCTGGGGGATTGAACACCCTCTTCAGGCCTCCACAGGCACCCATCCAATAGGAAATGATGAGAAAGCACATTTGTAGAATTAGCCACTTGGACTCCATTTAGATGAGCCCACTTTTGTTAACAACAATGAAAGTGCTACAGTGAGGAGCCAGGTAAATCTGGGCCTTCTCCCTGCCAGAAGCTGGAAGTGAAGATAATGAGGTTGGAGTTCTTTCTCCTCTGCTTCAGATGCCATCCGGATGAAAGGAAAGAGTTGGCTTTTGGATGAGACCATCAACTTGTATAAATACGAAACTAATGAATACAGAGACAGAAGTGAGAACACACAAAAAAAAAAAAAAACAAAAAACAACCAATATCAGAAACAAAAGAGGACTTTGTTATGAACATTATAGATATTAAAGAACAAGACGCTCCTATAAATGCTTTATGCTAATAATCTGAACTTGGCCCCATTCATAAATTTGCTGACAAATCTGTTAAGACACTCAATTAGTAAAATAGTTAGGGGAAATCAGTAGATATCTGTGTAATTGTGTATCTGTTGAACAAGGTGGATTTGCAATTGAAAATATCCCAACAAAGGAAATTCTTGGCCCAGCAGCACTAGCTGGGGAATCCTCCAAACACACACCACACAAAGCAGCAATATCAGTCTTGCACAAACTAAGCACTGGAGCCAGAGGGAGCATTTCCAAATTCTTTTTTTTTTTTAATTAAATAAATGAATCCTTGATATCCAATCCTTTCAATGACATCAGATGAAAATAAAATGGCAGGTTGTTATTTCTAATGATAAATGTTAAAATACCAAGGAATTGTTATACAGTCAAACCCAGCCAGATATAAAGTGCTTAACACTTGAAGATTAACCAGTGTAGTTCAACACACTACAAGAAAAAAAAACCAAACATCATATCAATAAGTACTGAAACAACTATAAAATATGTTATTTCTGATTAAAAAAAATAAAAGTTCTGAGCAACAAGGAAGTATACAATGGATACTACTTGATTGAATAAAGAAGTATTTTGTTATCCATACAAAATGTACATTTAACATCCTACTTAATGATTAAAATAACTCCTTCCATGACCATGATATGAATTGTAAAGTTGTCTCTTGGTGTCCTTGGCTTCAAGGTCCTCCCTCATGGCAAACCCCATGGATACTCAAATTTCTCACATAAAATGCATAGCTGGGGATGGCGTCCTGGGGAGATGGCTCGGCAGGGAAGTGTTGGCCATGCCAGATGCGGACATGCACACCTGTAATCTTGGGACTCCTATGACTGAGGCAGGAAAGCTGAGAGTTTGAGGTCTCCCTGGGTTACATGATAACATAATTTTTTAAGACAAAATTTATAAAAGATATGCAAAAATGACACATTTGCTATGGTAAGAGCCCTTCAGAGGTAGTTAAGACAACACAAATAAGAATGGAGAGTGACTCTCTTAGAAGAGTCCACATTTCCTGCCAACTGACATAACTAAGGTTCAGGTCCATTGTGATCAATGCTCCAGTAGGAAGAAAAACAGACAAGCTGATGCTGAGGTCACATGAAAATGCAAAGGACAACAGTCTCCTGTGTAGTATGAAGAAGAACAAAGGTGCAGAATGTATGCCCCCAAATACTATGATAATGTAAGCCAGCTCTGAAGGCACAGGCCTCTTATCCCAGGTACCAGAGAGGCCTAGCTAGGAGAACCACAAGTTCAAAGTCAGCCTAGGCAACTTAGTGAGACCCTGTCTCAAAATGCAAAGGGGACTGTGGATATAGCTCAGCGGTATAGTGCTAACCTACCACATGAAATGCCCTAAATTCAACCTCAGCACCACAGCAAAACAGAACAGAATAAAACAGCACACCTCTGTATAAGGTTACATTTATTCAGTGTAGTGTTGGTGCAAGGACAGGCAAATGGAGCAGAAGAGCCCCCAGACCCTGCACAGGCATCTATCTGATCTGTGACAGAGGAACTGATTCATTTCCATATATTGGGCAAGATTTGTTGTCGGTCCACATGGCGGGGCATCCGTGTTAGCATCCCTCAGAGTACCCACAACATTAATGTGAAATGCATTAGAGCCAAGTTTACAGAAAAACCGGGATTCACACACACACACACACACACACACACACACACACACACAGAGAGAGAGAGAGATAGACAGACAGACAGACAAGAGACAGAGAAAAACCTACCAAGCATAAAAAAATATTAGTGCATTGGACATATTGAAATTAACTTTTTTGTTGTTGTTGTTCTTTAAAGACTCCATTTAAGAGAGTAAAAAGCAAGCCAGAGACTGGGAAGAGAGGTCATCTGATATATATCTGACAGCATATACAGGATATATATGCAGCCTTTTTGCAGGCCAAGAAATAACCTGAGAGCTCAATTTAGAACTGACAGCAAATGCCAGGTTGGTAACACATGACCTTGATCCCAACACTCAGGACACAGAGGCAGGAGGGACTCTGTGAGTTCAAGGTCAGCCTGAAGTTTCAGATTAGTCAGGGCTGAGACCTTGCCTTTAAAAAAAAAAAAACAAAAGTGATTAGAATTGGCAATAAAATTGAGACTAACATTTCATAAGAAATGATGCCCAAATCACCAGAGAAAGGGAATTAAAACTGTAGTAAGATGCCGTGGCACATGCCTCACTCAGAAAGATGTGTGGCGTGCTAACATTACAGGAGAGGTTGTAAGCATCACCATGGTAAGTGTTTCTGTTTGGTGATATGTACTAATGCTAAATATATCCATACCCCACTGTCCAGCCACTCCACTTAGTCTGTGCCTACAAAAATAAAAAGCATTTGTCCACCAAAAAGCATTGCCAAGAACGTTTTAGCAGCTTTAGAGTTACACTGGCCATCATTTCTATTACCCATGTTTCTCCCTTCACCCTCACACCTTCATCAGCACTGTCTCCACCACCTCTAATCCATCACCTCCAACTCCTTCATCACCAGTGGCCCCATGGTAACTTATTGCTGCACCCCATCACCATTTCTGCCATCCTGTCACTGTCATTGATAACCCCACCAGTGCCATCCTTTGCAGCCCACGCTTATTCATTCTTGAAAGCCCCTCCCTGGCCTGGTGTCCCAGTAAGTGTGCTGCTAGCTGCCCATCTACAGCTACGGCTGTCTCTGTGCTCCCTCCCCCATTCCTTTGACAGGGGGAGAGGCAGAGGAAAGCTGAAAGCTCAGAATATTCTGCGTGGTGGCTGGTCCTCACAGGGCACAGCTCCAGGCCTCACTAGAGGGCAGTAGAACACTGTGCCAGCATATGCCTTGGGGCTGGCCACAAAGGCACTTTGTCAGGTGGGCCCTGCACATTCTGCGCTCCTTTACCTCAGCTTATGCATTGAGAAGGCTGACAGCCTGTGTCTAGGGGAAGAAGAGGAATGAACACTCAAGGTTCAAGGTACCTCTTCAATGGTGTGACAGAGCAAATTTGAGCAATGCAAGGGCTCTCTTACCACATCCCTGTCCCCTCTCTAGCTTTAGCACTCCTCCCCTGGAAAGCCCCCACCTGGATTCCCTTGGATATGTGAGTAAAGTGTAAGTCTAGCCTGAGACTTGATACCATTTGGGTATCTCAGCTGCTGGCTCTTTCTGTCCCCTGCTCCCATCCTGTGTCCCAGCCTCCAATGTTCCAGTCCCCATGTTCCTACCTTAATCAGGACTTCTACCTCCCATGGTGATGCCCATGCCTTGCAAGTCTTCCTGTGGAGAGGCTCCAGTCACCCATCAGGCTAGGTTAGAGGCCTTCCCTGGAGTCCCACAGTCTCCTGACGTACTCTATATGTCAGTCCCAATGACAACAACATGGGGTTGGGGCGGGGAGAGCTGAGAGTGGACAAGGACATAGTCTGTGAGCCAGCCTGGGACTAGAATCGGGGACAGAGGGTGGAGAAAGGGAAGGAGCCAGGAAGGAAGCAAGGGGGCGCCAGTCAGGAGAGCTGGAGTTCCTGCCTCCCTCCCCAGCCCATCTCTCCACTCTGTGCTTTCCTCTCCCACCAACCACAAACCCTGACTTCATGATGTAAGGATTCATTTGGGGGACTCATTTATCATGGGGATCATCAGCTCCTGCTACAGAATGCTCTCAACTAGTGACATTCTCTCAGTTGGGGACAGCTGGCCTCTCAACCCAATCACCTTCTGAAAATTTAGAATTTCCAGAGGGAGGAGGTCAGGCTCAGTTTAATCCAAGTTTACCTATGTGTCAATGCCCTTGGTTAGTGCCAGCACTCCTCTGATGTGGGACACAGGAAGGCTTGTTCCCTTTTGTTAGGAACAGAAATGGGTCAGTCTAGGGCTCCCCCTGCTGCCCAGCATGGATGGGACTGGACAGAGTAAGCCAAGTAGCAGACAGCCTGGGAGTTTCCCCTTCTGATGATGCTCACTTTTCAGTGCTCTGCTCACACCCCACTCCAAGCAAGCCAAACCACGCAGGGCCTGCTGAGAGATGTACCCACTTGCTGTGATTGCTCATAAAAATGAGTAAGCTGTAGGACTCACTTCACAAAGCCCTCTGGAGCGGAACCAAGTGGCTATGGCCACAGTTTTCAGACTTCAGAGGGAAAGCTGAGGGAGGTGCAGGGCAGTGTGGAAAACACCAACACCCACCCTCAAGCGCAGGTGGAGAGTCATGGTTGGCACCCTGACTGTTCTCCTCCCTGAGGGGTCTTAGCTGCTGTGCCAGGCTCCCACCAGCCAAAGATCTGTGTGTGGATGGCTATCACTTCCACTGCTCCAAACAAGTTGTTCTATCCCTATCCTGGCTGCTTGATGGAGGGATGGGATTCCAGCAAGGGGACAGTGGCACCCTGAAGCCAAGCTTTGGCTCATTGGTAGTGACAAGCCTCTCTGGGTGGCAGTAGAATCAAAGACTTGCCAGGAAGAATGTCTCTGGCAGTAATTTTCCTCTCTGACTGATGACACTTCTGGGCAAGTGTGCTGGATCATCCTTATGTACCACAAATGCCTCAGTGTCTACAAACCTTTGCTGAGAGTTCATAGCTATTGACGAAGGGTATTTTCTCTACTTTCCTTGAATTAACTGAAACAGCCACTATCCCTGTTTTACAGATGAGGAAACTAAGGCTGAGAGGCTAAGTACCTTTGTTCAACATCTAAGTGGTAGAGCAGCCATCAGAACTGTGTCCTGCCTCTGCTCTCTGCGGCCTTCTCCCATAGGCTGATTGCAAGGCTGTACTTGGATACCTGAAGTTTACCTTATAGACACCTTGGCTCCCCGAGGAGGAAAGATGAGAAACTGCAGGAGTAGATCCTCTCCTTCAGCTATGTAGGCTCTTCTGGTTTGGCTGTAAGCAGCTTTACCCACTAAACCATCACACTGGTCCCCTTTCTCATGTACCCCAGGTTGACCTCAAACTCAGTGTGAATTGGAAGATGACATTGAACTCCCAATCTTCCTAACTCTATAACCCAAATGCTGGGATGACACAGCTGCCCTACCATGCCTGGTTTGAAGTGTGCTAGGGATTAAACCTGGGGCTTCAGGCATGCTGAGTGAGTACCCTGTCAATTGAGGTACATCCCCAGTCCTAAGTCTGTTTTTCAGTTCACCCTTTCTTCTGTTAGGGCTGCTCTTCCTCATGAACCATCCCTATGGGTGGTGGATTCCCTCCTCTCTCTTCCAGCTTGGGACTCACAGTGACTCTCTAGCTGCATTGAGCAGAGCTGTGCACGGGCCCAGCCTACAGAGACCTTGGGATCCTGCATGCCTCTTCGAAACGTGTCCTCCCACTTAGCGTCCTTGGTGCAGGTGATGGGAGGTACCTATTGTGTTGACTTGAATGTTAAGTCTATGCATATGACATTCAGGGCCGCAGACTAATGATAATGATCCACTATGTCATTGTGAGCACAGAATGGTTGCCAAAGACAGGCCATCCACTCTTATCCATGTACAGGTGAGTCAAATATCTGCTTCATGGAGCTCCAAACCCTTCCCCGGGCTTGTCAAGACTAGTAAGTGACTGAATGGATGCTTGCAGGATGCCTGGTAAGATCTTCAAGCAGCTAGAACTGAGTACCAAAAAAGGGAGAGCAAGAGCTGGAGAATCCAGGAAGGCTTCCTAGAGGAGGGCAGCCCTGGGTTAGGCCTGAAAACACGAAGAGAAATTGAGGCAGCAGAAGAAAGAGAGAAAAGCATTTTAGGTGTAATGAACAGCATGCACAAAGGGCCTGGGGTGGGAAAGACAACGTGAACTGCTGCTCAGAGAACAGCAGGCATATGATTAGTGGGGTTGAGTTCCTAAGAGTCTGCTTTCCGGAAATTCTAGGGTGCATGGCTGGCTAAAACCTGCTTCCCTTCACCGACTGGATAAGTCTGGGTGGGGAAGTCCAGCCTCTGTTCTTCCAGGGGTGTCTGTCTCCCTTACCAACATACAGGAGGAGTCCTGGGACTGTCTAGGAACAAACACACCCTGTGCTAGGCCTCTCAAGGTGCCTTCTTCTCCCAGCACCTTATCAAATATAAATTCCCACACTTGCTGTGCTGTCCGTGTAGACATGACCTTTCCAAACCGCTGAGCACTTCCTGCCCCAAAGCGCATGGTGTTCCCTCTTTCAAAAGCAATGACTTCTCTTCAGCTCCTCATAAGAAGAGCTTCTTTATCATCAGCTCTGTCACCTTGCAATGACAGTTTAGGCTCCCCTGCATGCACATCTTGTCTCCATTGCTTTTCCCACCTTCTGTCCTAGAGCGCATATTCACCTTTGTTTGTTACTTGTCTCGACCGCAACAGGGCAAGGCCAAAGGCTTGGTTATAGGGACCATCATTTCCCCAAGGTCCAGGAGAGGGCCTAACACAGAATAAACATTCTCGAATGATCGTGTAGAGAGCAGGACAGGCGTGTGTTAGGCCCTAACTGTCAGGAAGTGTATTGCAGCATTGACTTTGGAGGTGCCTGTCACCTGTGAGCATGCTCAATACGTTCCCCAGGGCAAATCCTTAACCTAACAGTGGGGAGTAAGAGATTTCTCCAGTTTCCCTCACAGGTCCTCTGTCTCCCCAAAGTCAGGGGGACCTATTTTCTCTTCAGTGCTATAGGACCACTATTGTGTTGAAGGTCCCTCATAGGGTTGTTTAACATGCAAGAAGATGGAACTTGCCATCCTTCACAATTTTCTCAATTTCACAAGGGAAGAGGTTCTGATGTGAACACAAGGTCCGTGCCTTGGAAAACATCCTTTTCAATGTGACCATTATTTCCTGAGGATGAACCACGGTTCAGGTCTGCAGTCATTGTGCAGACTGCAGAACAGCTCTGGTGGCTGTCATGTTGATGGCATTTAAGATCTTTGGGCCACAGAGCAGCCTGGCTGGAGTGTTTGGAAGGGCTGAAGGACCAGGTGAGGCACGTGATGTAGAGCAAATGTTCCTTGGAGGTTTTGTTCGCATGAATCACCTGTGATCATTTGTGTCAAGCGGGGCGAAGAGGGCTTAACACACGCGTGTAAGCTGGCAGTTGACACTGGGTGTTTGTTCGTTTGTTTAATACAGAGTCTCTCACTGAACCCAGGGCTTACCATTTGGTTGGACTGAGTGACCAGGAAGGACTCAGGGATCTTCCTTTCTAAGCCTCCCTAGTGTTGGGGTTACAAGTGTTTGCCACAAGGTCCAGATTTTCATGTTACTATTTCTCATGGGTTCTTGGAATTAAACTCAGCTGCTGGTGTTTGCAAGGCAAGACTGTACTGACTGAGTAATCTCCTTAGCCTTAGGTCATTGTTGTTGTTTAAGACAGGGTCTATCTATATAGGTTGGGCTAGCTTGGGCTAGCCTGGAACTTGCTTTATCACCCAGCCTAGCCTTGAACCCTTGATTCTCCTTCCCCAGCCTGCTGAGATCTGAGACTCCAGGCTAGTCCCACTGTGTCCAAGCACCCAAGGATCTTAGTAAGATGCAAATACAAGGGTGGCCCTTCTGGGTCAGGGATATGCTTGTCTCCCAAATCCTCCACAACTGAAAGGAGCTGACAAGAGACTAGTTGGCCCTGGGTGAATAGGGACTTGCCCAGGGTCACCAGGCCAGGCAACAGGGCCAGCAAGGGCCGGGACACCTCCCCCACTGTGGGCCCTGGCATTGGGACTGGCTGGGCTCAGTGGGCTTTTGTGAGGCCGCATACCTGGGCTGGGAGGCCGCCACCCAGCTATGAATAGCAGCCTCTTTCCTTCCTGCAGAGCCAGGCAGGCGCACACCCTCCCCTGCACACGCACTCACACGCACTCACGCCTGCTTAGCTCGCTCAGGAAAGTCAACAGGAGTATTTGAAAAGTCTTTCTGTGTAGAGAATATGTTTGGATAGGGGGAGGACGGGAGAGCCAGCCAATAGGTAGAAATATTAATGAACCTAGTTATAAAGGGCTCATTCACGACTCGCCGGGTAAATAGGGCTCTTGTCGGGAGGCCACGTTATCTGCCAAGTTCAAGAATGTGGTTTGAAAAAATAGAATTTAAAGGGCTGAGGTGGAGCCTTAAATGGCTGATGTGCTGAAGCCACAGCCAAATGAGGGAGGAGCTGGACTGGCCAGGACAGTGGGCAGGGGTTGGGGTGTAGGCTGAGGCAAAAAGAGCTAGGGACAGAGCTTGGAAGCTGGAACTCAGAGACAGCAGGCTGGGTGCCCAACGAGTGCTTGTGATGTCCCTTCTTGTCTCAGGTGCCTGGCCAAGGGGACTGGTAGCTTCTCTACTCAGCCCCGGCCCAGTGCATTATAACTGCACAGCTCAGGGACTTTGGTCAGAGGTGCCGACAGGGGTTAATGTCTGCAAGAAGGGGATTTGACCTCTTCTTCAGCCACATGCTGTGATCCCACAAGCTAGCCTTCTTCTGCCACCACCAAGTTGCTCTAAGTGCCTAAACTGTGTGAGAAAGAGCAGAGAGGCGAGAATTAGTCAGGCTGCTCGTTTCACATGGGACAAGACTCTCAGGTTGGTAGAGAATCAGTAGCTCAGCATTACTCAGCAGCCTGGAGCAGAATTAACATTGGCTTCCAGAAGTTTCTTACTGGAAACAGACACCCGAGACTGAGACATGTCTGCCACAGTCAGGATAACCTGTCACATGCACAGAGAAGGGTGCTTTGTCACATATATGACGATGTGTTATTTTTAGCCCTGGACCTAAAGAAAGTCATGAACTGGAATGTGCTATCCCTGGCAAGCAGTGTGGCCTGGGGACTTGCCCTTCTGAGCCTTAGCTTCCCCATGGAGGACTAAGTCCTCCTGTTGGAAAAACTGTTGGTGGGAGGATACTAGGAGGTCAGCACTATGCCAGGCACTCACAGTGGGTGGCCCAGGGACAGTGGCTGGACTGCTTCTTTCTCTGTCACAGCCTGAGCTGTGAAGGAGGAGATGCTGGGAAGATGATTCCCTGGCTTTGGGTTGTAGGAACAGTTTCTGCCTGGATCCTTGAAGGGTGACCAAGGCCACACTTGTGGGAAGGTAGCAAATTTGAAGCCAGAGGTTCTACCATGAAGTATGTTAGGTCGTGCAGCCCTATGTGAACTCAGTGGAGGTCTTTGAAACAGCCTGGACATAAGGCACAACCTCCTCTCCCAGCACCAAATGCCTGCACAGAACAAAGGTTAATCTGGTGCTGAAGGAACATTTACATTGGCTTTTCTTGGCAAATAAGAGAAAAAGAAATAATCAACACAAAAGTCAAATGGAAACTTTTTCTGTAAAGTCTTTACCAGGAGCTGTCTGAATAGCTTTGGACATGGGGGCATGTGGGGACTTGGATGGTGAGACATTAGAAGCATTAGGTGTTATAGGGAAGGGTGAGAAACAACACTTGGACCTAACAGACCTGAGTTCAAGAATAGGTTCTGTTGTTCATTGGTTGTGTTGCCTTGAGAAAATGGCGGGCCTCTCTGGGCTTTTATTTCTTCAGTATATACAAGGAAAGAGAAGGTTACCCTATGTGAAGGTCCCTGGCACATTATGGATACCCATTAAACATTAATTTCCTTTCCTTTCTGGGCCTCCTGGCAGGTCCAGGGGAAGTGTCTGACAGCTCTCACCAGCCAGAAGTGGGAGCTCTGCATAACTCCTCAGGCCTCACAGCTGCACCTCATGAGCTTAGTACTGGGAAATGCTTATGGCCCTTGACAGTTGGAAAAGTGTGTTCCAGCTTGCCACGAGAGTTTTCCTAGGCTTGTGTAAGGTTAGACCCACTACCCTATTTTGCACCAAGACTGGAAAAAGGTAAGAAGTTAGAACTCCTGGGCAGGGGCCAAATCTGTTATCATTTCTTCAGCAAATACTGTTAAAGACTTGTGCACCAAGCACAGTGCTGAATATGGAGGATTTGACAGTGAGTAAAACCAAACACAGATGGCTGGTTGATGAATGAGAGGATGGATAGGAAAATGGGTGGATGTAGGGATGGCTGATGAATGGTGGATAGGTGAGTACATGGATCAGTGGACAGATAGATAGTAGGATGCTGAATTAAATGATATAGTGGGTGAATGGACAGAGGGATGAATAAACAGATGACGAATGAATAGATGGGTAAGTAAGCAGGCAGATGGATGGGTGATACATGGATGGACAGGTAGTTGGAAGAATAAATGGACAAAAAAGTGAGTGGATGGACAGAAATGGATGGGTAAACGGATGGATGGATGGATGGATGGATGGATGGATGGATGGATATTTGAGTGAA
>CAJQZJ010033958.1:705784-756943 GCA_907164525.1 Lophiomys imhausi
TGTGTGTGTGTGTGTGTGTGTGTGTGTGTGTGTGTGTGTGTGTGTGTAGCCCTGGCTATCTATCCTGAAACTCACTCTGTAGACCAGGCTGGCCTTGAGGCCTTGAACTCACAGAGATCCACCTGCCTCTGCCTCCCAAGGAGATTGAATTTTAAAGTATTTGAATCTGTAAAGACTGTGATACATTTTAAGTTTGTAAAGTGTTTTATATTGTGATGTTGATATTAATATGTGACCTTGGGGGTGAACAAGAAAGGCTGTGGCTTAATAGTGATGTGTTTCTGTGTCAAGTTGACAAGGGGTCAATTTTCCTGGCTAGTTTTAAGTCAAATTGATCTGGTATTGGTTTATACCAGAGTCATCTGAGAGGAGGGAACCTCAGTTAAGAAATACCTCTATAAGACAGGGCTGTAGGCAAGCCTGTTAGACATTTTCTTAGTTAGGGCCCAGTGTGTTGTGAATGATGCCACCCCTGGATCTTGGGTTCTATAAGAAAGCCCTGGGGAGCAAGCCAGGAAGTAACCCTCCTCCATGGCCTCTGCATCAGCTCCTGCCTCCAGGTTCCTGCTCTGCTTGAGTTCCTGTCCTGACTTCCTTTGGTGATGAACAACGATGTGGAAGTAGAAGCCAAATGGACCCTTTCCTCCCCAACTCACTTTTTTTTTCATTATTTATTTATTTATTATGTATACAGTATTTGCTCTACATCTATTCCCGGGCAGATCTCAATGTAGATGGCTGTGAGCCACCATGTGGTTGCTGGGAATTGAACTCAGGACCTTGGGAAGAACAACCAGTGCTCTTAACCTCTGAGCCACCTCTCCAGCCCCCCAACTCACTTTTGGTCATGGTGTTTCATCACAGCAATGGTGACCCTGACAAGGACACCTTCCTGGGATTTTTCTCAGAGTGCATTGGGTCCTAGACGACTGGGCTCCTAAAGCCCCCCAGCCCCATTGGTCCTGGTCCGCAGGGACAGGAGTTGCTGGTCACTGGTTTGCCTCTTCATCTCCTCTAGGCTTCCAGCTTCTGTTGCCTCTGATGAGAGTTCTGTTCTTGCAGCTCCTTGCTTTGCTCCCTCACCCCTGCAGGCCTTCTTCAATGTTCCCTGCCTCTGAGAGCCTTCCCTCAGCACCTTCTCTGAGTTAGCCTCTCAGAAGCAGAAGAAAATAGGGCAACTTGTTTGCCATTCCTCCTATCAAAAGGCAGGGTGCTGTCCCTTCCTGCACATCTCTGTATCTGGATGACTGTGAGTCTGACACCATCTAGTGGATATGACATCATGGCACTTCTGAAGAGGGGCCACTTACAGCCAGGGAGCCCTCACCCCCTTCTCTCTCTGCCTGTTTTTGCTGGAACACTACTTGGAGCCCTGCAACTTCACAGACAACCCAACCCACTCTGAGCTCTGCCATGCTATGGGAAAGCCCAAGCAACACAGAGGTCACAGGCAGGAGCTCTGGCCAGCTGGCCTACTCCAGCCCATTCTTTAGCTACCCACCAAGGCAGCAGGCATAATGTGTTAGAAACAACTGACTACAATCTTCATGGCTTCCAACAGACAGCATGCATTACTCTATATGGTCCTGGAGGTTGACATTCCAAAACTGGCTTCACTGCTGAAATGAAGGATGTGCAGAGAGACTCGATTTTCTCTTGCTACAGATCTCAAAGGCTGCCTACACCCTTTCCTTGTGGTCCCTTCTTTCATCTCCAAAGCAGGCAGCCAAAGTGTCCAGGCTTTTTCTGGTTTCTGTGTCTTCTTCTATTCCCAGCTCCTTGCCTGGCTTTCCTGCTTCCTCTCCCCCCTGCAATGGCTTACCATTGTTTTCCTCCCATCCAATGATCCAGATTGATCAAGAATAATCTCTTCTCATCCAGTCCTTAAACCAGTCCCATTGAGAAGTCCTGCTGCCATGGAAGGTCACCGGGTCACAGCTCCTGAGAGACTGAACAAGGACATCACTGGCTGGGGTCTTCAGGGTGCCTACTACAGGCAAAGGAAGACACTTCTGGGTAATTCCAGCCCTCAGATTTAAACCAGCTACAGACACTTGTCTGAAGCTCAGGTCCTAGGCACCATAAGGCAGATACTTAGCCTTCTTCTAAGACTTTCCTCAACTTGAAACCCACACCAGCCAAGAGTATGGACCCACCCATGGAGCTGGATCACCCACCTTACAGTTGAGCTTGGTTTTCTGGGACAGAGTCTCATACACCTCAAGCTGGCCTCAAATGTGCCTCAAACTGTCTATATACCCAGGGATGGTCTTGAATGCCTGATCCTCTTGCCTCCATCTCCCAGGTGCAGGGATGACAACCTTGTCCCACTGTGTCTGCCTGACCCTTGACTCTTTTACACGCAACACTGGAAGCCTTCCATATTTTTCTCCTCACACTCCATGTAGCTGCTCTGTTTTCCTTTGCAGAAAGATAATGTGTTATAGGTTTAGGGACTTCCTTGTTTGTTTTCTTGTCTGAGTAGAATGTGAGGCCAGGAATCAGTGCCCATTGGTCTATCCTGAGCATGTCTGGCAGATGCTCACTCAGTTGGTAAACTCTTGTGTTCCTCTCAGGCTGTAACACAGATTGCATTTGACAGCCCCTGAGTCCCAGGATGCTGGCAGGGCCCTGGCACACAGCAGGGGCTCAATATAGAATGAACAACTGACTCCCCTCCCCATGCATCCCACTTCCCCAGAGGACTTGGAAAGTGTCTTTCCGGGGGTCACCAACTTGAATGTTCTCGTGGCCAGCTAGAAACTCTGCATAAATGGAACCAGATGGACTGTAAGAGAGTTGGGAGTGAGGAGGCCTAAGGCCAACTGGAGGACTTGTTTGGACATCTATTTTGATTATTCTCTTCCCCTATGTAACTTCTTCGACCAGTAAAGGGTTCTATAGAAGCAGAGCCAATATGGTGTTCCCACACAAACTCTTGAATGTGTAATACACTACATACATACATACATACATACACACACAGACACACACACACACACACACAAACACACACACAGAGAGAGAGAGAGAGAAAAAAAAAGACAGAGAGAGAGAGAGAGACAAACAGAGGGAGGTGCTTAGCCATGCATGTTTCCATTGATGATAGATCAAATACCCCCAAGGGTATCCCAAGGGGTCCTATTGCCCACTGTCATTGTCATCCTCTTAGTTTGCCTATGTACATACACTCTATGATTTGTGCCTGGACATAAATCACTTTGTGACAAAGTTCCTCAGAACACTGTCACTACCATTAAGTGATACATAACTCTGGGTGGGGGCAAACAGACAAATGAAAACAGGTGGGGACTTCTAAGGCATTTGGGTCGATGGATGTCAGTGAACTCAGTCTGAGTTCAAAGGTTTGAGAAACAGGGTAATGGATGGAGTCAACCCCAGGCCAAGGGCATGGGAACATGTGTAACGCAGAGAGGTGGAGTGGGTGGGAGTTCTTTCTTCCTCTGCTTTGGTTCCCTTCAGCTTTGAACACACTGGGTAGCACGCACCCACATAGGGGAGGTGGTGGAGGCTGCAATGGAGGCTCTGACTGAAATGCGTGTGTCATCTGGTGACACCTTCACAGAACAACCCATATACTTAACATGGGTACCCAGAACCCAGTTGAAGCAGCCCAGAAATGTAATTGTCCCATTCCTGCCCTATACACAATTTGCCCTTTTGTGCCTGTCTTGTGCCCAAGGACATTCTCTCCCCAGGATGGACTGCCTCACCATGGCATCTCTGTTGGTTGGTTTTGTCAACTTGACACAAACTTAAGCATATCTGGGAAGAGGGAATCTTATTGGGAAAATGCCTCCATAAGATTGGCCTGTAGGCAAGTCTGTGGGGCATTTTCTTGATTAGTGATTGATGTTGGAGGGGCCAGTCCATTGTGGGCAGGTAGTCCTTAGGTGTGTAAGAAAACAAATTGAGCAAGCCATGAGGACCAAGTCAGCGAGCACTCCTTCATAGCTTCTGTTTAAGTTCCTGTTGGGTTCCTGCCTTGGGTTCCTGCCTTGAGTTCCTGCCTTGGGTTCCTGCCTTGGGTTCCTGCCTTGGGTTCCTGCCTTGAGTTCCTGCCTTGGGTTCCTGCCTTGGGCTCCTGCCCAGACTTTCTTCGATGATGGACTGGTAATGTGGAAGTGTAAGTCTAACCAACTGTCTCCTCTCCTAAGTTGTTTTTGGTCATAGTGTTTTATCGCGTCAATAGAAACCCTGACTAAGACAGCATCCTTAACTCCTGACTTTGGTGTGGGCATGAGGTCCTGGCTGTCTCGGCCCCTGACCTCTTGGCCATGTGGTAGCAGGAGCAGTCAGGGAGAGTGATGAGAATTTTGCTGTAGTGATGGCTAACTAGGGCACGCCTCCTACTAAGCCTCCTATTACATGCTCCAATCCTGCGTCCCCCTTAGTCACACACTTGCTTCATTCTCCCGACATTCCACAGGGTGAGATCTTTCCCTTGACCCTGGTCTCGGGGTGCTTTACCAGACAGCCTGCCTGCTGTTCTGCAGGTACCTATTTGGGCTTTTTCCCACTGAGAAGTTCCTTCCCCACTTTTCAATGGCTGGTGGGAATAGTGGCAACCTCATTGTTCACAAGCCCCTTGGGTTTTGTCCCTGAAGTGTTGAGTGCTGTTTTGGTGGACTCCCTTAGCGTGTGCTGTCTCCTGCCAGAATCATGAGTGTGACAACATCTGTAGGCCTCATTTGGCCCTGGATTCTGGCCCAGCTCCCTAACTAGGCCAGAGGTTTCCTTGCAAGTTTCTGCAAGTCACTGATTCTGCTCACAACACACCTGCTACTCCCAGTTATGGTTGCTTAATGCCTACCCTCACCTTCGGTGGTTTAACCCTCTTCCTCACATTACATGAGCTGAAATCTCCCCTGAGGTCCTAATTCAGGGCAATCGTGTACAGTGACTGAGCCCAGCGACAGTCACTATTGTCCAACAGGATCATGGCTTCAGATCACAGTCCTTGGGTGCTTCAACTAGTCCTTGGAGGACCTCCCACCTTTGCTACCCCAATTTTCCATGTGGACTTCTGGTGTCTTGTTATATATGTCCATTTTGTGCCTGGGCCTTAGCAACTAAGGGTCCAGGCAAAGACCAATGGAGAGAGGAGATGTTTCCTCACTTTGTCTGGGCTGGATCTTTTGGACCCTAGGGACTGGGTCAGACTTCTGCAATCACATTTCTTGGTCTTTGGAGACAATTATGTCATAGGACTTTGCTCACTGTGGTAATAGTTCTCCATGCTCCAAACTTCCCATACACACCCAAGGTCACTGTCAAGGTGGCCAGAGTCCCAGTACAGTCTGCATTGTTCTGTCATGGTTCAGCCAATGTCAGTCATGGGGACAGCTCTGACTTAGGTTCCCTTTCTGGGAGGGCCACTGTCCTACTTATTTTTTTTTTAAACCTTTTAAAAATAATGAGGCATTCCTGGGCTTTAAGCACAAGTCTAAAGTCTCAGCTGCTTGGGAGGATGAGGGAGGATAATCAGAAGTTTAAGACCTCCCTGGGTAGTTTAGTAAGAGCTTGCTTCAAATTAAAAGAAAAGAAAAGAAAAAAGGAAAACAAGGGCCAGGGAGGTGCCTTGGTAGATACGAACATTTGCTGAGCAAGCCTGGCAAGCCAAGTTCTATCCCTAGAGTCCATATAAAAAGCTGGATGTGGTGTGTGCATCTGAAAGCTCAGCACTCCTGTAGTGGGAAAAAGAGACTAAAGAATTGACCTGGGGCACCATGGCAAAGACTAGGGAGACCTGTCTCACTCAACAAGGTGGAGGGAGAAAATGGGCCCAGAAAATCCACTGGTCTCCTATGCAAGCCTCTCTCTCAATGGAAGGGAGAGGAGGTAGAGGGTGGGAGGGCGGGACTGGTAGAGGTGGAAAGAGGGCACTGTGATGGAGATGTAACCTGAAGTAATAAATAAACATAAAAACATTTTAAAATGTAAAAAAGAAGACTGTAATGTAGGTTAGTGGTAGAGCACCTCTCTAGCATATGCAAGGTCCTAGGGTCACCCACTATAGGAAGGAAGGAAGAGAGGGAGGGAGGGAGGGAAGGGAAGGAAACAGAGAAAATGGATGGTCAGTGTCTCATGCTGTCTACCATGGGCCTTCTCTTTCACAGGGTCCATTGTGTGGTCACTCCCCTAATAGACCATGTTCTCCACCGCAGTAGCAATCTCTGTATCCATAGTGTCGCCTGATAATCATAGGTGTTCGGCACTGTTGACTGAGTAATAGAATTCCAAAATCCCTTTGCCAGCTCAGCTCCCCAGATCACTTGGGGACTCCATTCTGGCCCCCAGCCTGAAATGAGACACCCAAGGGCTTCCTTGGGACAGGGGAAGGATTTTTATCCCATGGCCAGTCTGGATGTCAAGGCCCCTTAAATGCCTTACAGCCATTCCTGGGAGGATGTGTGGGGACCAGTGGAGTCCTGTGGACAGTAGTGGGCTGCCTTTCTCCTGCACCTCCTAATATTAACCTGGCACTGGGCCCCAACTCCCACACTGCCATGGGAGGCCCTGGATGGAGCCAGCAAACAGATCCATCTGGAAATAGAAAAATACTCCCAACACTGGCGGTTTTGTCTGGGCCTCCCCAGTGGGGTGTGGAACAGGCCCATGAAAGGGGCTTTGAGGTCTGTCCTGGGCAGGCTTTGGAAAGAGGGCCCAGGCACCCCCAGCACTAGTAAGTACCTGCACCCAGGCCATTGCAAGCAACACTTCTGTAGGTAGAGGGTCTGTATTTGCTGGCTATGGGAGGAACCTTGCTTCTCAGTGCCTTTTGCCTGCCTGGAAGCTGGTGAGCTTGAGAAAACTTCTAGTCCTTTCATGGGCAACAGTACCTCTGACTGACAGAAGTATGAAAAGACTGAAGCTCAGAATCAATATGATAAATAGGATTCTGTAGCCAGATCCCCAGCCTAGTCCCTGGGGTTAGAACAAGAGCTAGTGAAACAGTAGCCACCAGGAGATGTGGCTGGCAAGGTATTGTGCCAACTCATTAGAAGATCTTCAGGGCCTCCATTTCCCCATCTTGTTAGTTAGTAGTGGAACGCAAGCACCCATCCCTGTAAGTGGTCAGGTAGGTCCACCTGATGGTTCATCCTAGGAGAGGAGGTGTTGCCAATGTCCCATAGGGCACCTGTAAGTGAGCAGGCAAGTATGCAAGGCCATGGCCAGTTCCATGGGAGGAGCAGGAGGCATGAGCTTGTGGCCAGCTTCCTAGAAGAGCCCTTGAGCCCCATAGGCCTCTTCCTGTCACTCACTGTTTCCACAATTGATTCTGGAGGTTGGGTTGGCAAGAAGTTGTTGCTCCTAGAGTTCAGTGGAGACAGATGTTGCCAGGGGCTGGATCCCAGCAACTCCAGCCAATGGCCATGGCCATGGAATCCCATGGTGTCTACACTGTGTGCCTTTTGCACATCTGGTATATCTCTGAAAGTATGGCTTCTTTTTCCCTGGCAGTGGTTAGGAAATCCTCAGAAGGCTGCAGGCACAGTACAGGACCCCCTGATGAACACCTGGATGCTCCAGATCCCCCTATACTGTCATGGTCTAAATTCCTCATTAAAACTCTCTTCCCTGATGTTTTTCGGTTGCACCAAATCAACAGTTAAAAACAAACCAGCAGAGGTGGGTCTTAACTTATTCAAAGGAGACAGTGGAAGGCCTTATTTCAAACACAAGTTAATGAGCTAAGGTTTGTTTTGTTTTGTTTTGTTTTTAACCCATGTGCATTTTGAACCCAGTGGGTGAGGACACAGAGGAGAGCTGGGACTGAAAGCAGCCATCTCACTCTCATTCACAAGGATATCTCTCTAGCCTTGGCTGGGAGGGGAAGCTCCACAGGAGCAGGCCCAGGGGCACCTGACTGGATGCTTTTCTTGTCGCTGAGACAATTTATCTGACAAACGTAGCCTACAAAAGGAAAGGTTTATTTTGGGTCAAAGTCTGAGAGCACTGTGTCTCTCGTGGCAGGGAAGGCAAGACAGAAGGAGCCTGAGACGGCTAGACCTACTGCATCCACAGCTGGGGACCAGAAAACAACCAATGCTGGTGCTAGCTTGCTTTTCTCTCTAATCCCGCCATGTGGTGGGGCAAGAAGCAAGAGTGTCAGCCTATCATTTAGGAATGGATACAGGATGCCTAGGCCAACTTTGGTGTGAGATTTTGGTCCATGGAGTATGGTTACACTTAAAAGTGGGGTTTTCATCTCAACCTAGTATAGAAACTCCCTCACAGATATGCCAGGAGGCTTCTGTGATTCTAGACCCTGACAAGTTGACGTTAACTTCCACAGCAACATGTGGTCATCTGGGTGCTGGTTTGGGTTACTTAGGATGAAACAAGTTAGGAGTGGCTCCAGCAACCAGTACACCTTCTCTCATGTCATCAAATCAGACTCCCCAGGGGCACACTGTCTTGAAGAAATATGTTTGCTGTTTTTCATTCCCTCTGCCCCATGGAAAGGAATGGTGACGGGTAGGGCGAGAGCATGGGCACCAGTAGCTGAAGCTTCTTGCCCACACCTGGCAAAGTAAGCTGGGTGGGAAGGATTAAGTGGGAACCAAATGAGGACATGGCTGGGAAAAGGTCAGAAGGCGAGCTGGAAGCCTGGGACAGTGAAATACTGACCATTGCAGACAGAGGTTCAGGGAGCCAGCCCCATGGGGTTCCTCGGCACTGAATCCCTATCAGGTATGAATGTCCCCTTGTACATGATCCTTGCCTGCCCTGAAGCAGGCTGTGCAGTTGAAGGACCATGGGAGAAATCTCTGCCTCCATGGTGTGGGAATCATAGAAGCTCAGAGCCAGTGCCAGGCAGGATCCTGGGAGCTTCAGGGAGTTTGGGTTCTGGCTTCAGAAAGCGTGAGGAGCCTAGGCACTCTGGAGCATAAAATTTTATGACTTTGGTGATCTAGGAACCATGGACTTGGAACAGGAGCTCAGGTCTGATCAACTTCCTGCTGTGAGTATTCCTTTCTAGAAATTTCAGAAAAAAAAATAACACAGTCTTCTGTAGATGGAGAGTAGTCATATTAAGAAAGACTGGCCCCTGTAGGTTGGAGGCACTGCTCAGTTGGTAGATTGTCACTTGCATCTCCAGCACTACATAAAACCAGGCGTGGTGACATATGCCTATCATCTGAACGTTTGTTAGGTGAGGGAAGAGGATTAGAAGTTCAAGTACATCCTTACTATGCAGCAAGTTTGAGTCCCACCTTTGCTACAAATGACTTTGTCTCAAGAACAAACAAACAAACAAACAACAAAATAAATCCAAAACAATTGGGCTGGAGAGATGTCTAGGCGGCTAAGACTTTTTGTTGCTTTTGAAGATGACCTGGGTTGGGTTCCCAATAACCACATGTTGATTCACAATCATCTGTGACTCTAATTGCAGGTGATCTGATGTCATGTTCTGACCTCCATGGGCATCATATACATACAGATGGGCAAAACGCTCATATACATAAAATAAAATAATAATTTTTTCAAAGACAAACAAACAAAGGACATAGGAGGGAAGGACAGTGACTTTTAGGATCTAGAACTACAAGCTCAAACCTCTCCTCTGCTGGTGTTAGTCACCAAAATCTCTCCACTACTGCTTGTTTCTTTAAAGCTTGAGATGTAGTTGCTTTTCTATCTGAAATGCTGAATGCAGCTTTCTAGGTGATGTGCTATCAGGATGTCCTCCATAGTCCTGATAAGAAGATCCCAATGGTGACCCTGGTGTCTATCCGTCTCTGCCTTGCCCTTCCTCTGACACCCAGCACTATCTCTAGTCTTCCTTCCCACAGCCTTGACCACAGAGCTCCCAGCAAGCAGACAGCCCGCTGGCAGAGAGACTCTGCCACCAGCCCAAGGTCGGCTGTGGTGTCGGTTGTGGTCCTCTCTAATCCCACCATGTCCCAGGGCGAGAAGCAAGAGTGTCAGCCTATCATTTAGGAATGGATACAGGATGCCTAGGCCAACTTTGGCCCAGGGGTCCCTGGAGGACAGGAGTGACCCAGGGCTTGGAAGATCAAAGTCCTCTGCGCCCTGTCGGTGACCAGGAAGATAAAAATATTTACAGATGGCTTTCCTCCCTCTGGGGACAGGCACAAACAGAGCAGGGCTGTGTTTCTCTTCGTTGGGACTGTACTGTCAGGATAGCAGGGCTGAGACAAACACAGGTTGTTTATAGGCCCCATGAAGCCCCAGAGACCCATGGTGGCAGACAGCTTCCCCTTTTCACAGGGACATGAGCCTCTGGAAGGGTGCCCAGAGGAACAAGGGTGGGTTTTTCTCTTCTGTTAGTTTAGTCCTTGGTGGTGCTGAAGACATTTTTTTTTTTTTTCCTGAGAGATGGGGAGAATGTGTTTTGGTGAATAACATGTTTCCCATAATTTGCCTTTTGAAAGTGCAAGGAAATTTGTGTATGTGGCTAAAACCGCCTGAACAGAGAACCTTCTGGAAAAGCCCTGCCTTCACTTCCCCACTGGGTCAGGCAGTGAGGAGAACTCAATAAACACTTGTTGATGGAATGAATGGGACATAGAAATAGCCAGCTAGAGTGGGAAGGAAGGCCCCACAGAGATTCCTTGAGCCAAACTACTTGGGTTTCAAACAGGGAAACTGAGGCCCAGAGAGGAGGAAGGAGAGTGCACAGTTACTGGCTTCACTGCTGACATATTTGGTGATGATAATGGGATGCTGCTGCTGAAGATGGCGTTGGATGTGTGCCAACTTGTCAGGAGTTTTTTTCTCTGCCTGGGCTTCCTGCACAACTGAGGGAGATGAAGGAAAAAAGTTAAAACTCTCCATGGCAGGGACCGCAGAGCAAAGTACCTGTCCAGCAGAAAGTGCTATTGTGCCCTCAGTGACAGTGGGCTGTCCCCTACCATGGCACAGACACTCTTACAACTAAGTCCACCTTACTCTGAAAAGAGGATTTTTTTCTAAGCCTGAGTTTATTTTGTTTGTTTGAGATAAGATCTCATACAGCCTAGACTGCCTTCAAACTCCCTGTGTACCAGACAGAGCATGACTTTGAACTTCTGATTCTCTTGCCTTCACTTTCCAAGTTCTGGGAATACAGGCATGTACTGATATGTGGCTTACGCAGTGATAGGGGTCAAAGTCAGGGCTTCACAGAGCTAGGAAGGCAATCTACCAACTGAACTGAGTCACTGTCGTATTTTATCATCATCATCATCATTGTCATCATAGTCTTTATCATCATTACTTGTTGCTATGTTGAAAAATTTAAAGATAAATTCTTGTTATGTAGCTCAGGCTAGCCTACAACTTGCAGCAATCCTCCTGCCTTAGCCTTCTAGTGTTGGAATCTCACTATTAGCTTTTAAGCCTAAGTTTATTCATTTTGTGTGTATATATGGTATACATTGTGTGTGTGTACATGTGTGTGGTACATGTTGTGTATGTAGTATATGTTGTGTGTGTATTGTGTGGTACATACACATGTATATGTAGCCACAGAGGCCAGAGTAGGATGTTGAGTATCCTTGTATGTCATTCTCAGCTGTATTCACCTGAGAAGGGTCTTTCACTTTCTATTTTGACTAAGATGTTGGTAAGCTCTTGGTATCTATCTGCTTGTAGCCATTCACCCTCCAATTCTGTGGTTACATATGCATGAAGCCACACTTGGCTTTTTAGGTCAGTGTTTGGGATTTGAACTCAGGTCCTCAGGCTTACAAAGCAAATGTTCTTACCCACTGAGCCATCTCTTCAGCTCCTAAGCCCGAGTTTAACACTAGTAGAATAGCTTTTAGAACTGACGGAGGCTTTGGTTTCCCTTCTGTAATTTGAGGCCTATACTCTCCATGTGCTCTGGCAACCTCACAATTGGAAGAAAATAACTTTAAAGGATGTTTGCGAACTGTCCTTGGAAGCTGTCAGGCAAAGAAGACCTAATGCTGAGATTCTGACATGTCAGTGGGTTCCAGTCATCCAGGAAGGCAGCACTCGTGTCCAGTTGTGAGATAAAAATAGCCCTAGGGGAGATAAGAGGTGCCCAGGGTATCTAGGCAGGATAAAAATAATCCTCACAAACAACTCTCTCTCCCCTGCTGCACTGAAGCCCCTTCTACCTACCGACTTCTGATCTCTTATTTGGGATCACAGAGGGACCTGCCCACCCAAGTAAACTCCTCTGACCTGGGGCTGGAGGATGGGCAATATATTCTAAGCTCAGGTAGGAGCTATGGGAGCAAGATGATGAATCTCTTTCTAGATCTGTCGCCAGGTCACTATGTAGCTGCAGAGTGTCACCCTCACAGACCCACCCTTTATCTGTAGTGCTCTGTCCAACAGGGTGCTCTGTCTAAATGGGAGCTGTCCACCTCTGTTCTACCCACGCTGTAGCTGTCAGCCCTATGCAGGGACACCTCTTGTGTGGCTCTTATGACCAAGGGGCTTTATAGATGTTTTGTATTTATTTTTTTCTGATTTAGGCGTTCTAGTTTAAAAAGAGGCTGGGAAAGCCTTCTGGTCCAGGGTGAGAAGAAACCATTACCATGTGCTCCAAGTTCGCCTGTCTTCACTACGGGTACCAAGCTAGGTCAGAGAAAGGGCACAAACTCTACAGCACAATGTCACCCCACTTTTGGCTGTTGTGTGCACCAGGGTGGAAAGGGAGGCCTTTTTGGAAGTCCCTTATGTTTGGACAAGAGTGGTAAAGATGGGTTAAGGGTGGTTAAGGGGTGTAGCATCAGATAGGTCTGGATTAGTATTTTGGTTATAGTTGGGAACTGTGGATAAGCTGACCAGCTCTGTTTCTGGGAGCAAACCACCCAACACTTCTCAGACAGTAAGCATGAAGTGACACTAGGAGGAATCAATTTCTCTCAATAAGACTAGGGGGTGTCCCGTGACATAGTAATGGGCCCTCAAGCCATACTCAGTAAACATTAGCTCAGAAATACTAACAAAATAGATCATGCTTAAACAGGGTTCTCTATGGGGAGGGCAAAATTTTAATTCCTGGAGGAGACAGGTAAGAAGATCTTTGGGTTCTTGGTAATTATAGCTTAGTATAAACATTGTAGTATGACGGACTGTCAAAAGACCAATATATACTTGGATTGCATCAACAGAACCATAGACAATACACAGTGAAGAGGTGAATAAAGTCTTGGGTCAAGTGTGTTAGACACCTCCTAAACCTTTGAGCTTTTCTGTGGTCATCTGGCAGTAGTTGGAATAAAGGGAGATAGGCAAGGGGTGTCAGACGAGAAGTGGCTGGAGGACATGAGAATGTTAGGCCTGAATAAAGGATGGCTTGATGGCTTTCCAGGTGGTTCAGCTGAGGCGCCAGCCAGGCTTCTGTGGATTTAGTTAGACCTGTGGTTCTCCACAGTCACCCTGGAGGGGATTCGGTGTGTGATGCTGGGAGACGTGGCTGGAGAGCTCTCTGTACAACATGCTTCTTGGATGGGAGGCAGAGGGGTGGAGACGAAGGACTCCTGTGTTCTCCATTTCGGACAAGGGGAACATTTATCTCAAGGCTTGTCTAGGAACAACCCTTATATAAGCAGAAATACTGCCTTGCCTGGGTGTGGGGAATGAGAAAGCATGACCATGGGTTGCTAAGTGTAGCTGGTCATAGGGTCTGGTGATCCAGTGACACAGCTGTCCTGCAAGATATCTGAACAGATTAGACACCTAGGGATGACTGTTGGGGTCCTTGATGGAGTGTGTATTTTCATGCTTTTCAGGTACCTTGGGATTTTGTCATCTCATAATGACAAGATGGTTGCAGTCTCTGAGAGGTACTGTCGGAGCCCACCAAGTTCAAAGAGAAAGGACATGACCATTTGTCAAGTGAAGAAAACTTGCAGGAGAATCTGCAGCTATGATTATTCTCATGCACCAGTGGCCAGACCCCAAGTACTTAGTGGCCAAAAGGAGAGAGCCATGGTAGAGGGAGGGGAGGTCTTTATCTGCAGTGTTGAGACCTGGAAGTTTGGGAGGGACTCAGTCTCCTTAAAGGATGAGGATTTGGGGATGATGTAGACAAAGTTGGAATTCTGTTAGCCAGGATGAAGTCATGCCTGCCCCTATTGCAAGGACATCTAGGATGGCAGCCCTCCACCTCTGGTCTGCTCCCTTGCCTTCCTGACTCCTCTCCCTCCCTCCACCTCTGTCTTCCTTCCTGGCTTACATTCACTGAGAGGCTAAGGGGGGAAAGACACAGGCATGGCTTGAACAGAGTCCATGGAGAAGGATGAGGTGGGCACACAGCCAGTGTTCAAGGTAGCTCAGTACCACAGGATGGTAGCTGACAAGACAGTTGTTCATGGAGTGTAACCTAGAACGGCACAGCCAAGGCAGAAGCAGCTCATCAGGGTATATTCCTATGGGACTCCATACTTGGAGCCTCTGTGGGATAACCAAAAAGTTGCATTTGAGCAACTATCCAGAGCACCCTACATCTTGAAAGTG
Organism: Lophiomys imhausi; assembly: GCA_907164525.1. Classification (NCBI taxonomy): domain Eukaryota; kingdom Metazoa; phylum Chordata; class Mammalia; order Rodentia; family Muridae; genus Lophiomys; species Lophiomys imhausi. Next base: position 720,257 of record CAJQZJ010033958.1, read on the forward strand.
ACCCCCAAGTCAGTAAGCTGGTATAGAAGGATAAGAATCTGGCTTGGTCTTCTGCTTCTGGAGTTAAATGTGACAACCCTGTCTCTCAACCTAGCCCCACTGTTGTTGTTTTTTTTTTTGTGACATTTGAAAGATCACACCATCTCTGAGTCTGCTCCTTCATCAGGCAGCCTGTTCTCTCTTCTAGGTCTGAATTTTCGCTGGGGCCCTCATCTGGGCCTACTGGTCCCACACTCAGGATGGGAACAAGGGCCCAGGAGGGAGTAGCCTGCAGGACCCACACAGTGAGATTGTGTGCTGAGGAAAGCTGTCGTGCTAGACAGCAGCCAGGACTTTCTTGGATATGGGGTTCCCACTCTGCTGATTGATTGTCCCTGGGGTCTTCCCAGCTGGAGGCCATGTCCTCAGAGACCATCAGGGCAACGGGACAACCTCATTCCAGGGATGGAGGACTCAGCCAATATTGACTGGAGGAGCTTGGGGACAATACTGCAGTCTGCCCCCTCCCCCCCCCCCGCCCCCGGCCTAGAGTTCAGCTCCTACTAAAGCGCATCATCCTAGGTATGGGGAAGCCAACAGGGAGGACAGAACAAGACTGTGACCTGTGCTCTGCTGAAGGAATTCTTGGGGGACAGAGGGAGGGCACTGTGCCTTCTCACAGCTGCTCTTGCCTTCAGGGTTCATCTCTTAAGTCCTTCAAGTCCCCGCTGAGCTGCAGTACTTCAGAGAAGCCTGGTCTCCAAGCTTCTTGAGGACAGGATAGCCTTCTGTGCTCCGTTTTCCCTGATTGCTAAAACTCAGGGCCTGACAACCATCATCAGTCACATAACAAACACCAGCTGTATTTTTCAGAGAAGATGGTCAATTTGCACTCTACTCTTCAGTACAGCTGTTGCTCCTGAAGCTGGGTCTGTCATCCTTCCACCTGGGACAGGAACAGGTGACAGAGCAGTTCTCTTGTTTTTCTTTCCTTTAAAAAAATTATTGTATCTTAGTTCATTTATTTTGTGTGTGTATGTGTGTGTGTGTGTGTGTGTGTGTGTACACTTATGCCACAATGTATGTGCAGAGGTCAGAGGACGATTTGTGGGAGTCAGTTCTCTCCTTCCACTTACATGGGTCTCAGGGATGGAACTCAGGTCCTCAGCACCTTAACCTGCTGAGCCATTTAAAAGCTGACCCAATTTACCTCCTCTCTCTCCTTCAATTAGTTACTGTTCTCATTGTCATGACAAAAAAAAATCTTACTGGAGGAACTTACAAAAGAACGTTATCATGGCTTTGTCTTTTGTTGTAGTCCTTCAGTAAGTGTAGATATCAGGAAGCAGGGGTGGGGTGAGAGGCATTTGGCTTGCAGTTTGGAGGGATACAGTTCATTATGGAAGAAAATGTATGGTGTCAGAAGTGGCCCAGGGTCATGAGCAGCTAGTTACATCATTTACGAAGTCAGGAGGCAGAGAGCTCTTTCCAGAACTTGAACTTGGCTACAACCCTTAAAGCTGGACCCCAAAGAACTCACTTCCTCCATCCAAGTGCCACCTATTAGGGACTAAATGCCCAAATGAACCTGTGGAGATAGGTCACATTCAGACTATAACTGTCATCTGCTGAGCATTTATGGAACACTCCCTAGACCCCCGGGCATTGAGTTTTCATTAAAGGGAGATGGTATAGCCCCTCCAAGCAGGGATACAGCCGGGGAACCCCTGTGTCCAGAGCCCAGCTCTAAGCCTGACATACAAGTCATTTCCCTACTCTTTGAGGGCCCAGGAACAAATGACTTTTATTATTAGACATGCTTGTGTGTTCAACCCATACTACTGACTGAATGGGGTCCAAATAAGCAAGCAAGAGCACCTGGTATGTCCAGTGGCATGAGGGGTTAGGAGGACTGGGGGCTAGTGTGAAGACTCTATCTTTCCTTCCAGTACAGCATGGTGAGAAGCAGGGTACTCTGACCTGTGTTTCCATCTTCTCCTTGCTGGGCTCCTTTCTCAGGTCAAAAGCACCCCAAGAATAGGAGACATGCCTGGTGCACTATGGATCCTTAGAAAGTCTGGTCCATAATCTAATGTGGTATAATGATGCATGGGCAGTACACGGTCTCATCTCTGTGATTTGTTTGTAGGCATTTAGTGAGTGCCAACTGTGTGCTCACCACAGACACTGTTGAGATCCACAGTTTCTTCTAAGTCCAGTGTGTCTCAGCAAGCCATAGATCTAGTCCTGAGAGTCCTATCAGCCAGGAGTTCTCATCTTCTGCCTATACAGGTCTGCCAGTCAGTTTACCCTATTTCTAGGCTTATGACCTCAGAGATACCACCTGAGGGTTAGCTGTGAATGCCTTATCCCTTTCATAGACAGGGACAATGGCTCAGTAGCTTTGGCACCCGGTAATATATATCCAGTCACTGGCTGTATGTCATAAACCTGTGTGGCAGAAACAGGAAGCAGGGTCCCTTCTTTGTTGGTCTTTGTGCCAGTGGTCTTGTCTCTTCCTTCCAGCTGACTGTGGCTCCCAGAAGCCCCCAAACCTCACTGTTTACCCAGCAAAGTTCAGTAGGCCCTTATCGCCATTTACTGAACCGAATTTGAGGCTGATGAGCAATCCTATCTACCCAAGCACAGAAGACCCTTGGAATAATTGACTTCCATGCACCTACATTCTGGATGGGGAGAGTGAAGCATAGATGAAGACATTTCAATCTATTGGGGCTTCCAACAGTTCCCTATGTGTTTCCAGGCCTGCCAGTTTCTTGACACCAGCATTGCATTTAAAAACCCTGGGAGTGATCTGGAAAGGCCTCGGTACTACCACTGGTCAGATACGTTTGAGAAAATGCACCTCCTTGCCTGGACACCTGTGCCCTCACAATGGCGAGACCTGGAGATTTTCTCTACCTCGTCTGCCACACCTACCCTTCGAGACCTGTCTGCAAGCCACCCTATATTCCTATGGTTCTTCCATGGGAGATATCCCTTCTCTACAGCTCTAGGTATATCTAACATCCTTCAGGATCTAAAAGCCACCTCCTCCTGATTCCTGGGTTTTTAGCCATCTTCTAAGACAGCTTGACAATTCAGCTGATCCGTGTGTGCCTCACTGAAAGTCCCTGTAACAGCCTTTTGGTATTATTTGTACCAGGGCAGGAGTCCCTCATGATACTGTGAGTGTGAGGTTCCCCCATCCAGATGTTCCTCCCTATCCTAAGTTGCTCTTTGAGACTTCTGTCCATATTAAGATTCATACATGCTCAGAACCACATGTGGTTTCTTTGTCCCTAATCCTTAACAGTAGCTCCCTTCCCTCAGAGCAGAGGTTTTTCTACTGCACACTGGAGGGGCCTCTCCCCACCCCTACACACTTTGGTTTAGAGCCTCTTTGGATTGTGTCAGTGTTCGAAGCACTGATTCATGTCTCAGATTTCAGGCCAGCTGTGGGGACACAGAGGCTACAGGACGGTGACCCTGAGGTATGGACAAGGGTGGGTGGGAGTGGAACAGCTACATCGGGTGAGTGCTGAAGGACGAAGAGGTGTCCAACAGTGGGAAAGGGGAAGAGGTGACACAGTGACACAGGTGGCCCAGCTTGCCCAAGGTGTGGTTAGAGAGCCAGCACACACTTGTGTGTGTGTGTGTGTGTGTGTGTGTGTGTGTGTGTGTGTGTGTGTGTGTGTGTTAGGGCAGGAGATGAAGTAGGGAGGATAACAAGGATCTGCTCAGAGGGAGGAAGGGCTGTGGACTGCATGCACCAACGTGCAGGTTCAGTGGCCCCTATACCACTTACCAGCCTGATCAATGTTCTCTTTAGTGTAGATAATAACACATCTCCTTTCCCATAGCACAGTGGTGGGGGAACAAAGATGTGAAATATTACTGGTTGCCAAGTCCTTTAGTAATGGAGATAAGTATCCAAAAGTGCCGATCTCACTAGGTAATGCAGATACATAGCACTTAAATGCAATACTTTAAGAAGTCTCCAAGGCAAAAGAGAAAAAAAAAAGTACCTTGAACAAAATACCAAAAAAATGTAAATAAAGACAGGATGTGCCTGGCACAAAGTATGCAGCTCAGAAACACACAGGGGCTGTGATTGGACAGACAGTGCTTTACCTCCGAAACCATGAACTGCGGAAAACTCGAGTAAGCCCCGCGGGACTTTCTCGGGAACAAGGCACAGACACATGCAATCTATGCACATCGCCTGGTTGTTCTTGCAAACGAAGGTGAAGCACTGCTCCAGGCCCTGGCCACCGTAGGTGCTCTGCCCCCTGCAGGATGCCTCGCACAGCTCGGTGGCGCCCTCCCCCCATCTGACTTGGGACTTTTCCTAAAGTTTGCTGAAACCAGACACCTTGCTTGACGGTGCCCGCGTGCAGCCGCGATTTAAAAGGCCGCCTTCAGAGCCCCCTCCCCGCCCCCAGCGGAGACTTCAAAAGGGCCGGCGCCTGCCGCTGCCCCAGTACCTATGAGCCAACCCCCGCACCCGGAGCTCGTCCCAGAGCCGGAGCACGCGGAGTGGCCGCGGCTGCAGCTCAGGGGGACCGGGCCGGTGGCGCAAGCCCGCGCTCCCATGCTCCTCCCGGCGCCGCTGCGCCCCGAGCGCCTTTAGGGAAGGGGACTGCACCCCCGCCCCCGCGCCCGGGGCTGCGGGGACCCATGACCACAGATGCCGTTAGGCACCCGCCGAAGAACCGACCGGCCAGCGTCGCACTTGGGGACCCAGTAAGTGCCCGGGGACTCATGGAGCGTTGGGCGTTCGTAGTGTGCAAAGGTGCACGCGTGTGCCAGGGTGGGCGCAAGTCCTGTGCACGCCTGTAGTTGCCTTACACAGAGACTCCTGTGCAAGGGCAGTGCGTACTCGGGAGCGTGAACGGGTTTGTGTGCACGTGGGAGTGTGTACGCTGTGCATGTGCATGTGTGCGGGTGTGAGCCGCATCTGCGAGCGTCGCGTCTGAGCCCGCGCGGAATCCAGACCTCCAAGGGTCTTTCGCTGGAGCTCAGAACAGTGAGTGGCTGTGGATGCGTGCGAAAGAGTGTATTGGAGTGTGTCTGTGGGAGACAGTGCGCGAGCGCGCGGGCCAGTCAGTGAGTATGAATCGTCTTATAGAGGCCAGAGGGTGGAGGAGATTTAGTCTCAGGGCTCAGCCTGAGTTGTGAGTTTGAGATTCTGCCTGGGTATCAGAGGATGCCGTATGGAATCTCGGAGAGTCTCTAGTCCGCTACTAAGGCGAAGGTGCAGGAAGGCGGAACACGTCGAACACGCTCACCCACAGCATACTTTCCTGGGCTCTGAATCTAGGGTGTAACCTTTCCGACAGACGCTGGTTATCGTGGAAATGTAGATGCCAAGTCAAGGTCCCAGCTGTGTTCCTGGAGCTCTAGGATCCTTTCAGGAGTAGAATTTGCCTTCTCTGTCCCCCACCCTCCGGCATCGAGGGCCCTTAGTGTCATTAACCATAAGTTCCTAATCTCAGTTGTGATGGATCCCTGATTAGCCTGGAGCAGTCCCCTTTCCACGCGTCTGTTGTTGAGATTTTCGCTAGGAGGAGGGGGGAGGGTGACCCCCTCGGATGTAGATGGATAGATGGTCCCGCGAGGCGACCGATGCTGCATCCCTTGCTGTATCCGGCAGGGGGCAGCAGTTGGCAACAGAGGGCGGCCCGGCGCGGGGAGGAGAAGAAGGTGGAGAGCTGCGGCGGGCCGAGACTTTAAATCGCCTTCATTTTCCCCAAATCCTTCCTTTTCCTCTCCTCCCCCAGGCCGGCGGGGAGGTAGCTTCCACCGCCCTCCGCGCGCTCGCCTGGCCTTGCTCTGCCTCCAGAGACCGCTAGCGGCCCGCCTCCAAAAGTTTGTTCATCTCTCCCTCCCTCTCTCTGCCTTTTCTTGCTTCTTCCTTTTCGGTGGAAGCAGAAAAAGAGCGAGGCAGGGGCGAGCGCGGCTCCGGGACTCCTGGGACCATGGGCCTGGCGCGGGCGCCTGCGGGGCTGGGGCCGTGCTGTCCGCCTGCTCAGGCGCCCTTGGGCGCAGGGCTGAGCTGGGGGTGCGCCGGCAGCGCGCTCTAAGCCGGCCTGGCGCGGCGCGGCGGGGGGCTGGCGGCCCCATGGGGCGCGCCCACACTTGCCCCCCGGGCTCGGGAGCATGAAGTAAGGGCCTGCCATGGGCACGGGATCGGCGCGGGGGGGCCCGAGGCATAGCGGCTGCAGGACGCGGGGGGTGAGTACAATCCCAGGGTGGCCCCCGATCCAGCTTTTCCTGCGCGTCGGGTGTGCATGGGAGGCTGGGGTTCCCCGCCACGCCAGACGCTTGCAGAGGAACGTCAGCTTCCTGTAGCTTCCTGCGCCCCCGCCAGGCGGGATGGCAAGGGTTAACAGGGGCTGCGCCCCCAGGCCGAGCTGCGCGGTTCTGTTGAGCCGAGGGCTAGCAGGGGAGGGTCCGTGTCCGAAGAGGGGACCACCGGTGGCGGGGACAGGGGCAGGAGGAAGGAGTCTCGGTGTCTGCAGGTCGCAAGCTTGCACGCCTCCGGTTCAAGTTTGTGGATCTCCAGGTCCGGTGTCTGCTTCTGGCTCAGTCTTTGCGGTCTGCGGGCCCCTACGTTTCCTAACTTCTCTGTCTGTGAATGTGCATGCTTGGGTCTGCATGCCTCAGACTTTCCCAGCTTCTCCCGGGAAGCCTGCAGTTCCTGTCCCTCTCCGGAGCAAGCGAGGAGTGAGAGCCAGCTAGTGGGAGCGGAAAGGCCCTGGGAGATCACCAAGTCCAACCTCCTTGTACAGATGAGGGAACCGCGGCCAGAGAGGGGCCGGGAATCTCCAGGGCGGGGCTGCACACAGCTGGCACCCCACGGCTGGGATTCCCAGCCTGTGCAGAAGTTGTAACAGAGAGTGAGGGATCCAGTCATTATGTGTGGGTGTGTGTGGGAGAACGCGATCCACAGGGGCCCTGCGGACTACAGCTCAGGCACAGGGCTTGTCTTTCCATTCTGCAGGGACTCTAGGACTACCAGGAGAGGCTGGCTGGGTTTGCAGCACCGCCTACCCACTGAAGAAAAGTCCCTCTGAGCTGGAGCCAGGGTGATGAGCCCCCCCCCCACTCTTTTCCCTGTCTTGGAAAAAGCTTGCTGTTTGAGATTCCCCACTCCCCCACCACACATACTCGTATACACAGGGCACTAGTGAGCATACTGGTGACTCATTTTCTCCGGGATACCCTGTGCCAGGGCAAATGCCAGCGGTTGGACAGCGTGGTGGTGCCAGGGAGCACCCCCACAACAGGGCCGAAGCTTTAGGAAGGCAACGGATCCCAATCACTCCCTGCCTTTCTGACTATACATCCCAAAGCTCTTATCCACCTTGGCTTCAGTAGGCCTTCCAGCTTTGTAGCTCTTTCTTGCCCTTCCTTCTTTCCACATTGAGAAGTCCTCCCCTCTGTGCGTCCATAGTGCCCTGCTGTTCTTTGCTTGACACCATCGGGCCTCTGGGACCTTCACGGAAAGAGCATATTGTCAGTGTCTTCCCTGTCTCTTCTTGCATCCTAACACACTCCTCTGATGTCTTGTTGGCAGTATCTTTCCTCTGATTTCAGTGCCCAGGGATCTTATCGATGTCCCCATGGCCTGGTCTGGTGGTGCATCCAGAGGAGCCAGTTCACTGGCAGTCACGGATGGATGGCAGGGAAACAGGCCTGGGCTCACTTCAGTGGAAAGCAGGCTTTGGAGCAGACCATAGGAACCTAGCAACAGGCAGTTTGAGTTCAAATCCTATATACTATGCTGTGTGCTTGGCCAGTCCTCCCTTCTCTGTGCTTCTAATTTCACGTCCAGGAGGTGAGCTCCAGTCCTCCCAGCTGGCCAGGTTTTTTGAGAGTTAAAGAAGCATGCCTAGGAAGGGCTCTGAACATGGCCTGGCATATAGTAAGTGTTCAATAAACCACAGCTGTTATTTGTATCTGTACTCACTGCTTTGTGAATGGGTGTGTGAGTCAATGGGAAAGTTCTAGGCTGTATCCTGTCCAGACAGATGACCTATGTGTGTATGTGTTACCATAGAAGAGATGGAAGGTGTAGAGAAGGACTTTGGGTGTGTCTGTCTTGGGCACACAGGGTCTGGTGAGGCCACAGAGGCAGGTGGGACAGGGACAAACTCATGCCCTTTTCAGCCAGCCTTGGCATCACTCAGTCCATGGTAGAGCAGCTAGGTGCATGATCCATGTGACTGCCTGCCTCAGGGGTTTCTATGCTCTCTGGCCTGGGAGTTCTCTGAATATTTAATCTGGGGTGAACTTTTGAGTCTCCAGTGTTCCCAGGAAACAGGTATGGAGAGAAAACTGTCTAGACAGAAGGCAGCTTCTGGCCGAGTCTGAACAGCCTCGTGTGGTGTGGTGAGCTAGTGGCTGGCCTCTTGCAGGGGACAAGAACTCTTGGCTACTACTTGCTGGAGGGCTGCATGGTCAAAGTTCTGTCCTTATCTAGGAGCAGCCTTCTTTGCATTGATCTTCCAGATACTGTGGAGCCTCTCCGTGTCCAAGCCAAGGTCTATGAAACTGTAATGAAAACAGAAGTCAGGAAGAACAAAGCGCGAGCCAGTGCAGCCACCACCGTTATTAACAGTAGCCTAAACAGCGCTGGAACAGTAGTCACACTGCCGGGCCTCCTCCCTTCCGCAGCCAACTTTCCAGGCTGGAGCTTACTCACATAGATGGCTCTGGGGCTCCCGGTTGCATCTCTATTCCTGCTGAGAAAGCTGGAACTCTGGTCCCCAGCAAGTAGCAAATCTCTAAAAGTATTCACTTTCTCCTCTAGGGAAAACAAATAAAATGTAGGTCTGTTAGTGGGAGAGTTGACTGGCTGCGTGGCTTTGGGTAAGTCCCTTCTCTCTGGGCAATTCTTGCCCATCTCTTAAAATAGATGGTTAGGGATAGAATCTGCTCCCCACGGATCTTCAAGACTGCTCTCTCACTGAGATGTGCTTAACACTGGGAAGTTTATGCCTGCAGTGTGCACAAAAGCCCAATCCAGAGGGGCCAGCTGTGTTCATGATAGTTTTCCGAGGCTTGAGTTTAGGCAACTGAATGGCACAAGAAGGCTCCTCTCCATCTCCCGTGTCTTCCTCTGACCTTTGAGATCTTTGTAGTGTCCTCTCATCTACCCTCTGGGGTGCCTATAACTACAGTCAGAGATTACCCAGGAGGACACGTGCGACTCTCATACCTTCTCTTACTCACTTGGTGTCCCTCTGTCATCTGAGAAACATCCAAGACAGGCACACATGTGATATAGTGTTGACAGACTCAAGGAATAAGGACAGGTGCCAAGAGTAAGGTGCTCAGTTTGATAACTGTGGGACTTCTGGGAGCCCTTGGGATACAGGCATGGTGGGGAGCCATCTAAGCTTGGATGCAGGGGTTGACTCTTTCCCATACTGCCTGGCCACCGTTTTCCTAGAGTGCCTCCCTGCATGGGGATATGTTATGAGATATGCACAGGTGCCCTTGGATGGAAGTACCTTCCCCTCTGGCATGCAGGTTTCTCTCTCCAATGAAACTAAGCATCCTGTTCCCATTTCTCAGGGCAACTGAGGCTGTCTGTGGCTTCTGAAAGCCAGCCTGTGGCAGAAGGACTCCCTATCCTTTGCGGCAGGCAAACTCAGCTCAGCTGGGCACTCTGACTGTTAGTAGTAATCCACGCTGAGTGAGGCACAAGATATCTGGCCCCAGGAAAGAGGAGAGCTTCTAGCAACAGTTGAAGATTGGAAAGGGCAAGGAAGGACCTGGAAAAAGGTAGAGCCAGGGAGGGAAGCTTTGGGAAGGTACTTGCAAGTCAGTGTCCTGCTACACCATGTGGTCCCCATCCACCAGCAGACATGACATCTTTATTGTCACCCGTGCACAGGCCTGCTGAAGAAGGCTTCAAGGCTCTTTCACTCAGCCTTAGGCTGCAAGTAACTTTAATTCGACCCAATTTTAGCAACGGTTCAGTGGTTATTCCCCTTCGAAGAACCTCAAGGAAGACCAGCACAGGGGTGGTGTCATTAACACTGACTATTTTCCCCATTCTGCCATCCTCACGTGTTCATGGGACTTCTTACCCACCCCCCACCCACACACAAAGTGACCTACAGCATCTCCGAACAGCGTGTCTTCATTCAAAACCACACAGAGGCCACTGGAAAATCTTCCTCTTTTTTCCAAATATTTTCCCAGGGTGGCTGACAGGTGTCAACCTGCATGTCATTGGATATATTTGAGTCATCTATGCATTTCTGAACTAGTCGCTGGCATGATCTGTATTCGTCCAGCATCCCCTGAACTCCATGGGTGAATAACCCTGGGTGGGTGCATTGTACAGTGCTGAAGTCATGTTTGCTATTGATTATAATCCCCACTAGATGTGAAAGTAGGGAGATATGGCAGGGAATGAGCCAAGAGTTGCTGACAGCAGCCCTGGGTTTTCTATATGTCCCTGTTCCCCCAGAAACACACTAGCCTGATTTAACTCTTGGAAGGGGAGTCTGGCCAGTCTGCCCAGCCTGAGCCCTTACCACTCACCACTCACTGGGCTCAGCTTCCAGCTGCCATCTCAGCCATCTCTGGCCACGTGCCCCAGCCTCCCCTCTGCCCTCTTGGAGGATCAGATGCCCTGAGTGGCTTGCGTGTCCCAGTGGCTACTCCCACAGGAAGGTGAAATATGATTCTCACTCCTGCCCTATCATAGCAGTAGCCACTGGGCGCGGCTTTAACCATCCCTGGATGCCGCTGGTGAGGGCTTCCCTGACTGACTGGGCCAGGACTCATTAATGCATGAGCCGATTTAATCCCCACATCTAGCCTGCAAGAGAGGGTGTGTCAGTCCGTGCCGCATAGGACCAGAAGAGCCCAGAGGCTAGTGACTCAACTGGAGTCACACTGCCTGGAAGTCGTAGGGAACCAGGTTTGTTCCTGGGGGCATCTGACTTGGCTCTGCCCCCAACCCCGTTTTCTTCTGTCAGGACAAAGTGGGATAAGTTTCTGTCTGAGCACTGATAGGAGAGTCTTCTCTTCCCTTGGCACATTGAGGACACTGGCAGTCCCAGCAAACCAGCCTATTTTCTATCTGCTTTTCTGCTTTGGCTCGGCTGCTATCCATAGCCTGGGGCCTGGGGAAGCTTGTCCAGAACTTTTGAGGCTGTAAGGCAGATGAAGAGACTGAGGAGAGGGGCTGGACTCTAGGTCTCCCAACATCTAGCACAGGGCTTTGGACCCTTCTGTGAAGAGCAGAATTGTACTGGTAGCTCGCTGGGGTGCTGGGCTGGGGCCTGGGAGCGAAAGCCTCTCTGATTGGCCCTTGAAGAACATGCCTTGCCTCTGAGAGCCTCCAGTATGAGACCAGGATGGCAGGGAACGGGGCTAGGCCATCCCTCCTGGCTCCCTAGCCGGATCTGAGTGTCAGAGCAGGAACTGACGCTGTGTGCCTTTGTGTCTGCCTGTCTCTAGGGGGTTTCTCTTCGCCTGGATCGTGGTCTCATTTGTCTGTCATCTGGCCTCCACCCAAGGAGCTCCTGAAGGTAATATTATCTTTTCTTTTTCCAATGGGAGACAAAGGAGGGCGGAAGAGAACTTGAGAACTTGGGTAGCAGACATCCACACCATTAGCTAGAATGCAGAAGCTCAGTTTTCCCATCCAGAGAATGGAGCCAACCACAGGCCCAACCCCTTGGGGGTCTGTGAGGGGTGGGAAGGGTTGTATGCAGAACTGTCCTCATGTTCTCATGAGTCTGATCTGAGAGCCTCCTTTGCTTTAGTCTGGTGGGTATCTTAATAACCATTGCTAGGGAACATGGTGACTGAAGTGTCTTTGCCCACATCTCCTGGCATCCCTGCACCCTTGGCTTTTGTTGTCCCTGGAAAGCTGTCCAGGCATTGGTGGGCTAGCCTCCTCACTGCCTCTGGAAACTCAGACACTCCCAAATCTGTGCCATGTAGTCATAATGCCTCTTAAATTAACTGCCCTTCCCTTCTTCATGCCTGCCATGTTCTGGGGCAGGCGGCTCAAGAGTTCCCTTGGCCTGATCTGGCCACTGAGTAGGAATTGGGCCCCTGGGAGGTAAGGGCCATGCCTGGAAGGGACTTTGCTGCCCAGCAACATTTGTTCATGTGTCATATTTTCCAAGCTTGTGGAACATCTGTCCAGAGTCCTGAGTCAGGCAGGGGATGGGAGCGACCGGAGCTGTACAGAGCCAGGTTTATGTAATAAAAGCATCTGGCTGGAGCCAGCTGGCTGACCCATGCATCCTGGCACAGGCCCTCAGTTCATTCCATGTCCCTTGTCTATTCCTCCTGGTGGGATTCAGCATGGGCTCTGCTTTGCCTCCTGACCAATCTGAGTAGTTTCAAAACAGTGTTGGGTGATGGTTGAGAACAGAGACCCTGAGCTTGAGTCCTTAGTTTCCTACCCCTGCTGTGAACTACACAGCACCCTGGGTAAGTTACCATATTGTAAGCCTAATCTGCTGGCACACGTCTGCCATCCTGGCACTCGAGGAAGAGACAGGAAGCTCCCAAGTTCCAGGCTTGTCCGAGCCACATAGTGGAACCTTCTCTCAGAACCCCAGAAGATTATTAGATCCGATGCATGTGTGTAGCACAGTGAGGTGAGTTCCTTCCTCCACAGCGGTTGGGAGAAACGGATGCGCATGCGTGGATTTAATTTTGTCAGGTGTTCATCTGAAAGGTCTAGGAAGCACTGCCTTCTACAGTGGGCAGAAACTTCAGGAGTCACGGTTTGTGCTTTAACCGCTTCAGTGGTTCCCCAGAAGCTGGCTGTTCATCAGCTTTGAAAGCCATCTGAGGGTGAAAAGGGAGCAGTCCAATGTGGTGCCTGTCCTGGCCAGCTCTGTCCCTCCTAGGTTGGCCACCTGGCTGGAGGCCTGGCACGTTGAGAAGGATGTAGGTGTGTGCCAAGATCAGGCCTGAGGAGTGCCCTAGCACTGTGGGTGGGGGGGAGGGAGTGCAGGTGGTTTCCTTCCCCAGCCCCCCGACAGTCCCAGTGACTAAAACAAGCATGGTCTGCCAAGAAAATCAGAAGTAGTATTTTGTTCTAGCGTAGATCTGGGATGAGAAAGTAAAGGAAGGAGGGACTATTGGTGGCATGGTAGGCCCTTGGGGTCTACAGAAGAAGAATCTTCATCTAAATCATGAAGCTATGGGTACAGCACCCTGGGACACAGAGTCCTTAAAACATTGGAATTCCATTGTGCTGTCTGAGGTTTACAGGCAGAGAAACCAAGGCCCTGGATCAGGGAGAGATGCAGGTATGGATTGGGTGAGGATGAACATGTAGGTGCTTCTCATTGCCCCATCCTTTGGTCCATCCATCTCTGTCCACCTCTACATAAATCTTTCTTTCTCTCCATCCATCCATCCATCCATCCACCCACCCATCCATCCCCCTGTCTGCTCATGCTTTTCAGCTGAGGACCAGTTAGGCATCATGTGCTAGATTCAGGATCCAGCATGACTTGTGTTCTGGGTCCTGGGCAATAAGGAGAGAACATTCAACACTCAATATTAGCGTCTCAAGGCTCTGACGCAGACCTCAGCCCGGATGGAAGTTTTAGAGATAGCTGGAAGCTCTGGAGGCACTTGCTGGCTCCCTGCAGAGGTCAGGAGCCAGCTTTTGTAGACACTGGCAGTTTAGACAGCTGAAAATGATCAGATAACCCAGAGAAGTGGGTCAGGATGCCTCTCCATGAACACTGGACTGCATGGTGAGAACGTGTCTCTAAAAAAACCCAGAAAGACTGTTAGATCTGGTGCATGCATGAAGTGCAGATCATTGAGTTTCTGCCTCAAAGATGGCTGAGAGGACCAGGTTCACATGTGTGGAGAGCATATTTGCCTTTGTTCTTGTCAAAACCCTTCTTTTGCACTGGGATGTCTTGTCTCATAATTACTAAGGATGGGTACTAGCTAGACCACAGATGGATGTCTGTGTGCTTGGCTGGAGACTGGAGATTGCACAGGTATCTTAGGTATCACAGGTTACTTCCTCTGTGCTCTCCAAAGCTACTCGAGAGGAAGGCTCAGTGAAGTTTTAGCTCACTCTGAGGGCAGAGCCCAGCTCCTCAGCCTGGGGAAAGTGTGGCTCTGAGGAGGTGGTGAGAGCAGCCAGGCTCCTGGACTTCCTGCCTGAGTTCCAGTGACATATAACTTAGAGGATTGCTTCCTGGAAGTAGAGGAAAAGGGCATCTCAGGGCCTGTGGTGTTTGGTGAAATTCTTGGTGGCAACAGTTGTCATTTGAAAGTACTTTTTTCTGGTGCTCTTACCACAAAGGCATTTGCTTTTCTTATCATCTCAGCATCCTTTTGCAATGGCTCCTGTGGTGTGACCCCCATCTGACAGGAGGGAAGTCTGAGGCGTTAGTGCCACAGGGTTAGGAAGCAGTAGAGCTGGGATGTGGATCCAAGAAGGACTCAGTAGGGTAGGCAGGAGCAAGGAGCATGCAGCCCAACCCTGGGATGCAAAGTTGCAGGTTACAGATGGTTGCAATGTGACACCTCAGCTTGGGGTAGGGCTCTGGGCAGGGAAATGAGCAGATTACCAGGTGACTGCTTATAGCGAGGGCTGGAGCAGCCTCTCACCTTCTTATCTTTTCCCTCCCAGATGTGGATGTCCTCCAGCGGCTGGGCCTCAGCTGGACGAAGGCCGGGGGTGGCCGCAGCCCCGCACCCCCTGGTGTTATTCCTTTCCCATCTGGTTTCATCTTCACACAGCGGGCCAGGCTGGAGGCCCCCACAGCCACAATCCTTCCCACCACCCTGGGCCAGGAGCTGGCGCTGGTGTTGAGCCTCTGTTCACACCGTGTGAACCATGCCTTCCTCTTTGCCATCCGCAGCAGGAAGCACAGGCTGCAGCTGGGCCTGCAGTTCCTCCCTGGCAGGACACTCGTCCACCTGGGTTCCCGGCAATCTGTGTCCTTCGACCTGGATGTGCATGATGGGCGCTGGCACCACTTGGCCATAGAGTTGCGTGGCCCCACGGTCACATTGGTGACAGCCTGTGGGCAGCACAGGGTACCTGTCCCACTGCCTTCCCGTAGGGACTCCATGCTTGACCCTCAGGGCTCCTTTCTCCTGGGAAAGATGAACCCTCGTGCTGTCCAGTTTGAAGGTGCACTCTGTCAGTTCAGCATCCATCCTGTGGCGCGGGTTGCTCATAATTACTGTGCCCACCTGAGAGAGCGGTGCCGACAGGTGGACACATACGGTCCCCAGGTGGGAGCCCTCTTTCCTTGGGACTCTGGGCCAGCCTTTGCTTTGCATCCTGAAGCAGCTCTGCTTGGCCTGGGAAACCTGACCAGGGCTCCAGCAACCTTGGGAGCCAGGCCTGTAGTCAGGGGACCCATGGTGACTATGGCTCCTGTCATGCACACCAAGCCCCTGAAGATTGTCCCCTCAGGTGCCCCCAAACATAGCTTTTCCCAGACCCCACTGGCACCTGCCAAACAGTCAACCAGAAGAACACCTTCCCCCTCAAGTTCAGCTTCTCTGGCTAGTTCCACCAGGAATTTCCACCCAGCTGCTGCCCAGCCACTACAGATCACAGCCACAAGCTCCACCAAACGTTTCCCCGCCAAGCCTTCCACTTCTTCCTGTTCAGTCACTCCCATGAAAAGTACCCATCCAATCCAGAAAACAGCTGTCCCTTCATTCACAAAGCTCGTTCTACCCACCCAGAAGCCTGTGACTTCCATTTCCTACCTAGTACCTTCCAAAGCCTCTAGCCGCACTGTGAGGCCTGTTCAGAAGACCTTCATGAAACCTCGACCTCCAGCACTTAGCACCCAGCCCCTGCACCCTACTGCTGGCGTATCTAAGAAGCCCAGTAATCCCACAGCTGCAAAGTCGAAGTCCAAGATGACCAGCTGGGCCAGCAAGCCGGTCTTGGCCAGCACCAGCACCCCTAAAACTCTTCAGCAAACTGCTATGTCTGAGTTTCCTGTTTCCTATTTGGGCTCTCAGACACTGAGTACAGTCCTCCCTCCATTGGGCAATGGAAATCCTAGAATGATGCCCCCCACTCGTGACTCTGCTTCAACTCCTGCTGGAACCAAGAAAACCAGACATAAGAGCAGCCCCCGGAAGCCCATACCTCTCAGCCCTGGGAAGACAGCCAAGGATGCCTCACCAAGAGACCTGACCACCCAGACCAGCCAACTGTCCACCCCAGCCCTGGTCCTTGCCCCAGCTCACCTCCTGTCCTCCAACCCCCAGCCTACCAGCAGCAGCTTCCCTTTCTTCTACCTGCCAGGCCCCACACCTTTCCCAATGCTGATAGGGCCTCCAGGCTCCAAGGGAGACTGTGGCTTGCCGGTAAGACTGGGTAGGGGCTGCATGCTACTTGGTGCATAAGTGGGTGGCTATGGGGCAGTTTGGTCCAAGAGGACACTTCCTGGCAAGGATGAGGAAGATAAGAGCCACTTGGAGCAGGGAGATAGTTTGGGCCCCAACTCCTTGACCTTGCTGTCCCAGTGGTCACATATCCTAGTGCAGAGTGGGACAGACTTGGTAGGAGTCCCTGGGTTTTAGTTAGCTCAGGTCCAAAATAATTCACTGCTAACCTGATGCAAGGGTCTTGTGGCTTTAGGAACACCATAGATGACAGACCTAGGTCACCACAGTGAGCTGACAAACAGCTCCCCTGTTGGCGTGTGTCTGGGAGCTGTGGTGAAGTCACGGGTGAATAGCTTGAGATGTATTTTACTTGGCACATGTGGCATTCTTTTTATGAAATCTAGTAGTTACTGACATTGAAAAAGCGGGAATGTTCATAGCAAAGTTTAGTCCATTCAGTTCCCTTGGAGGATGGAAGGTGTGGCAGCTCTCGGGTGGCCACTTTAAGCAGTGGCCTCTTCTCACCATGATCCCCACTTCTCCTTGGAGCTTCCCACCTGACCTTCCTGTTGGTACATGTTACTTACCAGACTGGCACCCTTGTTTGATTATTCACCCCTAGTTAAGGAGTTGAGGATGGGGAAGGACCTTGTGGGAACAAGGAAGAGACAAAGAAAAGGCATTTCATGTGCAGGGGCTCCACTGGGACTATATCAAGGGCCAATAACCTTCCCTGGCTGAAGGCCAGTTCATCCAGGCAGGGAATAGTGGGATGTGGGTTCTACAAGGGTCAGGTCCCTGCTCTGGCCTTGACAATGGCTATGGTGCAGTGGCTGCCACCTCCTCAGAGCCAGGTCTCCTACTGGGCTCTGGGCTTGAGGGCCAGACACCCTGCAATGTGGAAACGCTGGCAGATGCTGGGACTTCCTGGGTCTTACAAACACGCTAATGAGTTTTAATAATAATTAGAAATAATATTTACTCAGCCTGTCTCCAAGGGGACAGTCTGCTCATTATAACCATATTTCGAAGCTTATGGAAATAGTGTACATTACTCCCCAGTTAGGTCAGTGCTCGGCTCAAGTTTCCCGTGGTTCTCAAATTGGCAGTCTGGAGTTGGGGAAATCAAAGGACCTAGAGAGCAAGACAAGTAACCTTTGCACTCAGCCTGACCCTGGCCCAGGTGCTCTTGGTTCAGACAACTCAGCAAACCAAGAGGTGCACTTAAGCACAGCTAACTGGGAGCACAGAGCTGAAGTTGGTGAACTGCTCTCTTATGAAGAGAAGTCCTGACTCTGGCCATGTGGTATGCCACATCTCAGTAAAGGAGGCTAACCACTGTCTTGAGGCCAGAAGGGGAGAGAGGACAGGACCATGCTTGGGGGTGTGAAAATGAAGGTGGTGGGGACATGAACACCCATCCTACCCTCTCATTTCTCCTGATCTTCAGGATCTGAGCACAACGATTGGGGGTGGAGAGCAGGGTGTATGCTTCCTGGTCTGGGGATGTGCAGATCCAGAGTCAAGTTCTGCTTCTGTCCCATGCTTCCTCTGAGCCGTTTCTGGAGCATGGGGTGGTGGCTTCCACCTCTCAAGTAGAGGATGCGCAGGGATCTGCCATAGTAAGGAAGCAACTGTCTCCTTGAGTACGGAGACTGGGGAGTTCTCTCACCCCTCTCAAGGGCTGGAGTCCCTTCTAGGGCGGGCATTGAGCAGTGCCTGGAGTTGGGGTGATGGGCATGTGTCGTGGTTCTCAGGGGGGATAAGAAGTCACCTGCAGAAGCTGAGGCAGAGTTGTCTAAGCCCAGGACCTAGGCTGGTTCACGGAACAGCATGGGACCACATGCCCAGGAAGCTGCTGGTCTCAACTAACGCTTGTATTTCCTGTGTCCTTGGGGAGACCAGGCCGAGACATGAGCTGCAGTCCCCAGCGAAGCTCTCTGACATAAATGAATGAATTTGATCTTGCAAAGACCAGGTCGCACTGATTTCTAGGCCAGGATCCTTGAAGTCGAACGTAACTCCCCAACAAAGGAGCGACAGGGTCATCACTCAAGCATATATGCTTTGTATTCTGAAAAACCTGGGTGCTTTTATTCTGAGCCCAAGTGGTGATACAATTCCTAGATGCTTTATGCTGTGTGACCTCTGGCAGGTCGCGAGCTGCAGTCTCTGTGGACTGGGAGTGCGCTTAGACTTAACTCTTCAGGGTTGTGTAATTCCAGGAGGAATCTTTTGATGGTCTGGGCAGCACAGGAAAAGAAGCCAGGAGGGACCTGCAACCATGGCTGTTACCTGCCATACCCAGATAACCTCCAAGAAGAAGGGACAGGAAAGGCATTACCAGCATTTAGCCAGAACTGAGTCCCAGAGCCAGGCCATGTGGCACAGTAGTGAGTGGACAGAAGGAAAGTTGTCCCTTTCCCTGAAAGCAGCCCCTTGCTGGGCTTCCAAGTTGACTGGGACTCACCAGAAGGACAGTGAAGAAGCCAGGGATACAGGCTTTGAAAGTTGGCTCTCAGGGAGCAGAGGGGATCTGAGGGTAAAAAGAGACGGCCAAGAGTACATACGTGGTCTCAGAAAATGGTCTGCTACTCTCCCATTTTACAGCTAGGCACACTGAGACTGGAGGCATGGGGAGATCTGGTCACTCACTCAGGACCACACAGCTGGGCTCATATAGAGAAGTCACATCCCAGCTCAGAGACTGGATGCTCTGCAGACATCCATGGTCTCATCAACCGACAGGCACAGGACAGGTGCCCAGGGAACAGGAGGTCATTGTTTAGGTCATTCAACAGTGAGCAACACACTCAAACCTGGACGCAGATCCCCCAGGTTCCCCAGTGCTCAGGCTTATAGAATGCTTCCCTGTTTGCTAATTGCCAGGGGCAGATGCCAGTAGGTCTGACACTTTGTGCAGCTGGCACAAAGTGGGGAGGATCTTGTTCAAGAGCAGGATTCCCTTGGACCGGCTGTGGGAGGTCAGGACTCCAGGGGAAGCCCGCAGGGCATATTTCACATTTCCATGTCTCTGTGTGTGTGTGTGTTTGCACCCTAGCCCAGGCCTCCTGCATTCCCTGGACAGAGACAAGCCTGCGGCCCCTGCCCCTCCTCCACTTGAGCCCTCTCAGAGGCCTCCTTGTTTGCAGTGTGGAGTGGAAAAATCCCACCCCAGCTCATGATTCATTGGGCTCCCCCGCTCAGGCTGTGGGCCTGGAAAGAAACAGCCACGTTTTCCACTGTGCAAAAGGAGGCACTTGCTCAGATGGAGCAGAGGGGCCCTGGGCACCCACTATTATCTGAGCCAACAAAGCGAACACTGAGTATGCCAGGGGCATGCCTGCTGCTGTGCTGGGTGACCATGGCCCAGGACCCTGGCTGGTGGGCTGGAGGTGGTAACCATGCCTCATCTAAGGGGCTGTACTGCAGTGTCAAGAGCCAGGCCATAGGCTGACCTTACCAAAATGAACTATAGATGCTGAGTTGCCCTGGGGTGTGCTGAACAGATGTGCTAGATGAGGTCAGATTCTGGTCTAGCTGCCCCATAGTCCCAGAGGAAATGTCAGGAGGATGCCTCCAGGCTTCTGTAGTTGTAGCCTTATCATATTCCATTCTGGAGCCTGGACTTGACTTTCTGGCAATTAGAAATGGTCTAATTACTCTCTTAACAGATAACCCCAACTCCAGTCCCTCTACAATGCAAGAGATGCCAGGACCTGGAAGGTTGGGCATGTTCTTTTCCCAGGTGGCCACAGAAGGGAAGAGACTTATAGGCCAGGCCACATGGTTTTTTAGAGACAACTGTCCAGCACTGCCTGAGAAGAAGTTGCCCAGGGTGGGAAATCAGTCCCAGTGGCCATGTTCAGCCTCTGCTTCCTGCTAGCTGTGTGGCCTTGGACAAGGCAGTTTGCCTCTCTGAGCTCTCTCTGATTGTTTTAACCCATAGAAAGGGCTCAGGATAACTTTAGCTGTGCATTTCCCGCCAGCCAACTGTGGATCACCTGCCTAGGAGACTTGAGCTATGGAGGAGGGCGTATTCAAACAAGACACTACTCTCCCCGAACAGTAGCAAGGGGTGTGTGCAGCTTAAAGTGCTGAATGGGGAAGTCTCAAGGGTTTGCCTAGCAGAAATAACAACTCATGCTATTTGAGCATCAACTTCATGCCAGGCACGAGGATTAGCACGTTTTATAGATTATCTGTTGCGACAGGCTATTATTATCCTCATTGGACAGCCATGGAAACCCAGTCTTGGAGAGGGAGTGGAAGCAGCTGGCACAAAACCACCTCTGAATGGGGGGGGGGGTGCTGAGCCTGTGCAAGCCCCCTGTCCTATGCTATACTCTGAGGCTCTGGGGAAGAGGAAAATGGTATGACCTCAGTCCCAAATCTGTATGGACAGGATGGAGGGTACTGTTGGCCTGGCTGGAGGAACCCAGGGGTGCGGAGCATCTTGGGACTTGCCTGAGACCATGATGTGTTCCTCTTCCCTCTCGTAGGGCTGTCCAGTCACCATAGTCTAACTGCTGGTATCTAACTTTCTGGATCTGGACTGTAATCATATAATCAGGGACAGCAAAACCCAGAGCGTTCACAGGCCAGTGTGCCAAGCTGAGCCGAGCCTAGCCGGGCTGCCCAGTGTGAGAGCACGATGTGTTGCCAGCCCAAAGGAACTCAGTTTTCAACACTGATGCTAACTCTGGGCAGGGAACCTGGAATCTTGTGGATGGTTATTTGAAACAAATGAATTCCCAGGCCTCACACTCCTCGAAAGCCTGGCTTCCTTTGAGGGGCTTGGGCTCAGTCTCTCACATGCACACTTGCTAATCTCATTTTCTTCTTTGGGGTGGAAGGGATGGTCGTTAGTTCCTACATGTATTTTAAAGGGTGACCTGGGCAGGGGGAAGGAATCACACCCAGTGCTAAAATCAGGATGCAAACAAAGTCCAGCGCCTGGCTTAGCAGGCCTACTTTCCTACAAAAGGAGCTGAGTGGAGTCATGCAGGCACTTCCAGGTCACTTCAGAGCCAGACCTTTCTCTTGTGGGAAGTGAGGAGCCATTAAATATTGTTGAACAGGGACATGCTGAGGGGTTAGACTGGAGGAGACAGAGAGACCTATGGGGTTTTTTTTGTGGGTTCCTCGGGAGCTGTGATGATGCCAGACCCCATCAGAACAGATGGGCATTTCAGTGCAGGCTCTGTGGTAAATAAGGCACTAGATACATACTGCCTCTTGTCCTTAAGTAATCCTACAGGGACTGTTGCCCTTATACAGGCCGGGCTGTCAAACGGGGGTGTTGGGCACACCCAGCTTGTGAGTGGCAGCAAGGTCCTTTGAACTCAGGTCCAGCTGTTTCAAAGCCTCTGCATGTGCCCTTTGTGCTACACTGACCCTCTGTGGTGCAAGGGTGCTTGATGTGACCTAGGCTAAGTCTCTTCTCTGCCCTGGCTCTTCAGAGAACTTGGCTGAGCTTGGAGTTTGCCTGCTGTTTCATGTTATCAGACATTTGGCTGAGCCCTGGGGGGTGGGATGACTCATCTTCTGTGTTAGTGCCTTTGAGGGGGACTGCCATTTGCTGAGAGAGCCAGGCTTCCAAACAGATTTCCCCAAAGAAAAATGGAAGAGGCAAAGGGCCAAGGAAGGCTTCCTGGAGGAGGTGACATCCTAACAAGTTAACAAGTAACAACTGATAAGAGACAGGGCATCACAAATGGGGAAAGAACCGGTGCTATTTCTAGAAGGCCTGAGAACCCCAATAAGCATGAGTTCCCTGAGGCAGGGAACTCAGAGAACTCCTCTTCACGGCTGTGGGACTTCTGTACAGGATTGTTGAGTGATGGGTCGCATTTTCTGCTGACCTCAGCATTGCCTCACTCTATTCTTGCTTCCTCTTCAGGGTCCCCCTGGGCTTCCGGGATTACCTGGATCTCCAGGTGCACGAGGTCCTCGGGTAAGTAAGTGGTGGTGTGTACTGGGTGTTTTTTGGGGTTATAGAACTTTGCCTGCATTCCACTGCCCATGATCCCCCAGCTTGCTGTGATCCATGGCCCTTTCCCTGTCCCTCTCTGTACCCATTTTCCATTGTGTCTTTTGGGGTGGACATGTGTGACAATGATGACATCTTGTACTCTTTTACCATGCCTTGTGACCTAGGGCAGGGCAGGGACTCCTTAAGTTCATCTCCATAAGCAGGTATTTGACCTGGAAAACCCTGGTGTGGGAGGATGAGACCCTGGGGTGCTCCTCCTACCTCTGCCTGGCCAAACCAGCTTGGGGGTCTGACGACCAATCCCATGACCCTGGAGAAGGGATGAGCTCCCAAGCTGGAGTGGGGCTCTGGGTCAACTGGATTTTAGTAGCTGCTGGAACCACAAGTCTATGAGTGCCAACCACGCAATACATGGTACCTGCCTGTCACTTTATACCACTTGTATGGCCTCACCCCAGCTGTAACCTCTGCAGGCCATTGTGGGCATCCTTATTCATGTAAGAGGTGTGACTAGCAATATCAGGACCAGAGTCCAAGATCTACCCAAATGCTAGGACCCTGGGGTCTTCTGAGAGAAAAACCTGTTGCTCCCAGGCTGGGACCAATGACACTCATATCCTTGTCCAGGCTGATCAAGCCTTTTTCATGCCAAGGGCCAGGCAAGCACCAGAGGAGAGAAGTGCCTGCTGCATATTTTTAGCTCCAAGCCCGGCAATTGGTTTTGGCTATACAGTTACTAGGGCCCTGTTTCTTTCCAGACCTGACTGTGTCCTCCTGAGCCCAGGATTCTGGAACCTTCCATCCGATCTGCCTTTCCTCCTGGCTGCAGAGCCTGCTGGGGTGCATGCCCAGAGCTGGGAACTATACAGGTGCCAGGGCCTTGCAGTTCGACCTAGCATTCCAGGCAACCCGACCCCTGTTCTCAGACTATGGCTGACCACGAGCCGGCTTTTCTCAGCATTGCCCTCCAGGCAGTTCTCCTGTGCAAAATCTTCTCTCTGTGGCTCAGATGAGATACGATCCCTTTTCCTGATGACTCTCCCTGTCTGGAGCTCCTCAGCAGTTTGCCCAGCACAGCCACACTCCCAGAACTCTGTTGGCTAAGCCACATGAAAGTGATATCACCATTCTTCCCAACCACACTGGGAAACAGGTGCTAGTAGTTTCCTTATTTTACCAAGGAGAAAACTGAGATCCCCAGAGTTGCAGTTCCTTTAGATAAAGTCAGAGTAAATGGCAGACCAGGGCTGCACCAAGGCAGTTTGATTTGGTAGCCCACTCACCTTTCTGAGTGTCCATTGTGCTGAGTTTTCTATCAGTGGAACCTGGGGTCCCCACCTGGCTTCAGTAGGAGATAGGCCATCCATCTTATATCATTCTAGCAGAGGTGCTGGGCAAGTATTTGGGAAACACTAGGATCATCAGGAAGCTTTGTTGACCTTAGGCAAGTCTAGTCCATCCATCTTTCTGATCACGGTTTCCTTACCTATGGGATCAAGGTCCTGTAGCTTGGAGCTTCCTTCCAGCTCAGATGACTCTCTGGATATGCTTTAGACTCCCTACCTGTCCCCACTCCCTTTACCCTGTGTCTTCACTGAAAAGTCCATAGATCCTTAAATTCCATAGCGGAATGTTGAGTTAAACAGCCCTAGTGCCTTACAACAGCTCTGGGCCCTGGGAGGGTCAGGGTCCTATCAGAGCTCACCCAGAGGCCTGTGGTCCTGTACACTCCCTGCGCCTTTGGAGAGATGGGGAATCACCATTCCAAGAAGCTCTTTCTATGGAATTAGTCTGCTTGGCTCGTTGTCAACTATGCGCCCGTGAGGCAGTGGCTGGGAGAACGCAGATGGGACAGCTGTGAGGATGTGTGTATGTGGCACAACCAAGACAAAGGAGGAGAGGCGGCTACTCTTGACCTCATGAGCCACGCTTGGTCTTGAGTAGCGGGGAAGGACTGGGCATCAAGGATCCCTCCTCAGTGACCCCCATTGAACCCGAACTCTGCTTACACCCTCAGAACCTTGATAGGGTGAACACATGAGCTTTTCCAGACTCCTTAGAGAACCATAGGTTTGGAGTGTTCTCAAGACAGATGGGGAGACCGGGTCAGGGTGCAGACTGAGTGAGGCTCAGAACCTGGACCAGGTCCTAACCTGTTTGTGTTCTACCCCTGGACTGTTGAGATGGGGTAGGAAGATCACACATAGTACTATAATTTCCCCAGGCTGAAAACTCTCTGGACAGCCTTCCTTCCTGTGGTGCTTGAAGAAGGGAAGGGTTCCAACTTAGGCATTGATAAAGGAGGGGGTGACTTGGCCAGAATGTGAGAGGCTGCAGCTGGGGGGTGGGTCTGAGAAGAAGGGGAGGAAACTGCTTTAGACACAGACAACTCATGAGCAGAAGGGATCTGCCCGAGGCTGTGAGAGCATGGTGGGGACTCCAGAGCAGTGGACCCCTCTAGATGCCCCTTCCCCCCATCTACTCCTGGGTGTAGGCAAAGGCTCTGGGACATGACCCACCTCTGCTGGTTTGTGTTGCTGGGCTGCAAGCCCTGTGGATGGGTTCTTGCTGCAGGAAATGGATGTGAGAGAAGCCAGCTGTCAGAGGAGCTTGGAAGATGGCCTGAATAGTACAGTGCATGAAAAAAACCAGGTCTGAAGCCAGCATCGAAACACTCCACTTTTGAATGCTCACCCCTCTGTACTGAGACCTTAGCCAAGTCTCTTGAACTGTCTGAGCACAGCTTCCAGCCATATCTGGAGGTCTTCCTGGAGTCTGCAGTCTAACGGAGAGGGCCCTGACCCTCCATAGGAGGATGCCTTTGTCCCTGAGGGACCATGTCCACCCTCCACAGAGTCTCATCCCAAAGGCTCTGTTGAAGTCTAATAAGAGAGGCCACTTCGGCTTGAGTAGCACTATAAAGTTCTCTGGAGGAGATGGCTTCTGAGTCAAGCCTTGAGGATATAACTAGTTTCTGCTGAGGATTAGGAGGGCAGACATTCTAGATGGATGCTGAGGACAGCTGGAGCCAAGGAGAGAAAGTACCTGGAGATTGGAGAGAAGCATGTGTAGCTTGAGTCAGAGGTTGTTGTAGCAGTATAGGTCCAGGAGCAAAGGGATCTTTGCTCAGACAGGTAGGGACAAAACTTGCTCATTTGGCCCTTAGCCACCTGAACACCCTCTGAGTATTGGCCTCCTCATCTTCACAGCAGGGGGAATACTGGCACCTACCTAGGTGCATGGGATGATGGGATAAGGCATGGAGCATGCTGACATAGTCCCAGAATCCCAGGGATCCCCCCTCGGAGGAAGCCAAGGTGCTGACAGTGCTGCTCAGCTGACGCCTGAGGAAGGAGCTCACACAGCAGGCAGCAGGGTAGTGTAGGCAGTGTTGTTGGACGTGGGAGGTTCCTTTTTTCCCCTCATCTCTTGTTTCTCTCTCTTCCAGGGTCCTCCTGGGCCATATGGGAACCCAGGCCCACCTGGTCCTCCTGGAGCCAAAGTGAGTGTTATCAATGAAGTCTGGAGGTGTGGTCACATGGGGGTAATGGGGTGAGACCTCACTTGGGGTGTCCCCTGGGAGCTCCTGGGGAGGAATCTTAGGATCTTTGCAGAGGCTTCCCTTCCAGACTGGAGACACCCTAATTTCTCCCTGCACACAGCTCTTCGCTAGGACTGGCTGTGTAGTATAAAGCAACGGTTTTAGCTTGTGGGAGAGGTGGCAGCTTGGACCTGGAGCTCTTGAGGTGGGGGTAGGCACAAAGAACCTGGTTGTGCACAGGGATGACCTTGACCTTGAATGTCTGATAAGGACATAGATGTATGGGTTGGGAGGTATACCTTGGGGAGGTATGGCAGCTTGAACTGGGAGAGAATTGTAAGGATGGATGTTTAGAAGATTACTGAGTTTGATAGGGAGGACTGGGGTGGAGACCAGGCTGCTCCAGGGAGAGAAGGTCATATTAGAGTATGGTGCAGCCTAGGGTAGAAGAGGTGGCAGGGAGAGGATGGAGATTGGAAGGAGATGGGACATTGGGACTCTCTGGCATTGGCCTGAGTGACAGCTTTCAGGCCAGAAGAAGGATTGAGATGACTTCATGTTTGCAAAGATGCAGCCCTGCCAGGAGTGGTCATGGGAGATGTCTGAAACTCAAGAGAGGCCTGAGGTGGAGATAGAGTGGGTATGGGGGTCAGCCAAGGCTACCGCCTCCCCCAGGAGCCCTCTTGGAAAACTCAGGGTTGTGTCTTATGAGACTGTCACAGCTGAGGCTTTGCTGAGGACAGAGCCCCAGCCACTGAGCTCCTACAGAGGGCAGAAGTCAAGGTTCTCAGGCTGTTGTCTGGAGTAGTGCTTGGGACAGCAGCATTTGGGTCATAGGGAAAGAAGTTTCTGGAATGGTCTTCTCAAGAGAAGAGGGAGGGGAAAGTATGTAGCATGAGGCTAAGTGAACTACCCACCAGTGTGGGCAGGCTAAGAAGAGCAGGGAGTCTTCTGGCACCCTGACTTCCTGCCCACCCCCCTCAAGCCAGTCATAGGATAACCAGGTGAACAACAACTCTGATCTTTTCCTGGCCAGGGTCCAGGGTCACTCTTTACTAAGCAACATGCAAAGGTAACTGGTTTAAGGAAAGTTTTGATTATCTGGCCTGGATCATGCTGAGTAAGCAATGACTGGCCTCTAAAACCAAGCTCTGGAGACTCACAGTGAGGCCCCAGCTGACCTACCAGATTCTCTTGAGGTGGAGACAAAGGCTGCATGTGGGGAGTCCTGGACACAATATACACCGGACCAGTGCCCCCATGCCTGAGTCCTTGTACAGAGGTGCAAGCACACTTGCCTCAGACCCCCAAGGTCTGTAGCTGTCAGGTCAGGCTGGACTAGAGTTCCTTCTCAGAAGGCAGGCAATGGGGCCCTCAGGAATCCTGTGCCCAGCAGCTGCTGGGTGCGTCAGGTTCTAACAAGGCTGGCAGTGTGGATAATTGCCACCATGCTGTATTGTACCTCTCCCTAGACACTGTGCATGTGCCTTAGTCACTTGCCTCATTTGATGATAAATGGATAAAAAGATACCTGTGAGAACTTTACCCATTTACTGATGGAGAAACTGAGGCATGGGCAGATGAAAATTCAGTGCAGGAACTTGTCCCTATGGGTAAGGCAGAAAGGGTTTTTCCCTGGGAGATTTTTGCTTGGCAGAGGCCAAGGGTCCATCAGGGTATTTGAACAGCTGGGTTTGCCCTTGGCTTGCTCCCTCCCAACTGGTCCCTTGGTTCCAGGAGGTTGCTCTGTCAGCTACTCTCTCTGGCCCTTTCTGGCCCTAGTCACCCTCTCAGCACTACAGACAGCCTACTCCATCCTGCTCATGGATGTGCCATGTGGCAAGAGGCTCCCTAACTGCTTCCCCCAAATGAAGAGTTTGTCACACAGCTTGGTCCCTAGCAGGCAAATGTTCTTGCCATTTGGAGCTGGGATATGTGGATGGGACTGGCTGGTCGAGCCTTGAAGTCATTCTGTGCCAATCTAATATGGAAGATGTTGCCTTAATGTGAGCCATTTATGATGGGTCCCAGGCCATGCAGAATGTGAGTGTTCTGCATTGGGTGTAACCAAGGGTGTGAGTTCCAGAGAAAACCATGAAATGAAAGCTGCTTCTCCCACTGGGATTTCTATAAAACATCACAGGCTATAAGGCAAAGGACATGCCCTTTGCCTGGACGCTTGGCTGTAAGCACAAGTGAGTGGAAGTGACTCAGGGAAGACTAGCTGGATCAGAGACCTCAGTGTGCTGGGGTTGGCTTCAGTCTGTCCTTGATCAAGTGCTGTGGCCAGGTAAAGTTCCTTCTATCTGGATGGAACTAGTAGCTTGGCTGAGACTGAAGAAGTTCATGTGTCTTATTGGGGGGAGCGTGTGTAGAGAGGGTCCTCATTGCACATGGGGGCTCCTTTGGATCCAGGAGGTAATCATAGACTCACAGGGCTGGTCTTGCTCAAGCCCTGTACTTAGCTTGCTGTCTTGTTTCAGCACGGTGTTGGCTTCCTCTAGTACTGCCCATCTATCTAGTCAGCATCCTTGGTTTAATGAGACCCTTCTATGTGCTGTTGACAGCTGTAGTGGCTCAGAGGCTACCCTTAGCCTGACTGTAGCGGCAAGGTACTCCATTAGCCTCCAGGCCTGGAGGCAGGGTCAAGATGAGCAGGAAATGGAGAGAGGAAACATAAGGGACTTTATCCTTCTGGACAGTCAGGAGCAAAAGAACTGAGGTGACAGGACTGAGTCCTACACTCAGGTGGAAGGCCACATGCAGGTCCTTGTATTTGCCTGTAAAATCTTGCCTGGGCTCCATAGCTGGCCTCGGCTAGACCAGGCTCTATCCAACTCTGCCTCGTTGAGAGCCCTGTCAGAAAGAACTCCCCAGCTTCCTCCCACATAAGGTCTAGGACTCTGAGTGCACTGAGGAGCTGGACCGGGGTTGGGGGGAAGTGCTGGCTGAACTGAGTGGCTTGGGGTGGAGTCACTGGGTAGACTCATTTTTTTTTTTTTTAACAAACTAGTAGCTGAAAAGTACATATGCTCAGAACAGGCTTTGGAGCCCAATGGCCCATGTTCAAATCCCCAGTTCTATTATCCCTGCTCCCAAGGCAGCGGGCAGATTGCTTGAACTTACCATATCTTAGTTTCCCTACCCAAAAAGTAGAGTAATTAAGGCAGCTACCCCCACACCCCAGGTTACTGTGAGGAGTGTCTGAGTTATCTGTGTTAGGCAGGCAGGGATGGCCCTTCAAAGGATGATGGAGTCAGCTCATGCTAGGCTCCAGTGTACAAGGGCCCAGACTGGCACAGTCCCTGCTTTTGAGACCAGCAAAAAGCAGAACATGCCTTTATGCTAGGGAATGGAGGACCGCACTGGCTAGGGATCCTTGGATACCTTATGGAATGGGATTGATCTGATCTGGGGGTGAGGCCTCCCTGCAGGCAGGCAGTTAGGTGAAGAAGGTGCAGAAAGGCACAGAAGGAGGCTGTGACATTGGGGCATTATCCAAGGAACAGCAAGAAGGCAGGGGAATGGCTTCAGTAGGGATATGGTTGGGAGGTTTGTGACGTGCATGGCTGTCCAATGAGCAAGGCTTGGCCTGAGGCCCATGGAGAAGTGTGATGTTGGTCAGGACAGTGGTGCAGGTCACAGGGATGGCACCTCTGAGCACTACCTTCACTTTGTAAGGCAGATGTTATCACTCCCATTTTACAGAGGAGGAAACTCAGGCCCCAAGTGTCACACTTCTCGTGGGTGTCCAGGCCAGATTCCCAGAGTCTGACACCAAGATTGGACACGGAGCCACAGGCTCCTTAACTCTCCTACTCTTGGGGTATCCAATACTCCCTCCATGTGTCATACGCGGGATGTGGTTTTCCCTCATGAAGGCTGCTGTCTGGCCCTCTTCAGTTAACATTCCATCGCAAGCATTTCCTGTTGTGAATATTTAATCCTGTGTGTGTTCTAAGGGCTGGTGGCAGGCACCCTGTCAGCAGCATTCTTACCCCATTCTCTCTAGAACTGCGTTCCCTGTGCAAAACTAGTTTCTGCTGATATACATGTAACATCTTGAAGAATACGACTATACCTGAGTGTTGGGCTATCTAATTATTTCATTAGGATAAATTCATAAAAAAAAAAAAAAAAAACGTGGACTCAGGAGCCAGTGGGCCCCATTTTGGACTCTGGTTTCACCCTGTGCTGCATGTGTGACTTTGACTGATTATTTAAAGTCTCCAGACCTGGCGTCCATATCTGTAGACAGGATCATAATAGCTCACACCTCACTGCACTGTACTCAGGACTGAACTGCCTGTGTTTATGTATGTCATGGTATACATAGGTGTGTGCAAGCGGCATATGTAAATAATTTATAACATGCTTCCACAGAGAAGCTTAGGGTGCCTAGCTGTTAATGTCTTAGTCACTGCCTTTTGGGAAGGTTGAGCTAATGCTGGAAGAGAATTAGAGGAAGTTGCTAAAAAAATGACAATTCATTATTTTTGCTGATCATCTGTGACTTGCTGTTCCTTATGTTAGAAATGTATTTCACCACTTACTAATTGTTTTATTGGGGGTGTTGGGATGTTGTCATTTGTTATTGACATGTAAATTTATTCATATATGAAAATTATGAAAGCTTCATGTAGGAATATTTTCCTGGTTTGTTCATTGCCCATGAAACTATTCATGGTGATTTTCACAAATGGAAGTTCTATACTTTTTGTTAAAATTTACAATAATAGGACTGGGAAGATAGCACAGTTTAGTGAAATACTTGGGAACCTGAGTTTCTGAGAGTCTCCAGAATCTGTGTTAAGAAAAAAAAAATCTGGTGTGGTGTGACATGCTTGTAATCCTAGTTTTAGGGAAACAGAATCGGAGGAATCCCTAAGGTTTGCTGACCAGGCAACCTGGGCTACTTAGTGAAATCTAGGCACTGAGAGGCTCTGTCTCGAATGCCCCAAAACATAGATAACACCTGCAGAATCATAGCAGAGGCTGTCCTCTGGCCTACACATACATGCACACACATGTGCACAAACACTGGCACATCTACACATCACAACACATTAACATTACTACTGGCTAGTCTGGCTCTTTCCCTTTAAATTTTTTAAGTTTTCATTTATTGTTATTAATATTATTGGGTATGGTTTTGCATGCATGTGAGTGCATGTGCGTGTGTGAGTACATGTGTTTATGTGTGTGTGTATGTTCATGCCATAGTGTGACTTAGAGGTCAGAGGACA
This sequence comes from Lophiomys imhausi, assembly GCA_907164525.1. Classification (NCBI taxonomy): domain Eukaryota; kingdom Metazoa; phylum Chordata; class Mammalia; order Rodentia; family Muridae; genus Lophiomys; species Lophiomys imhausi. Next base: position 751,404 of record CAJQZJ010033958.1, read on the forward strand.
ACTTTGTGGAGTGAGTTCCCTCCTTAGTTCTGGAGAGCAGACTTAGGTTGCCAAGCTTTCACAGTTGTCCTAGCCCCACTTACTTTGAATGTACTGGGAATTGAACACAAGGCCCCAAGAATGCTAAGCACATGCTCTTTTGTTGAGCTGCAGCCCCAGGATTACTTCGTAAGATTCTCTCTCTTTGTCTTTGTCTCTGTCTCTTTCTCTCTCTCTCTCTCTCTCTCTCTCTCTCTTTGTGAGGATCAGATGTGTCCACTTTTATTTCTAATCATCCCATAATATCATTTTTACTAAAACTTTTGAAGCCATCTGGAATTAATCTCAGTGGGGCTGGGATGTGAACTCACACTCTCTCATTGCTTTACCCTTGTAGTTAACCATTTATTAAACAGCCTCTGGTCTGGTGATTGTTGGGGGGTAGACCAGGGTCTGTTTTAGCTCATTCTATTGTGTTTCATTGCTGTTTGTCCATCTGCATGCTAGTGAAATACTACTTTATATGACATTTACTATCTTTGTAATGTGTTTATGTGTTTCCCCTCCTTACTTCATTTCAAACATTTCTGGCTATTTTTTTTCTGTTAGATGAATCTTATTTCCAGTCTTACTTAAAAATCACTCTTACTTTTTGGTTTTGGTTTTCTTTAGTTGAATTAAGTGCCTGTATTAATTTGTGAAGAGTTAGTAACATCTTTTAAATATTAAGTTTTCTTATCCACTACACACGTATGTCTTCTGATTTGGTTGAGACTTTTAAACATCTTTCAGTAAACTTTTTTAGTTTTTATTGCATAATCCCTGCACATTTATTATTCAATTTATACTTAGAAATGTAATGTTTTGTTGCTGTTATACTTTCTGCTGGCTCTCAGGTGCTGAAGAGAACTTTTTTTTTTTCATTTTCTGCATGTAACATATGACCCTGTCTTTCCTCTCTACTGAAGTATATTGTCTGTTCCACTCATGTTTCAGTTAGTTCTCCTGAATATTCTAGTCAGGAAATCATGTGGTTTTCAAAGAAGGGCATACTTTTGTCTCCTCCTCCTATTTGTTTTTCCTGCTTTATTACATTGGCTGGGACTTCTGAACCTGCAAAACAGTAACAGCCACAAAGGAAATCTTCAGAGGAAGTTCCAGGACCTGGCCAGATGTGGCTTCTGCTTCTCTTGAGACCCCACTTGCTTATTCATGAACTATTTTGTGATGTTGTCTCTGGGCCAAGCCCTGTACTGGATACTTGAGGTCACAGGGGAGTTATGTAGGATACTTCCAGTCTAGCATTTCTTTTTTTTTAAATTTAACTTTATTTATTTTTATGTTAGTGCATTGATGTTTTGCCTGCATGTATGTCTGTGGGTTACAGATCTGGAGTTACAGATAGTTGTGAGCTGCCATGTGGGTGCTGGGAATTGAACCCAGGTCCTCTGGAAGAGCAATCAGTGGTTGTAATCACTGAGCCATCTCTCCAGCTCCTAGTCTAGCATTTCTTGATCCTTTGTAGTTAAATCTTTCTCTGTCTCATCATCTTTCTGGGCCTCAGTCACAGAGAATCCTCAGTTCTCTACACTCCTTCCTGAAGGGGTGGAGCTCAGCACAGTTCCCTTCCCCACCAGATTCTTAGCACCTGATGTTCATGTTTTACCCTCCTATGCAGACTATTTGGTTGTAAGGCTTCATGAGCTAGTCCAAGCAGAGGCCACCATGTGGCTTCCTCCAGGTCACGTTGGCTTGTTGACTGAAAGAACTGGATCTAAGGACCAGATCCTTGTCCTCAACACATAAAGAACCCATAAAACATCATCTATTGTTTCTTTTGTTCTCACTGACACCTTTGTGGCATCTAGCTGGGCAAAGCAGGTGCGCTTAGCCCATGGTCCACAGACTGCAAAAGGTCAAGAATAGCAATGAATGATGCCAACATAATTATAAACTTGCTTAAACATACAATCTATGATTTTTTTTTGAAAACTCATTTGTGTTGATCTCAAGCACTTTGCAATATCAAAAGGTTGAAGACACTAGAAAAGTCTCCATCCTGGAAGCTGTCCTTCAGGAGTACTCTGAGCCTCACCTTCCTTTTTCCCTTCCAGCTAGTCTCAGCTTCAGTGCACTCCTTTCAAGGATTTACCTACATTTAGACAAAACTCTCGGCCTTCACCCTGCCCTTCACTTATCACTGGCATGTAGAGTTTCACTGCCCTGTGCTGAAATGCAAAGAGTTTGCAACCAGACTTCTTGCCACTAAATTCCTTTCCCTCGCTGTCTGACCTTGGGTAGGTGGAAGCACCTGGCTCTGCCTTCATTTCCTCTTCTGTAGAATGGAGCTCTTGAAAGTTGTTCCTTTGTAGATTCGGAGATTAAATGAACTAATGCGTGTGAAGGGCTCAGAAGAACGCTCGTTAAAGGTTAGGCTGTTGTGACTGGTCTCTCTGGATTCTCTCTCCCAGGGGGCCTGCATCTTATCCTCTACCATGGCATTTGAGGTGCTCACTACAAGGTTTGTAGTGATTGTTCAGTAGATATCCATCCTTGTTAGTCTATCTTTGGACAGAGATTCTATCCACGCACTCTTGCTGAGAATGTATCGGGAAATCCAACAATTTCTAAGGAGCCCTGGCCAGGGAATTTGGGTGTCTGTCAGTCTCTGTACTCGGTGAAATGACAGAATAAATAGAGTTAACAAAGACCCATTCCTGTGAGCTTTGTGTGGCAGTTCCTCAGCTGGCTGCAGACCATGGTGGGCACAGTGGGGTGGGGAGAATCTCTGTCCATTTTTGGCCACAGGAATCCTTGGTAGCTGGGTAGCCTGGGCCAGGCCTTGCACTATGGACATAAAAGGCATGAAGTTGGATTTCTTACTTACACAGGGTGGGGGAGTGTCTCAGAGGGGTGCCCATAATGTCAGGTGCATCTGGAGGTGGGGTTCTGCAGAAATCTCTCTCCCTTGGGGGACTCAGGGTGATAGAATTAAAGCTCTGGAACCTACCAAGGAAGGGCTGGCCTTCACGTTGGAGCAGCTACCTGGAGGAATGATAGACAGCATAGCTGGGAGGAGGTGAAGAGGGGAGAACCTCGGGCTTTGACATCCGCCAGCCTGCTTCCTACCTGTTGGGTCAGCCCAGGCTATGGTGGCTTCTCTAAACCCCAGTCCCTTTCCTTCATTGGGAACAGAGAGTTGGGATGTAGAGCACACCTCAGTGTGTGCATGGTAGAACAGGCAGAGAGGTTCTTAACAGTCTGAAACAACATGGTTTCTGGTGGAGACGGACCACGTTAGGATTTGGGAGGTCTGAATTCTGATAAAGAAAGATTTAATGAGAATTAAATAGAGTTGGCCAAGACATCCTTCCCATGTGTCACAGCCATTATTCCGCTGCTCCTTTGCGTAGAAAACCTAGAAGCCAGTCTGTGTGTGAGTGTGCATGTAAGCTACATGACACCTGCTATAAAAGTGAGGAAATCAAGGCTCAGAGAGGAGAAGACCCTTGGCCTGTGATCCTATTGTGAGCCCATGACAGCCCCATGGCTTCCACCCAAGACTTCTGAGTCTGAGCTCACTGAGGCTAGGAGGCCAGAGAGCTTAGGCAGTAGGGGAAGGGGTGGGTTGAGAGGTCCTAGCACTCTCCTTTGAGTGGGAGCTCTCTTTTTGTGAGGCACAGCCAGAGGGCTCTTTGGCTTTTGCTGACCCAGGCTCCAGGATCCCTGTGATGGAACCTCTCATTCCAGGAGTGGACAGTGCTTGCTCCAAATGGAGGCTATTACTATCACTATTGCTATCATGTTAACACCAGTACACTGCCCTCATTGCACTGGTGGGCTCCCACAGATTGGTTTAGGGTTTAGGGGTCCAGTTTCAGTTCTGAGTGTCTTATTCTGGGTCCCTGAAAGCTCTTGCTTCTGGTCTCAGTCTTCTTGAATCTATTTTGGGGTGGTAGGGTTCCCTATATTCAGCCTTTAGTGTAGAGTGGGAACCTAATGCACTGTGCAGTTAGAAATGGTCTTCAGCGTGTGATCCACGGGCCCCTGGTGATCAAAGAGGCAAATGTCAGCGTTCTGGAAAATCACAGGGTCTAGGGGCCTCTGACTGTGTCCAGGGAAAGGCAACAGGCGACACATGGATAAGGCTGGTCACCGGCAGTGACTGGAAGCTGGGCATCTTAAAGAATACTGTCTGGTACTAGGATAGTTCTTGTTTGAGCCAGGACCTGGTGGCAGGAAGTACAAGGCATGTCTGAGGAGTGTGTGGATGCGGCCTGGTGGGAGGTGGGGTGGAGACGGTAGGGAGTGACAAGAGACTGACTGGCCGTGATGTACAGTAGCCCTATTTGTGGGCTGTGCTGATGGTAGGAGAGCAGTGTAGTCAGAGAGAAGCTATGAACAGTGTTTGAGCAAGAGAGTGACAAAATTGAGGCGGAGGGCTTACATGAGCGAGAATGGGCCAAGTAGGAAGAGGACTATGAATGCAGTGTGTGGAGATCGCGCTCAAGGTGATGTGGTGACCAGAGCAGATTTGTTTTTATTTCAGGGACAGAAAGGGGACCCGGGACTCTCACCAGGACAGGCTCATGATGGGGCTAAGGTAGGTTCAGGAACCTCAGCACCACCCTACTTGGGAGTCCTCCTTGAAGAGACTGCACATGACTCAGGAGGCATGAAGTCCTGACAAATGGTGTTTTCCTTGAAGGTCTTGGTCTGTGCCAACACTGAGACCATAGCCATCCCACCACCACCGTCCTAGGCTACAGCTGGTGAAACAAACAAACAAACACACACAAAGATTTGGTCTATGGACACCTCTTGATAAATGTCTTTTCACCCAATGCCCACAGCTTCCTGTGGACCTTGCTAGGTGACGCTGGCATACATGAGCTTCTTTTTTTTTTTTTTTTTTTTTTTGGTTTTTCGAGACAGGGTTTCTCTGAATATCTCTGGCTGTCCTGGACTCGCTTTGTAGACCAGGCTGGCCTCGAACTCACAAAGATCCGCCTGCCTCTGCCTCCCAAGTGCTGGGATTAAAGGCGTGCGCCACCACCGCCCGGCATACATGAGCTTCTTAGTGTTCAGTGCCCCCCAAAACTTTCAACACACCTTCAAAACCCTTACAAGCACTCACTGGAGGATAGGGACCTGGTGTTTCCAGGGGATGGGAGGTGAAAAGGCCAAGTACTCAAGATTTCCTAGCTCCCTGGGGCTATGAAGCTTAATAGGTTGCTTGTCGAAGAGAAAACACTTAGGCCAAAGGACCTCAATGCTATTCCCAAAGCACCTACCACCTGGCTAAGCAAGGGCCCTGGAGGTCAGGTAGGAAGAGAGGGCCCCAAACTCCGGCATCTAATTACAGGCCTCACATATACTTTAGAGTCTAGAGGAGGGTACTCGGGTCTGTCTGGCTTCTGTCTGGACCCTGAGGATTAAGACTTACCTCTCTGCATCTCCAGCCAGCTGCCAGTAGACACACACACACACACACACACACACACACACACACACAGAGAGAGAGAGAGAGAGAGAGAGAGAGAGAGAGAGAGAGAGAGAGA
>CAJQZJ010033958.1:756953-806335 GCA_907164525.1 Lophiomys imhausi
AGAGAGAGAGAGAGAGAGAGAGAGAGAGAGAGAGAGAGAGAGAGAGACAGACAGACAAAGAGAGAGAGAACTGGCCTCCCTTCGATCTTCTCTTGTCACAGGAGGCTCACCACTTCATACTTACCACTCAGGATACCTGTGCTAAGTGTCTCAGTCCCACTCAGTGTCTGTGTCTACTCCCTCCATTTTCATAACCTTCTCCAAGATTAAAAATGAGAAAGCAGGAACTCCAGATGAGCACATAGTTGCAGAGTGGCCTATGGGCCTTTCCTCTGGACCTGCATGGCAGAAGCATCTCCTTCTTGGTGACCACAGCCCCAGTGATAGCGACATCGTTCAGGAAATGAGGAGAGCTGATCGGTGTTGGGTAGAGTGTGGGTTCAACCATGCTCTTAACACCAGAACTCCAAATGATCTCTTCTGCTTAAGCCCTGTGGAGCTAGTGAATTCAAGGAGTTGGGGGCTGGGAACTCCACCTATTCTCCTGCTCCTACCTTGCTCCGTGGCCACCATATCTTCTGTGGAGCCTCTAGGACTCAGTAAACCTCCATGAGTGCTTGCAGACACTGCAGCTAGAGGTTGCAATGTCCAGTTCCTTGACTGACTCTGTTGTCTGTGTCTTACAGGGCAACATGGGCTTACCTGGGCTCTCCGGAAATCCAGGACCCTTGGGACGGAAGGTATGCCTTGATTCTGTGCTTGGCCTTGGCCATGGGCTTGCCAGCAAACTTGGCCTTCTAGCAGAAGCACTGTGGGCCACCTGTGCCTCCTGGTTGCATCTGGGTTCCCTGGTCAAGAGATGAGAGGTTTCTGAGTCCTGAGTGTGCTGGAGTTGGGAGCCCCTTGGTGTGAGGTGGATCCCCTGTGGTTACTGAAGTTGTGGCTGGACTTTGTTTCTGGCTCACTGTATCTCCCAGAAAGACAGCTCTCAAGCATGCTTGAGGTGGTTAGAGCACTGTCTGAATTGTCCCACTGGCTGAGTGACTTCGGGCCTCTGTGTCCCTCCTCCTGTGCAAGGAGAGCAATTTCCTTATCTGTCCCTCACTGCCTGGGAATGACTGTGTGACTCAGGGGAAAGGTCTGGGTTCCACTCTCAACTGCCCCTCGCTGTTGGGCTGAAGGCAAAAGGAAGCACTCTGTAGAGGTCACACATTCTCTGTTTTCCACGTGGTTGTTATGCTAACCCATACCTGCCACCTCTTCAGCCATTCTAGGTCTGTTTTTGGTTGGTGGTAGTGGGGCTTCTGCTACTATCAAGGAGGGGATCTCCAGATGGCTTCCTCCCTGTCCCCAGCCAGCATCTCTCTTCCTTTAAGACTAGTTGTGCCTCCTCTCAAAGGCTGCCTGGAACCTGAAGACTTTGAGCCAATGTGCCCACTTGCTCAGGGACACTTGGCCTGTATTAGTTATTTTCAGCTCTGAGTCTTGCCTTACTAGCAGGGTATGCACATTGGGTTTGTGGCTCTGGTATTTTCTTCCTGGCATAACATGGAGCTTGTGTGCAGCAGGTATCCCTGACAAGCAGGAAAGGCAATGTAGGCCAGAGGCCAGTCACTTTTCAGGAAGATTTCCTCAGTCCTGAAGAACTGTCCAACAGACATGTGGGCTCAGAGTTCACTTCTACTCTGGTTCACAGATGTGGTCCCAACTAACTGTGCTCTAGACTGGTCGTCTGGTTTTCATTGGGACACCCAGGGAGTCTCCTGATTCCAGGCTGTTCCTTACTCGGAGGGTCCCCATGACACAAGGAATTTGGAAGATCGTGGCTGTCACCCCCTCTTCTACTACCCTCTGTGGCAGCACAGGCCACAACTTAAATGTCAGAGGCCAGCCTGGCCATAGGAAATCACAGTGTTTGCTGGCACAGTATGTCCACTGCTATGCCTGTGCCTGACTGCTGTTCTGGCACTTTCTGGTGGTTGAGCTATGGATGGGAAAAGATCCTTTCAGCAGCCTGTGGTGACCTCACTTTGAAGGTGTAGGAAGGCAGCAGAGGTGGTGGAGGAAACACAGGCTTGTGCCACCTCCTGCCTTGGATTCTGGGGCTCCTTGTGCTCTCAGATGGCCAGGGATGCTGACAGCCCCTGATCCCCATGCAGGGTTGGGCATCTTCTGATTGGAAGATGCACCTTTGGTGGTTGGAAAACTTCTTGGCCATGTACTCTCTGCTCCTCTCTGGCCCTGGCCCAGGAAAACACATGTGGACATTTGCCACAGAGCCTTGGTCTAAAACAGGCAAACTGGGGTCATCCATGTACCATGTAGAACATAGACTACTCAGGCCCTGAGATAGAGACCCTCTAGTAGCGGTGGTATCAGGGAGGAGAATGAATGGCTTGGTTTCCTGTTCCTGGGCTTACCCCTGTAATCAGTCCCCCATCTCTGGTGACTATTGCAGTTACTTTGCCCTAGTGCGCTAGGGTGACTGCGTCTTCTCTGTGGGAACCCTGAGGGGAAGGAACACATGTGAGCAGAGGTGAGGTCAGTTGTCTGTGGCATTACTTTTTGATCTCTTCACTCACTCACTCACTCACTCACTCATTCATTCATCAATGAGGTAAGAATGTATTAAATACCCAGTATGTGCCAGGCTTATGCTGCATGAACACAGAACCTGCCTTACAGATCTTGCATCCTTAAGGAGCAGAATATAGAAAAATGGTAAAATTGAAGGCTAGGAAGGGACTGTGGAGAAATTGTGTGGGAGAGAGTCCTGGTTGTGAATGCCAGTGGCAAACAGGTGACAATTAAATGCATCAGAATGTGTAACTGGGTTGGTAAAGTGCTTGCCACAAAAGCCTGAAGACCTGAGTTCAATTCCTAGCACTGTGTAAAAAGCCAAATGTAGTTGCTTGAGTTTGTGCCCCATTGCTGGGGAGGTGGAGAAAAGGAGGACCCCAGAACTTACAGTCTGGCAAGCCTGGGCTAACCAGCAAGTTCCAGGTGCCTCTAAGAAGCAGAGGCAGGTGGCTCTCTGAATTTGAGGCCAGCCTGATCTGCATAGAGAGCTCCAGGTTTGCCAGGGCTGCATAGTGAGAGTGAGACCCTGTCTCTAAAATAAAATAAATAAGGAGGACTTCTCTTGAGGAACAGTACTTAAGGTTGATCTCTGGCTTCCACATGCATGTACACTGCATACATATGAATGTGTACCCACACACTTGAACACTTGAATACACCCCAAACACACACACACACACACACACACACACACACACAAACACACGAGAGAGAGAGAGATGATGCTGCCTACACGTGTCTGTTTCATAGCTAAGAAGACAAAGACCCAACTAGATCTTATTATTCACTTACCCTTCCTGTTAGCACATGGGGACTTAAGCTCTAATCCGTGAACTGACCCTGGTATTGAGTGACAGGTGAGGTTATCAGGATTTGGGGTATGTGCTGTAGTGGTGGCCCTCAACTCTGCTGAGTGTTAGGCCTGTGGGTATTCTAGGCTAGGGACTAGACCCAGGCAACAGAACCAACAGAACCCCTGAAAGGCCCTAGGTGGGTCCCATATGCAGCCAAGATCCAAAGCCACCAGCTAAGAGAGAAACCTTCCTTCTGTCTTAAAGCAGAAGTCTGGGTCTGAACCTGGCTCTGCTGACCCTCCAGCTGTTTTCTTTCCACAAAGCTGACTGAGACAGCTTCTCAATCAAGAGAGGACCCATTGAGTTCATATTCAAAAGAAGGTTCTTTATGAGAAGGTTCATTTGAATGGAATGTGGTGGAATCTTAGCTCTATCCCCTGTGGCCTTGAGTGTGAATATGAATGAGGCTCTACAAACTGAGCCTCCACTGTCCTTCCGATGGTTAAGGGATGTTATGGCCCAGACACTCACTCAGGGCTGGCACATGACAGGCACCATATGTATTGACTGACTGAATAAACGATGATGATGGTCGTGAAAGAGAAACAGCTAAAGAGTTCTTGCTCATCTGTGAACTCTGTCTAGCTAGTTTACGACTCAGCAGACCTGCATGGGTTCCAGAGACTGCCCTGGCTGCCTTTTCTGGTGGTGGTGGTGGTGGTTGTTGTTGTTAGGTAATGCTGCCCTCCAGGACAGAAAGGTCCACAAACATTTATGTATCTTTTAGTTTGAGACTGGGTCTTACCTTGCTGTCCAGGGTGGCCTCATAAGTGATCCTTCTTTGTCAACATCCCTAGTACTGGGATAGCAAACAGCCAGCCATGTTTACCCTCAAGAAAGTAGGAGAGTTGTAGCTGCTCATGTGTGGGAGCTGGGTGGGAAGTGAGTCCTACAGAGCACAGGGCAGTCCCAGCCCCCAGTGTGCATGAACTCAGTCCCACCACAGAGGCTGAGTGGTCATGGTCCCTTTCTTCATCCCCAATGGCCCTGGCCTCCTGTCCCCCTTGTTACTTTTGTCTGTGCCCTGGGCCTGACTTCTCCACATTAATGCTATTTGCTTATCTTCTAGAAGATCCTTTTCCCTGAAGTCTCTCCTCAGCACCCCTCAATATTCCCACCCCCGTGTGGCTCATCTTTTGAACCTCCTTGGGATTCCCCACTTTCTGGCTGTTGAGTGACTCACTGGCATCCTCATCACATATCTTCAATGGGAGCAATGCTCTGAGGTCAGAATCGTGCCTGACCATCGTAGTTTTCACTACATGAGGTTCGGTACACACTGGGCACCTATATCTGCCTGGCCCCACTCCTCCCTCTCTTCAGTACATCTGGCCGACATCCCCAACTGATCTGTCTTGCCAAGAGCTGATAACAGGCCTCTGAGTCTCAGCACACTGTGCCAGGCAGACATGACTAATGGAAGACAGTTGGTACATTGAAACTCATTTCTCTTTTCAGCCTCACTTCCCCGGGCTCCTCTGTGGGCCACTGGTCCTCCTGTGCTTCCTAGTTGGCCATTGCTCTTGGAAAGATGGGCTTAAGGTGGAGGGCAGAGGAGGTGGTTTCTGCCCTCCTGAGAATCAGCTGTTCTTCCAAGTGTGGCACCCAGCTCCGTGCTGGGCTCTGTGGCCCATTCCCACTGGCCTCTCTCCTGTCTTGGCCCATTTCTACCCCCACCTCTGCCCCTTTGCCCCACTCCCCCACTCAGGGTACTGTGTAACCTCTCCCTTCTGGGTTTCATGGTTTCAGGTACTTAATTCTTTACCTACATTCTTCTCCATGTGCCCTTGGTGTCTCTACCCCTTTCTGAAAGGTAGTGACCATATTGCTTTTGTTCAGTGTTATGTCCCCTACTGTCTATCCCCTAGGCTTTGGTCATGGCTTGGACTGCTGAGGTGGCAGGTGATTTCTGTGGGAAGCCTTTGGTTGCTTCGCAAGGTTGGTGAAGGAGTTTCACTTTCCTACTGCAGTGAAGCCTGGGGGAGCAGCCTAGGTCTGGACACAGACTTCTCTCCTGACTCCCAGGAAGGGACAAGATCCCCTCCCTCCTTGCCAGAAGTCCAAATAGCACCCCACTGTCTGTGGTGGGGTGAGGTGATGTCTGGTTCCTCCTATGGGCGCTGTAAGCAGTGATTAATCTGGCTCCCAAACCAAAATAGAGAGCATGCTGTATTATAAACACAGGGCCTGCGGAGGCCCGCCTGCCAGGCAACCAGCAGCCCCAGCTCTTCTGTAGCACCCCTGCCTCCCTTGGCCCACCTGGCACCCTTCATCCACACACGAGAAATCACTGCCCCGGGGCCACCTTGTGGGATGGGCTGGCCCCCGTAATTGTCGGAGCCAGGAGAAGATAATGGTTTAGAGTCTCATGTCCCCAGCCCTGTGATTTAAAACTGTTTGGTAAACACTACCGAAGTGCTGCCAGGAAGCCCCCTCCGCACCCCACCTCCCACCTTGACTGTGTTTGTGCTGTTCCCACCAGCTTCAGAAGCACATGCTCACAGTCACATTCAAAGGCCTCTGGGGTTCACTGATCCATCCCAGGGATCTAGAGTATAAAGAACAGTCTAGCCTTCCTGCCACCTGTCTTCTCCTGGGACCTCAGTTTCTCAGGGTGGTCAAAATGGAGACTTTCGGTCCCATCCGATGTGGGTATTCCAGCGCTGTTACTGACCTTTGCCCTAAGGACCTTGCCATGACCCACTGCTGCATCTCAGGGAGATGCATCTTTAAGGGGACCTTTCTGTCGTCCTTCTGGGCTCATCCCAGTCACAATGATTGGTGGTTAAAGTCAAAGGATTTGGATCACAATCCACATGTTCTTCCGAAAAAGCTGTGTGGCTTCAGGATAGTACCTCAGCCTCTTTGAGCCTCAGTTTCCTCACTGGTAAGTGTACCAGGTGATTCCTGCCTCTTAGAAGCCTTAGCAAGCACACATGCTTAAGGCACAGGGTGAGGCATGGTGGATCTTGTCCTTCATCTCCTTCCAGCTCTTTCCTGAGCATAGGTTGGTTTGCTTAGACCTCATCTGGGATTTAACTGAACACATCTCCTGTCTTTTGGGAAAAGCAATGCATCTGAATTGGTTTTCAGCTGAGTATTGGAATGCTAGGGTCTCCTGCCTCACCCTTCCTGCATTGTTGCTCTTGTCCCCCCTGAGTCTCTGGGCTGTTTGCAGCAATCCTCTAGGGAAGCAGAGCTTGGCAGAGTGAGTTCAGAGAAGTGATTGCCTGTGCTCAGCCGCACAACCAAGAGCACATGGCTCGCCGTGATGCACATGGCTCGCCGGGATGCTTCTGTGGGAGAAAAGGGGCTCAGTGTTCCTCCTTATGTCATATCATGCCTTGTCCCCATGTCCCTAGGGCTTCCTGACACAGACCCACTCACCTCCAGCTGCTTCTTGGTCCACTCCTCTTGTCTGATCTCTGGTTCTAAGGAACCCCTTGTGCTTCTCCAAGCCCACCGAGAGCATCTCTGCCTTGGGGCGTTAGCACTCTCTGCTCCACCTCCCTGTAATCCATTTTCAGGAGCTAGGTCTGTCTGCATCCATCTCCTCCTGTCACCCATACCTTGGCTGTCCCTGGAGTCGCCACCCCTCCCAAGCCATGCCACCCCCTGTACCCTAACTTTACTTGCTCATGGCTCTTTTGTTGTTGTTGTTACAGTGAAACTACATAGCATCAAATTTGCCATTTTGACCATTTTTCAGTGCATGGGCTGTGGTGTTCAGCACATTCAAGTTGTTGAGCAACTGATCCCCGGAACATATCCATCTTGCAAAACTGACACTCACTTCTCATTACTGCCTCCCGCCACCCACAGTTATCTTTTCTACTTACTTTCTTTTTAGTTCCCTTCTAGGAATGTAAACTCCCAAGGCAAAGGATGTTGCCTAACTCCTTTTTTTTTTCCATGCGGAAAACCCTGCTGACTCACGCACACTTCATTGGTGTTTGTTGAATGAATGAATGAAAATAAAGGCCATGGTAGTAACCGTTGCTGAATTCAGTGCCAGACGCCATGTTTGCTGCTTCCCATGCATATCTTACCACCTAGTCACTGGCTCTTCCCGCCCCACTTTATAACTTCTGAGGAAATCAAGGTTCAGAGAGATAGGTCATTGGCTCTGTCCACATAGCCAGCCCATGGGTAAGGAGTTCTAGAGTCCAGATCAGTCTGTAAGAAGAGCTTGGATCCTCTTTCCTGCTGTTGGCTGTGGTCTGGGGCTCACCTTGCCTACTTGCGGCCCAGTGAAGGATTTTTCCTAGCGGCAGGCCTTGGTCTAGAGCGAGATGCATCTCATGGGTGGTAGAATCCCTTGGTGTTTCAGAAGAAATGCTGGAGAACTTCCCAAGCCTGCTCCCTAAGACAGATTCCACTGTTTATAACGAAGACCTCCACTTTCTGTGCATCTTCAGGGTCTGGGCATTGACGTACACATTTGTGTGCTGCATTTGTGTGTGTGTGGAGCGTGTGCATTTGGGGACTGTAAATCAGCATGCTAGAGCCCGGATTTGACCCCCAGGACCACATAAACCTACCGTGGTGGTACAGCCTGTAATCCCAGCACTTGGGAAGTGAAGGTAGGAGCATCAGAAGTTCAGTGTCATCCTTGGCCTACATGGCAAGTTGGAGGCCAGCCTGGACTGCATGAGACTCTCTCTTAAAAAACAAACAAACAAACAAACAAAAAGAAAGAAACGAAGTGGAGGGAGCATGTCCGCCAGGATTTCCATATGACTGCGCTGAGTGGCTGACTGGCATCCCTTATCACAGACTCTCAGGGGTCCTAGAACTTGGAGTTCCAAGATAGCAGAACTAAAGGGGGCTCAGAGTTCCAAATCCCACATCTGAGGTGCACAGAAGGGCGATCATCCACCCAAAGTTGCACAGTAAGTCAGGCACAGTGTCTCTCCTAAGCAAAGGCCTAGTGTGAGGGGCCTGCCACGGGTCAGTGCAGTCTCACTGAATGAAGAGTCGGGGCTGCCTCTGAGCAGGTGGTCTTCTTTCCCTTGGACTAGGAGAAGAGCCAGTGAGGAAGGAGGCAGTGTCTCCGGGTTACATGGTCACAGTACATGAGCTGGTGTGGATCCTGATGGCACCAGGCATTCTCTGTGTTCCAGTTTGACATTGTCCCTGCTCCTTATATGACAGACCCTTTGCTCCTGTTTCTGACTGCCTCCAACTCTCTGGATTTCCAAGGCAGAGTTGGAATCTGCACCACTGGGTCATAGTCTCTCACCCCACCCCAACCCTCTGCTCTAGCAAAAGATGCATCCAGAATATTCTGTGAACACCATACAACCTGCATCCATGCAGGTAGTGTGTTCCCTACCATAGAGCCTATTGTCTGATGCCAATTTTTCATCTCATAGGGACACAAGGGCCATCCTGGAGCAGCAGGGCATCCTGGAGAACAGGTGAGGCCTATCTGCATTCCCATACACTGCCTGATTTTCCCTCTTCTAGTCCCTTCTTGTTACCAGCCTCCTCCCTGGACTGAGATTCTCTGGAACCCCAGAACAAGGCCTTAGGACTCCCCCAGCCCATCACTCCCACCCTTATCCAGTCAGCCACACTGTCCTAAAAAAGCCTGTGTCTGTACTGCCCAACCCAGCCCAGGGCTGGCAGAAGCCCCTGGACTCTGGTTAGAGCCATGAATAGCTGGCCTGTCCCTGGCAATGTTAGGCGATATTATCCCTTCCATTTGCCTTGGGGTTTGCAGGAATTCTGGCCTCCTGGCCCAAGTCAAACAGCAGCCCTGCCAGGGGACAGCCAGCCAACCCTCTTCTGTGCTTTCTTATTTTGAGCCTGGAGCTTTGTCCCCAGAGCTGGTCTGACCAGTTTCTAGAGAGGTGGGCTTGGGGCCCCAGCAGACCTTGCTTGTCTCCCTCTCCCTTTGTGTCACATTCTTGCCCCTCTCCTTGTCCACTATAGGCACCCTCCCCCACACTCTGACTGAGGTAGGTAGGGCCTCACTTTTCCTAACACTTTTCTTGTTGCTTTGCAGGGGCAGCCAGGACCTGAGGGCAGTCCAGGGGCCAAAGGTTACCCTGGCAGGCAGGTGCAGTATATGCTCTGGAAGCTGTTGTCATGGTGGTGGCAATAGTGCCCAAAGCAGAGGGAGGCTGTGGGATGGTGCTAAAAAGCTGCCCCATGGTTGGAACCTAAGGAAAGGGCTGGCTAGGGACTGGACTTGGCTGCCATGCTGCAGGCTCGGAGGTTCTGTAGGAGAACAGGTGCTTAGAGAAGGGGTTCCTAAGACACCTTCCACCCAGTCTACCCCTGAGCCACCCTTGGCTCAACCCA
The DNA here is from genome assembly GCA_907164525.1 of Lophiomys imhausi. Taxonomy (NCBI): domain Eukaryota; kingdom Metazoa; phylum Chordata; class Mammalia; order Rodentia; family Muridae; genus Lophiomys; species Lophiomys imhausi. The sequence goes on from CAJQZJ010033958.1 coordinate 766,637, forward strand.
TGCCTTGTATGCTTCAAAGAACAGCTGAGACCCAAGACAAGACTAGCCCTGGAACATTGGTAGCAAGGAGGGCGTCTCCATATGTCCTTGCCCCCCATATTTCTGTTTCAGGGGTTCCCTGGACCTGTAGGAGACCCTGGCCCCAAAGGCAGCCGGGTAAGTGGTTTTCGGATAGTCCCATACATGTGGAGCTGTGAATAGACATCACTCGACCCTCTAATGGGTTGATGGGAGGTCAGGGCTTTTAGTGGGGTTGGGGCCAGGGGATGTCAACCACTGAACTCCATCTGGCTAGAACTGCCAAGGAGGCACTTCACATAGGATCCCCCTAAAGGGAAGTAGAGACCGTTTTGGGTATGTTGAATGGGGGCTGGAGGTAGGACAACAACAGACATAACAGAGCCTGGGTAGCTCTGTTTGTGATGCATGCCAAGATGCTGCTGAGATGGGACCCAGGTGTCTTGAAGTGGTACCTAGTGTCTCAGGTAATGCTCAGCAAGTGGATCACATGGCCGTCAGTCAGGGCAGGTCCCCTGTAACATATCCTTTTCTGAACCAAAGCTATTTATATACCCTGGCAGGTCAAAGGACCAATATGGACACATTATTGATCTTAATCTCTGCAGCAGTCTAGTGGGGCTTGGGGTAGGTGCAGCATAGGAAGGCAAGGTCCCTTGGATGTTACATGCCATGCGAGTCAGGGAAGCTCTTGTGCTGGTATTCTAGGTCTCTCTTCTGTGGCTCCCATGACTAGTAGCCGCAGAGGGAATGTCTAGACCATGGGAGAAAGTACCCAGAGCCCAAGGCAGCCACCTTCCTGTTCTGTCTCTTGTGTGTGAAGGAGCACTGATCAGATCAGGCTTGGAGGTCTGTGTGACTGACTAAGAGACCCTCTCTGTCACTGACCCTAGGTGGTCACTAGGCCTCTGGGGGTACATTCATCTGTGAATGCAAACCATGAGCTCTACACAGAAGTCAGGACATAGTGTTTAAGAGGATGGGTGTTGCTCAAGCTCGTTGCTGAGGGGGACACAGAAATGGTGGGTATTTAGGGAAGGAGAGCTGGAACCAGTCTCCCTCATCTGTGTGTTTATGACACCCTAGTAAGGGGCGTGGGCCTAGGAACCATGGAGCTCAACTTCATAGACCAGTTCTGCTGCACTACAGCTGTGTGGCCATAGGAAGGTCACCTCACCTCTCTGAACCTAGATGTTCTCACCCTTGTAGAATTTTAATAACCCCTACCAAAAGTGTGGTGAGGATGCCATAATTGAATCGTGTGTCCAGTCTGTAGCCTGTGGGAAGCATTTGTCCTGGGATAGCTATGGATTCAGGCCAACCCAAGGAGAAATAATAAGTTCAAAACGTTCCGTGAGATTTTTTTTTTTTTTTTGGCAATCCTCCCCTTTTGTAATTTGTTTGTGAGGTTCTCAAGTGTGAACTTTTTAGATGACAACTTTCTTGCAATATCATAGGTAGGACATAACTGTGTGCTTAGTGTGTACAAAGCATCCATCAAGTCGGGCCTGGCAGGTAGTTTGTGCTTGGCAGGCATTTGCTTTTGCTGCAGTTACCGTTAAACCGCTGCACAGCTTCTAGTGGTACAAGCCCTGTGCTAGATCGTGGCCCCTGACAAGTTACCCAAGGACAGAGAAGCAAAGAGAGAAACACTGTTTACCAGGATGCTGAGGGACACTGAGGAGATGGCCTCGCTCTAGCCTGCATGTTGGGTACCAGACAGGGGAGCATTGCAGGTGGGCTGTGTGCGTCATGGTTCTACCACAATGAGGTAGGCAGGGTACACCTGGTTGCAGGTTCAGGGAGGAAAACAGGCCTGGGGGCTGGAAATCAGGTACATTCTGTCTGAGCCACTGACACAAACTGGTGATGCACACGAGTTCTCATTGCGCTGGGCATGGGTGACCTTTGAGTTGAAGACGGATTAGCCAACTGCAAATTGGGAGCACCTCTGGTCTGTGAGGTCCTTGCCAGGGTTAACTCAGGAGCACTCATGCGCCTGGCACAGTGCCAGCTCTCTGAGGTGGCCATGCTGACTGGCAGGACTTTGCAACCAGGGTTGCTGCAAGCTCCCAGGTCTAGGACCTTTGAACCCTAGGAAGAACTACAGAGCAGGCAGATCTGACAGCCCTGCATCATCTAACCTGGGCACTAGCTTCCTCCCACAGGTCCCGAGCTGGGTGCCCGGCCTCTGCCACCCTGCGCTGCCCTCCCTGGTGTGAGCGTATGTGCCTTTGGACTACATCGTGGACGCAGCACCATGCAGTCCACGGGCATATACACTTGCCTCAAGGTCTGTGTCATCGAGGACCGCTGGAGCCAACACCGCAGAGGACCGGGCCGTGGAACGGCAGCAGGGAGGCTGGGTTAACTGCATCCCACACTCAGCCTTTCTGATCCCCACCTGCTCTTTTCTAGGGTTACATTGGGCTTCCGGGTCTCTTTGGCCTGCCTGGGTCGGATGGAGAGAGGGTAAGTACATTTGTCTGTGCACCGTCACCCCTCCATTTCCTCCACCCTGTTGTTGCAGATTGCCAGCTGAAGATGTCCGTTCTCCTGAGGCCTAGGAAACAGCGTGCGTGCACTTCACAGTTACAGCACTGGTGGGCAAGGACAAGGCAGAGGGGCTCCAGGCCTGATGGTCTAGGTGCTTAGGGGACCTAGGCTAGAGAAGGGACTCGACAGAGGAGCCTCTTACCAGCAAGGGACGTTTGTGTTCCAAATATAAGTTCTGCAGGGAAGGCCAGTTGACTGTTTTGTAAATAAAGTTTTATTGACCGTGGCCATGTTTATAGTTTACCACCGTTTGTGGCTGCATTCCTGCCACAGTGACAGGGCTGAGTAGCTGTGACAGGGGCCACCCACAGAGCCCCAAGAGGTCTCCCCTCCCTTCTGCATCCACTCATTCCTGGCACAGATGCTGGCTGCTTTATAAAGTGATGTGAGGCTTGTCTGGCAGAGGAGTGGGGACAGAGCCAGGTGTCAGATGCCAGGCCAGGCATCCCAGGCAGGACTATGGTAGCTGACTCTGGTAGCAGCAGGGACAAGGGACACCATGGATGCCTGACTCTGTCCTGGGCTCTGGGAGTGTGTATAGACTGGCCCCAGGATTTCCCAAGATGCCCTGACCTCCTGATCAAGTGTGGAGTCAGGGAAGAGCTGCCCACGGCCTTTGGGGCTGGTGACTTTAATACATGCTCCTTCCCCCGCTAGGCCTGCACTTGGAAGTTCCCTTGTAACCCTGTCATTAAGCTAAATATAGAGCACAGTAGGAAAGCAGAAGGTGCACTTAGTGAGCACCTGCTGAATGCCTGGAGTGCTGGCAGTTTTCTTTAGAACTCTCCCAGTTAGGTGTTAACTGGCGCCACATTCCAGACCACCTGGGACTTCATTCTAGGCGTGATGGGGTGCCCCCTGGAACTTGATGATGATGATCTTTCTCTTCTTTCCCCTACAGGGCCTCCCTGGCGTTCCTGGCAAGAGGGGCGAGATGGGTAGGCCGGTAAAGATTTTCCGTGTCTATTATGCAGTGTCTATGGGTAGCCCCACCTCCTGCTGGCCGTGCTGCACTGGTGGTCCCTGAGACCTGGCACCGGCTGCCTCTCTGCTCTGTCTCTCGGTTCTGGGTGCAGAGCGGGGTACCCAGGTGTAGCACTGGCCTGAAATGCTGCCTTGGTTTCCTGCTGTTCTTAGTGGCTCCTCTATCCCTATGTGCTTCAATGATTTATGGGTACAGCTTTATGTCTGGGGCTTCTGTCCAGGTGTTTGTGTTAGTGGCCAGCAGGGACTAGGGGACCTAAGTGCTCACCTGGACAGCACACTTTCTCCACACGGTCGGTCTCCCACTCTATCTTTGTTTATGCATACATAACTGGATGACTGTGGACTGTGGTAGGCCGCCACAAGAGTAGTCCTAGAAATGGTTCAGTATTGATCCCACCCCCACTCCACCCAACCCCACTGGCTCTGCTTAGACCCCTGTGGTGCAATAGGGGTTAATTCTCCTCTTGTTTGGCCATCTACAGGGTATAACAGGAAAGACAAGCCCAAAGAGGTTAAGTGAAGTGTCCAAGGCACTGCAGCCACTGAACAGTTGAGCTGGGGACATCGGGGACTGACACTTGGGAACACCATATGGTAGCAATATTATAAAAGTGGGTTTCCTAGACTCTGCTAGGAAAGCCATTGATTCCAGAAGGGGAAACAGGCTCTGAGAGATAGAGAACGAGATGCGTAACATCCCTCTGCTGGTGAGGCCTTGTGACTGTCAGGACAGTTTTCTTCCAGGCCTGTCCCTTGTTGGTGGCTTAGCTCTCTGCTGCCACCCTGTAAGCTGCTGTCCAGCCTGAGAACCCTGGTCATCTTGGTCAGGCCTGGCACTGACTGTGGAGTGCAAACCAATGTCACACAGCAAAGCAGTAGCCAAGTCAGGGTCTGAACCTAGGACCCTTGATAGCACAGGGCGCTTTCCACACGGTCCCTTTTCTCTCTATCCATTCCTTTCTCCTCCAGAGGAATCTGCAGCTGTCACCCCTGACTCACCTCTCGTGCTAGAAAAGGAGTGTGTAATTTTGGAAGAAGCTCCAAATATAAAATGTTGGCAGTTGGCTAGAGCTGGCAGAACATCTGGCCCGGCTGGTTCAGGGTTATGCACAGCAGATGGCTGAGCCATGTCCCAGCTGGAATCTCTCATAGATTCTAGAAAGAGGCTGCTACAGTGAGTCTTCTTGTCTAGTTCTCGTTCTCTCTCTCTGAATCTGTCCTCCATGCACTGGGGGTGCCTGGTGAAGCCAGGTACTCCACAGTGCTGCTTATGGCCTGGACTTGCTGCCGTGGCTGGGCCTGCATTGAGTCAGGAAGGCAGTCCCGACACTGAGAGCCAGATAGGCCCGGATTGGCTCTGTCTCCTGCCGTGAGATGCTGAGGCCTTGCCTGAGGACACACAGCTATCTGGTTCAGGAGAGGAATTACTGTCCTGGGCTTTTTCTAGTCATCATATAGGGAAGGAGAGGGGGTATATTCCCATGTGGGGAACCTGATGCCCAAACAGATGAGCTGGAGGTCTGGTCTCCATCATCTAGTTGTGAGCCTGAGCTGCGGGTGGCCCGTGGATCTCCATGAGACTTCTGCCTGCCTGTCTCCATCTCTTGTCCCCTTGGTGGCATTACTAGAGTGGATTTCCTACTTTTTTCTTCACAGGACAGAGGAGGTCATTATCTGCAACATGAAGCAAAGGAGCTGGGAACCCCAGGGTGGGGGGGGGGGTGCTTCCCCATCAGCATATTACAAGTACAGTAAGGACACAGGCAAGGCTTGTGGAGTGACTTCCAGACAGTAAATATTCAGCTATTATACCTTTCTAAGTTCCCTGGCTCCTTCTGGAGGTTGCTGAATAGCCCCATGGTGGGTGTCACTCCTGACTAGTGGTGTAATAGTGCATTACAGCTTGCCAGGGACTAGATTGACTAGTTAATGATGCTTAGTTTAGTCTTGTCTAGGGTGCGAAGGGGTGACTAGTTTGCAGGGTGGGATACAGAGCCTGGAAGCTCAGCAGTTCATCTGTTGAACGTGTAGGCTGCCCTGGCCCTGCGTCCACTCTCTATAGCAGAGAGGCAGATTCTGGAGGCAGGGGTTTGGCTGAAATGCCTTTAGACATTGCTGTCCACACCTCTAGCCCTCTGAACTGTTGCCATCCACAGCGAGGGCAGAGACTTGCCCCAGTCTTTTTTCTTCTGCCTGGCCTGATTCTGCTCACAGTACAAGGCTAGGCGTTCAGTCCCAGAGGGGCCTGACCTAGGGAACCACGTAGCAGACCCGGCAGTGAGCCAAGTTCATTCCTTGGGCCGTGGGCCAGGGTGCTCCAATCGGGCTGGGGCAATGGAGGAAGGAAGTATCTGCTGCCATAGGCTGATGTGCAGTCCTCACACATACATCAAGCACAGCCAGTAGGCACTGGATGGCCAGCTGGTCAAAGAATGGAGACCCCGGGTAGCTGCTGGATGTGGCCTTTTGCTAGGGAGTGGAGTGGAGTGGCAGGAGCTTTGAATCTCCTGTCTCCTCCCGGTGCAGCAAGCTGCTATTCATCTAGGCTGTGGTCTTTTTTCCATCTCACCTCACCTGCAATTGTTCCAGCATCTTTAAAGCTTCAGCGCTTCCTAACAGTCTTTTTAAATGAAAAGCCTAGACTCCTAGGGGATACTCATCCATGAAACGCAAAGACGGAGATGGAGGACTGCTGGTCCCCAAGTCCATTGTGTATGTTCAGGATAACCAGATCTAGTATGGGTTAGTCCGGAGCTGTGGTGGCCCTTTGAGATGCTGAACTTTATCTAGTTTATGCTTGGTGCTGTAGCAGAAACACCAAGAGAACAGCTCCGGGACCAGACTGCCTGGATTCAAATCCCCACCATGCTATTCCATAGTTGTGTGACTTCTTGATGCAGAGGTATCAAGAGATACCTCCATGTGTCTCTTGATATCTACCATAGTGTCAGCAGGGAGTCCCTTTCGTGAGTCTGTTGAGGTTGCTTGTTACTGTCATGGCTATGTCCTACTGTCCCTCACAGGCTGGGCCCAATCTACTGAACTTACAGCATGGCCTCACTGGGGCTTGAGCTCAACCTTCAGAAGGCACCGTCTTGAGTCTCTCTCTGATCTTAGTATTCTTTGAAGTAAGGCAGACATAACTCAGGCTATTAGAGCCCTCTGGGTGGTAGGGCCAGGTTGGCTCAGAGCTGTTGGCCTGGCTACTGGGTCTGAGGGGAGTGTTGGGCCAACTTGGAACTGTCCTGTGTGCAGAGTCCACCTGGGGGACTAGAAGCCTTAGGCCTTGTGTTCAGGATGGACCAAAATAACCCAGGTTGCCCAGGCTGATGGAACCACTGCCTCCCAGCCTTGTTTAGGGATCAGGTGAGACTAGCATTTCTTTTGAAATCAGCCCTCAATCAGCACAATGAATGTAGTGAAGGTCTAGCTGACACACAGCTGCCTGGAGAAGCCAGGGTGGCTCTAGCCACCTCTAGACCCTGAACCAAGAGAATAGAGCAGGGCATTCCCAGGCCTTACCATTGGGACCATCTGGAGCCAGCCATGGCACTGCTGCACATTGTCCTCATTTCACGAGGGACTGCCTTCCCACCCTGCCCCACCCACCACAGAGGGGAAGTCAGTGCCTTCAGAAGATGCCCTTTATCACAGCCCACCTGACCCATGGCTCCTGCCCCACAGGGTGATGCCAGTCAACATGGCAGAGGGTCTGTATAGGTTGGATGCACTCCACAAAGACAAGATTGTGCATAGAAGTACCCGGCCACCCCATGTGCCAGGTGGACGTTTACTCCTCCACATGCCAGGCTGGGCCCATATGAAACTCATAGGAGTGGGACCGGGGCAGATGCAGAACCCAGCCTCTCAGCTGAGCCACAGTTTGTTTTGTGGCCTTGGTCAAGTGACTTCCTGCCTGAGCCTCACCTTTCCCTCGGGGAATGTGGGGGGCCGGGGAGTGTCAGACACATGCACAGGCTTGCATGCAAAAACAAAAACCTGTCCCCAGCTCCATCACACGTGTGCATTTTCTGGGGTCTGAACGAACCCATGCTTCCTGGGGAGTGAATGTCACCCTGTGCTGTGGCAGTTCATGTAGAGGATCTCTGTGCTCACATGCTTACATGCACAGATACACAGAGCCGGGGTCTTCTTCACAGTCTGGCCCCCTTTTCATTTATTCTTTCTGTAAGGCAAATGTGAGATTTGCCCGTCATTCATTTCGGGGAAAGCCACAGTTGGAACTGGAAGTGGGGAAGGGGTTTACAGGCTCTAGCTCCATCCCTCCCCTTCCTTTGAAGTACAGATTCCCTCACCCCCAACCCCCAGGCCTTCCCACAGTTGGTGTTTTCTCAGCTGCTGGCTCCCTGAGGGGTACAGGGTTTCTCTGTCAGGTCACTGAGGAACTGAAGGGCCAGACCTGCCCAGGCTGGTGCCCCAGTCTCTCTGTGACCATAGTGCTCATCCTCCCTGGCAATGTGACTTTGTGAGACCTTGCCACTTACACAGTCACAGCCTTAGTTTGTAACATAGGAATGGTAATTCCATAGTATGGCTTCTGAGGTGCATGGCACAGCCACAGAGCCTTCCTTTGACCAGTGGGGAAGCTGAGGCCTATAGGCGAGAGAGGTGCACTACAAACTTCAGCCAGTCTGCAGTGGTCTAGGTCTGGGCCTAGTTCCTACCTCAGTCTGTGTCATTTCCATGCCACTGAGATCAGGTCCTAGATCTGGAGGTGGCACCTGTCCCTTCTCTCAGATTGGCTATGGCCTGTCTCTTGGTTCCATGTATGCTTGTGTTTTATGACTAGCGGGGCGGGGAGAACTGCAGAATCCCAGATCCGAGGAGTGAGCCTGCTCAGACATTGTCCTTGGATCCCCTGGGGTATGGCTCTGAGCCAAACTGCAGCCTCAAGTACTGACCTCCATGTTTCTCCTCACTCCTTCCCTCAGGGCTTCCCTGGAGACTTTGGGGAAAGAGGCCCCCCTGGACTCGATGGGAACCCTGTAAGTACCCCAGTGTTTGCCAACAAGCAAGTGTACAGTGGACTAGAGGAGCCTGAGTTTGGGAGTCAGACAGACCTGGGTTGTCCTCTGCCCTGTGACCTACTAGCTGGGTGCCCTTAGAAGAAAGTAGAAAGACTTCTCTGAAACCCTTTCTTTTGTGGGTACTCTGTGGCCTCCTGAGAGTCCCCACCTATTGAGCTGCAGGCTTTGCCTAATCTCTGGGGCTTATGTCTGATGACAATAGCTATCACCCATGGAGACACCAGAACCATTTGTAGGTGATTTGCTACCTCAAGCTTTGTTGGAGGCAGAGGCGAGTCCACAGCATCTTGAAGTTTACAGTCTATAAACACGCAGAGGCCCAGCTTGCCTGCAAGGAAATGGGTTGGCCTCCCCTAGGGAGTCCATTTTCTTTTTCCTTCTTGACCCAGAACCAGGCCCTGGGTGGGAGAGAACATTTATGTTAGCCTGGGGTCCAGGCCATGGCCAGTGTTCTCAGGAACACCTGCTCTGGCCCTGCACTGGTCCTTGTCTCTCCCTGGGGCTCTCTGCCAGAGCAGCCATGCCCAACTGTGCCCACTGGTCCTCCATCAGCACTTTATCATGGGCTGGTCTATTTCAACCTCATAAATGCTCCTAAGCTGACCTAGCCAGATGCCCTGGGGGCAAGGCTGTGGCCTGAGAACCAGGAACATGGAGTTTGTGAGCCATGGTACACCAGTTCCCTCCTCTGCACCCAGTTTTCCTCTTGAAGTGCAGGTCAGAATGCATGCTTTAGGGAATGGAAGGCCTTAGTCATGCAGGTGTTCAGTGGACAATTGTCACCGACACGAAGCATTCATAACGTAGTCCTTGATCTCTGTGCTGCCTCCTTAGTCCATTGCCCTTGGCTAGGGAGAGCAAATGGCCCGTGGGGAGGACAGAAGAACTGGGATGAGGAAAGAGATGTGGAGTCTCCAGGTAGAGCAAGATGCATTTCAAGGGTTTGCAGGGGAACTAGGACCTTCCCACACACTTGGCTCTTAATGTCTCCCTGGCATCTTGGAAGCCCAAGGAATGAGAGGGGGTAGGGGATCTGGAACAGGGCCTCTAAGTTCTTTCCTCATTGTTTGCTTTCCTCATCTGCTTGCCACCTTGAATGGACCACTAACCTCTGAAATACCAGTGTTCTTGCCAAGAGAGAAAAACACCTCCAGCTGCTTATGACCTGGCTCCAGTCCCACCTGTGTGTGTGTCCTTCATGCCTAGAGTCTGGAAGGTGCTAGACTTGGAAGTTCCAGATGGGATAGATGGTAGAGAGGAAGTATTCTTCAACCCCCAGGGAAAGCATATAAGAAGACCTAGAGACTATGGTCAGAAGAGGGAAAGTGTGCTCTCAATGGTCCCACTCAGCACCTGTGTTGGGTTTGGTGTGAAGAGAGGACAGTAACCAACCACCTGATTTCTGTGTTTCCAGGGAGAAATTGGCCTGCCAGGGCCACAAGGAGTTCCCGGCCTCATTGTAAGTACACACATGCCTAGGCCCAAGTTGGGCAGAGGTGGGGTAGCCAGGGTGTGAGGAGCAGGCAAGGGAGCCTGTAGGGGAAGCCAGAAGGGCTATGCCATCAAGCCTCCAGAGGGGTGAGGAGGAGAAGGAGGATGAGGAGGCGGGTGAGGAGAAGGAGGAGGAGGAGCAGCAGCAGCACAGCTGTAGAGGAGTGAAGCCAGAGCCATGCTGTGGCTGCAGGTAACTTCCTACCTTCTCAGGGCCTGCTTCCTTGTTGATTAGATGAGGATGAGGTACAGCGCTGCCAACCACTCTTAGGCTTGCTGCCTGTCCCTTGATTTACAGTCAGTGTGATGGCCTCAGGCCCAGAGGTAGACTGGCTAGCAGGGGAGCAGACTCTAGACTATGACAGGCAGCCTTCTTCACCCTTTTCCTTGAAGCACGGACTTTGGAGCTGGAATACCAAGTTCAGGTCCCAGCTCTGTCGCATCCTTGTCATATGACCTGGGTCATGTCACTTAGACTCTCTACGCCTTAGCTTCCTCATCTGTGAAGTGGAGGCGGAGCTGAGTCCACTTGGATTCCTGGTTGTGAGGATGGAAGGAGGTGTGGGTGCAGTGTGACCAGCTCCCGCACTCTGTAAGTGCCGAGTCAGTGAACTGTGTTGTTATTATCACGACTGTCACCTGCGGAGATGCCCAGGCCCAAGAGGCTGTGGAAATGGAGGGGACAAGGCCTCTGATTGTTCCCGGCTAGAAAGGCCTTGGCAGGTGGCTCTATCACTCAGCATAAGGGCTTTCTGCCCAACCTCCAGAGCTAGTGTTGATGTTGGACTCAGCCTGGAGGGCCAGAGCCTGGAGATGACCCTAGAGATATGCTCCTCTGTTCTGACTCTGTGAAATCTGTATTGGGGTGCTAGGGGGTATAAAGTGGCTCCCCAGACAGGAGGGCTGGTTTTGCTCTTCCAGCAACTGTGCTGAGCACTCTTCAGATGGTGGCTGAAGATGACGTTGGGAGGAGTGTGAAGTATCCCATTCCCCAGGGTAGTCCATCCTTGGAAGAGGGCCCAGGGCTCCTCCTGCTTAACCAGGTGGAGGCAGAGCCTGGGTGAAAGGACATGGGTCAGGTCAAGCTCTTGACTCTGATCCTCAATTACAGCCTCAACTCTGTGAACCTCAGGAGCCCTCTGTCACATGGGATCATTGTCCTCATTTGTTCTGGTATCATGGATGCACACAGTCCAGTCTAGACCCTGTAACCTGACTTTCTGGGTTCAAATTCTATTTCACCCACCCATATAACCCCAGTCCTGGATACATTTCTTGCCCTCCCGCCCTTCAATTTCTTTGCCTGTGCAATGGGCATTATCATAGTACTTGCCTTGGAGGATTGATGTGATAATTTAAGTAGCTTAACACTTAAGCAGTGTTTAAAATATAGAAAGGCTTCAAAAATACTAATGTTAATAATAGCTATTTTTATTTTTCTGTTACATGTCTAGTAGCATTGCACATTGGAACTTAGTGGGAGAGGGTGCTATAATTGATTAGTGATGTCTGCCTTGGCTGGGGATGCTGTAGTTAGCTAGTAATATCCTCCTTGGCTGAAGATGCTGCAGTTGACCGTGATGTCTGCCTTGGCTACAGATGGGAAAGTATTGACTCAGACACTCATCTCTTACGTTCATTCAACAGAACTTTGCTGAGTACTTTCTTTGGCAGTATGCACCATGAGAATCTGAGAACATGTTGGAAGTCATAGTATTTTTTTTTCTAAGCCCTGAAGGGATCACTTCAAGCATATGGTCATTAAGCTCCAATATGAACACCTCTGGTGTTAGAAACTCCTTCCTTCCCTGGTCCATCCCAACAGAGACCTCATTTTCCAGAGTTTTCCTGTCTTGAGCCCAGGTTACCCTCACTGTCCCTGGGAGAGGGTCTTCCTGAGGTCAAATGTCCATTGCCGGATCTTTTCAAACTCCTTCAGTGTGAACAATACCAGTCCCAAACTTCTCTAAGGAGATGTTCACACATCCTGACAGTCATCTTTGGCAAATGTTCTCATTTGGCACTGTCCCAGCATCCTCTAGGTTGAGTCCTGAGAGGAAAATGAGTTACGTTTGGATGAATGAGCAGATTCTATGGACCCAGGCTTTGCTGCCTCTGTCCCTGTTCCTCTTGACACTTGACGGTACCCTTCTAGCCTCTGAGCTACCGGAAGAAAATGCCACTCACCCAGGTGGATTTGGATGCCAGATGTGACACTTAGAACACATTTGTGCTAGAATATCATTCTTTTTACCTGACACTCAAATGTAACTGGGCCCCTCTCTTTCTGTTCTGACCTGCTGCTGCTCACTGTGTCTCTTTGGAAGGTGAGAAAACAGACCCCAGGTCAGGGGTCTCCCACAAAGCAGGAGAGGGTGGGGGCTTGATCACCCCCAGCTTTCATTCCAGAGCCCTTTCCTGCCTCCTCCTGGGGCAAGCTCTGGGTATGCCTGCATTTTGCAGTCTCATGCCTACAAGGTTTCCAAAGAACCTCTCTTTCTCTTTCCTCCAGCCTCCCTTGCTCTGTGTCTCTCTCTGGCCACTGCTAGCATCTCTTTGCCTATTTTCAGATTCTCTTCTCTGCCAGAATGAAATTCCTCTCACCCTGGCACCTTTAGGTGGAGTCACTGGGCTGGACTGGAACCCACTAAGCCCAGAGTGAGTGCCCTCTCTTGTCCTGGAACTATGTAAATGAAAACTTCTGAGCCTGAGGAACTTCCCGGGGAGGTGGAAAGGAAAGGGACTCTTCCCTGAGGTGTCCATGAGGAGGAAGTTGGACTGAGTTACCTATGATTCTCTAGAATGTATGGTGCTCAGTCAAGTAGGGATGGGGTTTCCGTGCTTTGATTGTCATTTTGCTGTAGAAACCAAGATATACTCAACCCTCCCTGCAGTCAACTGAAGCGGCTCTCTTGCAGCCACGCCTGCCTCTGTCCCAGGTGTGCAGCCAGGAGGGAGGACAAAAGAGTAAGCTATCTTTCTTTAAGCGCCTGTGTGCTCTGTGCACGTGGACGTCTGCTGTGCTGGAGCTCTGGAAGCCATGCCGTGCCTCGGCTTTCCCTCTAGGGAGTGTGGTGTCCTGCTTATAACCCATATCTGAATGTCCCCAGTCCCCACATGCCACCCACATGCTGCAAGGACTGGAAGCAGCCCTCTCTGTTGTCGAAGCTCATGGCCTGCAGACCGGGTGACTGCTCGTTTCAGAATCTGCTACACACACACACACACACACACACACACACACACACACACACACACAATCTCTTTTGGCTCTTCTGTTCAGAGAGACATGATGCTTTTGGCTTCTCTGTTGAATAAGAACAAAGACCTTGTGGTCTGGCTCCAAACCCACAATATGAAACACTGCTGTCATTGAAGGACTAGGGGCTATCCTCTGTGTGGAGAGCCGGTCAGGAACCTGGTCAGCAGGTGTTAACCAGTCCGGTATTCCTGACCCTGATCAGAATTGAATGGGCACAATCCCTGGAGAGGAAGCTCATTGCTATTTGTAGGGAAGAAAACAGGCTCAGAGTGAGCAAGACATCTACCTGCGGTTACACAGCCCATAAGCCAGGGCTCAGCCTGTACATGCCCCTTAAGCTCTTATCCCCAGTCTCCATTGCTACCTTTGTGCTGGACAGAGACAGTGCGTGTGCGGGGCACAGGTTAGGCTATGCTGCTCTGGTATAAGATGAGAGTCCCCAGGTTATTTTTCCGTCCCTAACCTGGGGCCCCAAGAGGCTTGGTTTTCTTCAAGGCTAGCTCCCTGGTGGGTGCTAAAGTAAGAATGAGGGTCTTCGTAGGTCATTCACCCAGGTCGTTCATTTCTAAGGAGCACCTCTCATGACTCTGTCCCATCATGCTGGATACTGGAGTCATGAGGGGAGGTCCTCCAACCAGAGACCTGGCCTCAGTCTAGTGGTGAGACAGGTAGTGGCCTGTGAGCACACATAATCTTAGTGCATTACATAGGAACAGCTATGAACACAAGGCATTGACTGCAGACCCTAGAGGAGGGAGGTGACAGAGCTCTGGGTCATGGCAAAGGTCTAACTGTCAGTGGTCAGTCCAACACACCAGGCTAAGATACGGGTGAGCCAAAGGTTGGAGATATCATAGGCCGAATACCACAGCTGAAGAGCTGCAAGCCTGCAAGGAGAGGCTTCTGGGAAGGAGGGAGGGTCCTGCCTTGGAAACCCCCCACAGGATTCCTCCAAAGTCCCCTGCAAACCCGGGTCTGGATGCTGGTGTGATGGTCCTGGGTTCTTGCTGTCAGTGGCTAACCCAGGACTTGTAACATGGATTCACACGGGGACAGACAGACAGTCTTGAGGTCTGGTCCTGCCTCGGCCTCACTCAGTACTTCCAGGGAAGGTTTTCTGGACCCTCTCCTAGCCTTGGTTTCCCCATTTGTAAAGTGGGGTAGGTCTGACAGCCATGCTGTGGGTGACCAGTGGTGAACTGCTAGTGCCAGAGAGGTGTATCCAGAGACTGGCTAGTGAGGGCTGGACTGGGGAGGGTTGGCAGCTGCCCCTGGAACTGGACACACGGCAGGGGGCCTTTAATTGCTTACAGCTGTGTTGGTTGTGATCTTGGTTAGGGCCTTGAGAGGAAGGGACGGTGGAAAGCAGTGTCTGGGAGTTTAGGAATGGTCCCAATGTAAGGGTCTTCTTCAGTGTTCTCATGGGAACACTCAGCAATCAGGTTCTATGAGGTGTCCTCTGGGGACAGCCGCTTGCAGTGTCCCTTCCCCCCACTTTGTAGGGCAATCTGAGATCCCATATTTCTAAGACCTACCTTCTGTAGCTGGTACTCCCTCCCCTGGGTCCTCACAGCTTCAGTCTTATGTACTTAGCTCCCTGGCAGGATTTTAAGAAGCCCAAGGGTCTTCGTAGGTCACTCATTGAGCCCTTCTAAGGAGCTCCTCTCGTGACTCTGCCCCATCGTGATGGATACTGGAAACATGGAGGGGTAGTCCTCCAACTGGAGACTTGACCTCAGTCTGGTGGTGAGACAGGTAGTGGCCTGTGAAGTTTCTGGAGAGCAGTAAAGATCATTAGCTGAGTTGGGAGGAAAGGATGCATTAAAAAAAAAAAATCCCTGTTGCCCACCCCCAAGGCTGACTAATGTCTTTCTTGGGGGCTTGGCAGCTGGACTGTCTTGTCTTTCAAAGGTAGAATCCTTTTGCCACAATTTCTTCTCCCTTGGAATGAAGGGTATCCATGCCAGGCCCCTTCTTCATCACTCACACAGCCTTTGACTATCCCACACACTCACCATCCAGCTGCCTTTAGGTTAGGCTGGAACAGGAAAAGCCAACCTGGGCTCCTAGAGTTGTTGGCCTGAGGAGCAGCTGTCTCTTACAGCGTCTGCTCTGGCCACCATACCATGGACATCACCCTCCTCCAAGAAAGACACTGGCCAGCCTTGAGGGTGGGCAACAAGGATTTTTTTAATGCAGTTTTAGAAAATTTGCTTTTCCTCCCAACTCAGCCTATGATCTTCACTTCTCTCCAAAGACTTCAGGACCGGACATGCCGCAGCACCAGCTTTTTGGAGTCTTGGTCTCTTCTTTGGTACACCAGCCATGATTTAAAAAAAAAAAAAATCTGCTAGAGTTGCTAGAGTTGAGTTGTGAGAAGTACCTGAGTAGAGGACAATCAAGGACTTGTCGCTCAGTGTCCTGCAGTGGTCCTATTGGGTCATGATCATCATTGTTAGACCGAAGCGTTCTCTTTTCTTAACAGACCAATTCCTTGATGGGCACTGAAAGCAGGATTTGTGGTGAAAGCACTCTGCAGGGAGGGCTGAACCCAGCTAGTGGCAGTCCTGAAGTCCTGAGTGGGGACATGCTTACCATGGCTACCCAGACAGCCCAGGGCTAGTCTGTGTTCCAGACGGGGAGGGTGGGCATGTCTAGTCTGAAAGCTAGCAGGCCCTCCAGCCTTTCTGCAGCTCTCCACTGGCACTCTCCTCTGCTGGGCTTCTCCTCTTACTCCAGGCAGGATGTCTCTCAGCAGCTCCAGCAGGAACTTGAGGCCAAATTCTATAGCCTGTTTATGTAGAGCTGAACTTGTGCCCCAACCTCAGAGCCTTTGCCAAGGTGCCCAAAGAACCTGATTCAGGGTGGGAGAGAAGTGATGCTCAGAGGTCCCTCAATGAGGGAAGGTGAACCAGCTGGAAAGAAAGGCTTTTCCCCCATAGAACGACCCCATGTTGTAGTCGAGCTTGGGGGTGGCTGTGAGGGACTGAGCATAGTGACATTTGAGGGAAAGGAAGAAATTCACCCACTTCACTCTGAGACTTGAGTTTCCTGACCTCAGCACTTTTGAGTCTGTGACTGGGTTACCCTTTGCTGGGATCTGTCTTGTGTACTGTGTGGTTTTTGGTGGCCCTTGACTGACCACTATCTGTAAGATGCCAGTAACTTCTTTTACATTGTGACAACCCACAGTGCCCCCAGACATTACTACTTCCTCTCACTGGCTGACTCAGTTAAACCTTGGGACAGTGCTAGGGGCACACGGTGTTGCTACTCTCCGTGTCTCATGCTAGTTAAGTGGCAGGAAGACAAGTTGGCTGGCTTATGAAATGTCCCTCCAGCCATCAGGAGCCCCTGTGGAGAACATTCTTGGGGTCACTGCACCTCCCGGGTCCAGGAGTCCTGTTGTTCCCTATGCAAAGCTGGATCCCCAACTTGTAGTCAAGAGCTTATCTCAGCATCTTGGGGACCATAGATAATTTAGAATACCCAGAATACTTCTTGCCAGGTGACCTTTGAGGAGCTAGTCAGTTGCCCTGAGGAGCAGGAAGTGTTTCTCATCCCTCATCCCAAAGAATCGACCTGTAGTTAACTCTTATAGCAGCCCAGAGCAGAGAGTCCTTGTCCTCATTTTGCAGAAGAAACCAAAGTCCAAAGCAGTTGAGAGCCCTTCATGTGGTAGACAGGAGTCTTGATATTTAATGAGAAATTCTGGGAGGGGTGGGACGGCTACTGAGACATGGCCAAGGTCAGGGATATAACTGGCTCTGACTCCAGTGCAGGCAAACAATGCAGACCGCTTCTAATTTCAGGATCATCCCTAGGGTGCGAACTGTACCTTCTGTCCAGCCCCCGGGGTCTTAGGGATCCTCCTTCCCAGATCTTTCACCGGGGCCACCTCTCAAGATGCCTTCCTCTCTGTCTTCCCAGGGTGACATGGGAGCATTGGGTCCAGTTGGCTACCCAGGACCCAAAGGCATGAAGGTAAGTTAAATGAGGGTCCCTAAGTTCAGGCACCACCCCAACCGGGCATCCCAGAAAGAAGTCACTGGGAGGGAAGATGGGAGAGGCTAACCGGGAATTCAGTTCTTTGGCCCAGGAGCTGGTGAGCATCTGTGTGTCATTTAGGCCAGACGTCTTTATTGGAAACCAAGTCCACAAGCTGAGCGGGAGGCCAATGTGGTTCTGTGATGTAGGGCTCGTGTCCAGGGATGCAAAACCCTAGTGGCAAGCGGTGAGCTTTGTTCCCACAAATGGGACAGACTTGCCAAGGACAGCCCATGTCCTCGCCATCAGCCTCTCCTTCTGTGGAATTGTTTCAGGCATGGAGAGTCACTCCAGCTTCTCTCAGCTTCTCACACAACCCTTTGCCTTGTGAGGTGGCCATCACTGCCCACTTTGCTCATAAGAACACAGAGCCCCAAGGTGGGGACCCAACTCAGGATCTTGCAACATGTCAGTTCCTGACTTCTGTGGCCTTGGTCTATCTTGCAGGGACTGATGGGCGGCGTGGGGGAGCCCGGACTGAAAGGTGATAAGGTGATCGGAACTCTCCCTTACTGCCCTGGGTTATCCACATGCCCTCCTCCCCCCCTTACCTCTCTACTTGGCTCCTCTGCCTCACACTGTGTCTTCCCTCCTCTGTACCCACCATTCTGGCTTCTTCTGGTTTCTTGGTGTGTCGGGCTCAAGTGGACACAACTGTGGGAGCCTGATGACTGAGGTAGATAGGATTGGAGGAGCTGTGGAGTCACGGGTCTACAGTAAGTCAAGGCTGACCTCTGAATCTCAAATGCAGAGCATGACAGCAAGACAGGCAGGGATCACAGCCTCAGAACATGGAGGGTGGAGACCTCAGAGGTATCGGTGTCCCTGTGTGGCTATGAGAGTCCAGCCCTAGAGAGCACCCAAGCTGAAGCACTATGGGAACCCAGGCCAACCTCCAAGCACCACCTGCTTCCCTACTGCCACTGGGAAGGCCGCTCCTTGGCCTGTGCTCAACAGTGCTGCCGGTGAACTTTTGTTGTCTCAGCCATGGGCCAAACCTTGTTGATAGGGGGAGGTGAGTCCCAAGCACCTAACTTGGCTCCCACAGCATTAGAATGACAGCTGACTGGGGAATATAGGAGTGCTACGCCTTGTACAGACATCACTCTGCCTTCCCCACCAGTTTCTGTGTGAACCTAAAGTGCCAGAGTGTGGCATGTTTAGGGGCAACACTCTATGTACCCACAAGGGATGGACTCACTGCTCAGCCCCTCCTCACAGAGGCTCCTGCACCTGTGTCAGAGGGATGGGCTTTTCTGTCCTCTTGAGGCACCTGGGTCCCCAGAGAGTTCCACCACTGAATGGAACAAGTCATAAGACCCGAGTGGACGAGGCTCTGGGAAGTCACTTGCTCTAGAACCTACAAGGGACAACTGTGGAAACTGAGTCCTAGAGAAGGGAAGATACTGATCAAATCAAAGTCTGTGCTAATCAAAGTCCCTGGGCCCTTAGGAAATGGAATTTTCCAGGCCCACCCCCAAAAATGGATAGAGTCAGGTGGTATTATTCAGTCCCCCTGAAGCAGCTAGCAAGAGATGTGGTGCTAACTTCAGCTCTTTCTCTCCCTGCTACCTCTCTGTCTTCTCCCATCGTGCGTAAGCCTTGTTGCGGCCATTCTAGACTTTACCTGGTACTGTCCTTCCAGACCCTTCCAGCCCTCTCTGGAAATAAAGGGCTTGTGGGGTTGATGGGGGTGTCCTGACACCTGTATGCTCTAAGCCTTGAGACATCAGTTCTGTGGAAGAACTGAAGTCCTGGCCAAGGAGAAGGAAAATGGGGTAAATGAAATTGTGGCAGAGAGCTTTGCACAGGTGACTGGGGAGGGGCTGGCCTCCAGCTTGCAGTGCTGGGAAACACAGAAATGAACCTGGTGCCATCATGCCCTTGTCACAGCAGCTGGTGAGGCCACCAGAGGCACAAACAAACTGAAAGAGGAGGAAGTCATCCAAGGCCGTTTGGAAGATGGAGAGAGGGAAAGCTGTCCTGCCCCTTGGCTGGGTCAGGGTCTCCAGCTTGTGCTCTGGTGGCCGTATACCTGCTGTGTCTAGCCCTCCCAGGACCACGGAGACCTCATGCATCCCTGTATTCTCCTGCTCATTCTGACTTTCCATGGCCCCTCCTGGCCTAAGCAAGGCAAGGCATATCCTGGAGTGGGCTCCTGCTTAGCCTGGCTCTCCAGATCGTGTCCTGGTTTCCTAGGTGACTTTTAAGCTTTCTTTTTCTGAATTTTAATATTTTCAGCCCTTCTTTGCATATGACAGAGAGAGAGAGAGAGATACCTCCCCAAATTCTGCAGCCTTGTACAAGACTTTCCAAATAGAAAAAAGAAAAACAAAGCAATTAATATAATAATAATTTTTTTCAATTCCAACTTTCGTTCTGATGATATAGTTGTGGGTCAAATGTCATGGCCTTTGCTGCCATATTGGTCTTCTGAGATTGCTGCTTCCTCCTGTTGCTGGGACTTCATAAGATCTCAGTGACCAGAGCTAGTAGGCTACTGGGAAGGGCTTCAAGATGGTTCCAGCCCCAAGGGGAAGCGCCTTTCCATCTGGCCTAGGCACAGGTCATTTACCGTAACTAGACCAGGAGGGAACAGAAAAGGTCTCCCACTGCCAGTCCTGCACCAAACATATACTCAATCCATCTCAGAAAGGACCCACCCAGAGCTCACGCAGTCTTAACAAGTCAGCTATTGGGTGTCTCCCACAACAGCTGATTAAAAGCAGTTAATTATAAGCCAGCTGCTGGTATGGCAGGAAGACAGGAAGACATGACAGCTCACAGCAGGCGTAGTGGCTGGGCTGTTGTCTCTGCAGCTTTCCCACTTCCGTCCATCAACTGTTGCTGAAGAGGCTGAAGGATGAAGAAATTGTCCTACAGGAAAACCAATGTTCTCTATGAAAGGGCAGGGTGGCCTTGGCAGTGCTCTGAAGAACTGTGGAATGGGAGGGATCCCCTCACCCCGGGCTCCTTGCCCCACCTAGGGGATGGGTGCTTGACCTCTTTAGAACCAAGGCTGCTGCCTGCCACAAGAAAAGCCTCCACAAGGCTCCACTGGATCTGCTGTTCAGGATTGCATGCCCCCCTCCTTATAATCTCTTTGCTGGTGTGTACTCAGGGTGAACAAGGGGTTCCAGGTGTGTCGGGAGATCCTGGCTTCCAAGGAGACAAGGTAATTTTTATCTGATGCCTCCAGCCCCACCTCCCTCCTTATTCTTCTTGCCTAGGGCCCATTTGTCAGGTGGCATTTCCCATCCACCTACCCATCACTTCTTCCTGGACCACATAGTGGCCTCTGGACTTCTTTCCAGGCCCCTGCCACCTATCTCAGTCTGTCTTTCCTCACTGCCCCAAATTGTCCTTTTGAGGGCACATCTTTGGTCTCGTCATACACTGTCAATGATTCCCAGTTGTTTTTAGGGACAAATCCTGGTGCTTCACCCAGTGGCACAGGATCCCCGTCTCTGGCTCCCTGACAGTCCTCTGCTTTTCCTCTTCTTGGTTGTATTCCCGACCCACTAAACTGTCCTGGGATCTTCAGGCTCTTTGAATGCACCACTTCTCTTTCTGAATGCAGACCCTGGCCTCGGCACCACCCTGTTCGGGTGCCGTTTTGTTTCTACTTTCTCAGAAAGTGGCCACTGGTGTCCTGGGCCCATGTCTGTCTCTCACAATACTCTTTTCCTTAGTTTGGGGACCTGTGCTTAGCCTCTTGCAGACTCAATTCCTTGAGGAACAGAGCCCTAGACTGCCCAGACAACTCTGCTCCAGTCCTGCACTCAACAGTGAAAATTCAGGACAAGTTAGCCAGAGGGAGGGAAGGAAGGAGGCAGGGACTAGCTGTGCTGACAGAAGGAACAAGGGATGAACCATGGTGCCCTTGATCTCCAGAGGCCGGTTGTGGCCTGCTGAGAATGGTTCCTCTGCCTGGGTTACACCATGTGGCCACATCTGGCCCTCTCCCGGCCATCCCACCAGGCCCAGTTGTTGACCAACTCCTCCTTCCAATCCTCCCAGCCGGCCTATCCTGGCCCAGTGTCCATGTCTGTGTTACAGCATACAGGCCTGGCTGCTCTTCTCATGGGCTCTGGTCACATGTGGCCTGAGGGCACTGCAGAGCTAGTATGGACCATGATTCCCCAGGCTCTGTACAGTAGGAGGCAGCTCCCAACGCTGGTACCCAGGCCTTGGGGTACAGACAAATGTGAACTCATCCCAAGCCTGCAGGGGGGAAGGGAGGCCTTCATCTTCCTGAAGATCTGTTTTCTAGGCCTGGGCTGGCAGGAAAATAGTGTGGTTGCTCCTGTCATGTCTGCTCTCAGATATCCTCGTTTGCTTTCTCTTTCACAGGGGAGTCAGGGCTTGCCAGGGTTCCCAGGTGCCCGGGGGAAGCCAGGGCCTCTGGTAAGTTCTTCTTCTTCATCCCTCCACCTGGCTGTAGCTTTGGAATACTGAGGCCCACACCCTCCATCTGCTTATGGACCATGGCTGGGTTGCACCCACATCCAAGACTTCCTTTTGTCTTCCAGCAGTCCTGGGGCTGAGGCACACATGGCCACTGACCAATTTTCTGGATACAATTTCTGAAACTGGGGGCCAGAAGTCATGCTGGGTACTAGACAGGCCCCAGGCCCTGCACACCAATGGGCTCTAATTGGAACCAGACTCTGCAAGCCCATGGACACTACTGATGTCATCCACCCCATGTCACTAAATGTTAGGGTGTGCAGCACCTTTTTTTGTCACTTTCTTCCAATGCATACTGCCCACACTCAAGGAACAGAGGGGTGGGCAGTGATGGTTACTTTCATTTCTTGATGTGGAAATTTAGATTCTGAAGGCTGAAATGACTTGCTTGGGCCTCGGCTTGTGCACATAGCAGAAAACATTGTAGTAACTACCTCTTTTTAGCCAACTAGGCTGATTTTACTCACGTAGTTCCAGAACTTTCTGACTACCTTCAGTCAAGGATAGGATATTGGTAGAAGGTAGGGGCCATGCTCATCCTGTGTGTGTAGTGACCCTGTGTCTTCCACAGGGCAAAGCTGGAGACAAAGGCTCTCTTGGGTTTCCTGGACCTCCTGGTCCCGAGGTACGTGATCTCCTCCCACCCCTTCATCTGACCAGGGCTTGTTGTTATGCCTAGAGATAGTGAAGGAATTGCTATGGATCACACATAAAACCATAAAACTAGAGACCAGGGCAAGGCTAGAAATGGGTTCAGTGATGCATGATAGGATTCCAAGACTTGGATGGGAGAAGAGGTAGGAGAATGATTGGGGGCTCAAAGTCAGCCTAAGCTATGTAGCTAGACTCTGTCTCAAAAATTAAAAGGAAAAAGGAGAGAAATTCACAGGTCCATACCCTCTGTTTCTCTTCCCTCTTTAGCTTGTCCTATTTCACCCAGGGACCCCCCCAAGCTAACCTCAGAGTCCCTCCCCAGTGGTGACCAACCGAACACTTGTTACCACAGAGGCATCTTCAAAGGTCTTCAGGGCTGCTGTCCACCCCTTTGAAATCTGGGTCTACTTACAGGGGTGTCCTCTGAACCTTTCTTGCCCTGGCCACTCCTTGGGACTCAGTGCTCCTAGACATGGTGTGGAGGAAAGGGAGCCGCTGATTCTAGGTTGGCTGGACAGAGTGAGACAAAGGGTGGTAAAGCCAGCTAAGTACCTGGGAGCTCGGAGAACGCCTGGCAGCTGCTTAAACACATGATGATGAACATCTCAAAGCTAGACCATAGATGCCAAGTGGGCGCTCACTCTGGTGCCACTAACCTGGTCCCCTCTAACAGCAGTATGCTACCCCAACCAAGTTTTCTGTCCACCTCAGGCTTGTGGCCCCCAGTCCCCAGCCTGGGCTTCCATTCCTCACTCAGAGCTCCCTGGCCTCAGGGTCTTGCTCCTCCATGAGATTTCCTGCAGCCAAGGGAAGAGCCTGGCCCTACTGGCTCTCCCAAGCTTTCCAAAGATCACTCATAGCCTTCCCCAATGGATGAGAGCGTGCTTCCTAAAAGCCACAGTCTGACTCTCCACTGTGTTGACTTTGGCCAGGACACAACCTATCTTTAGACAAATGAACTTGGCCTCTTCTCCATCTGCTGCTCACTGTGGAAAAAGACTCCTGAGTTTGGATTTCCCAGCAGCCTGGGTAGTGAAGGAGAAAAGCTCACTCCTGAATGTGGACTGATGGACTGATGAGGCTCTTCTTGGGCCAGGAGCTGGGGGAGAGAGAGAATGTGCCATACAGTGGTGGGGGTACAGAAGAGCTCTGTTTATGGATGGGAAAAACAAGGCTTGAAGCCCAGGAGGGAGCACCTCAGGGTCGATGTTCAGTAGCAGTTCAGCTTGACTCTGGCTCCCAGGGTCTCTCCGGGGTCTGCCTGGCCAATCTTTGTACTGCTTTGATTGGCTGACTCCATAGCCAGGAATGGCTCTGGCTGGTGGAAGGCAGAAGCCATGAGTGTGCTGGCTGTCAGGACTAAGGAGGGAGGACCTGCCCAAAGTCCCCTGATTGAGTGGCCTCCTTTATTCAACCCCAGAACTGAATCAGGACCCTGACTGCTATGTTCCCACAGGAAATGGGCAACCCCAGGCAGGGGTAGTTTCTCAACACAAGGGACCAATCTCTTGCAGTTTTATATGGTGAACTCACTGTCAGGTAACAATCTAAGCACTTGGCGTCACTTACTCATTTCAACCTTAGTACTGCCCAGTGAGGTATTTGATTCTAGTATCGAATCTATAGGCCAAAGCCTAGAGAGGCTGAGTAACTTACCCCTCACACAGGGAGTGAGTAACAAGACAGGATTTTGGTTCCATTTTGAGGAAACTTCAGCTACTAGCTCCAAATCCAGGACTGTGTGCCTAGTGTGGTGGCACACACCTTTAATCCCAGCACTCAGGTGTCAGGAGGTGGACCTCTGTGAGTTCAGGACCAGCCTGGTCTACATAGCAAGTTCCAAGATAACCTGGGCTACATAGTGTGAGTATCTAAAAAAAAATATATTCAAGACCATTTGTAACTTTGACAGGAAAAAAAAAGACACAAGGATTTAACAGAAATTACTAGTATAAGGTTAAAAGGAAGAAATGAAAAACCAACATTAGACAAAGTAGGATGGGAGTTCAGTCACAGAGAGTCTGAAAAAAAAATAATAAAAGGCCTTGATTTAAGTAGGGCTGCTCTAAGCTCATGGGTTTCTAGCCTGGATTAAGAGTTATTTCACATAAAACACAGAGAGGGGTGTTTCCATACTGGTTTATGGAAACTGACCCACTAGAGACAGCTAGGCTAAAGGGCATTTTGCCCCTGGCTTGAGAAACAAACTCTGCAGTGGGGAAAGAGGTCCCCAGCAGAGGCACCAGCGTGTACAAGGGAAGGCAGCCTCTCTATCCCAGACTTGAATTGTCTACTGTGTGCTCACCATAGGACCCTCAAGACTGCTGGCCAGGGTGGGAGTGTGTTGCAGAGTCCAGCCCTCTGGGCAAAGGATCTTAGGAATCTGGCTTCTGATAGGAGGGGCCATGATGGAAGACAGTAACAGTTGCCTCTGCACAGCCGACATGGCAAATCATGGCCCAAAGGACAAATGTGGCTCATGGGGAAGGCTTCTCAGGCAGGACAGCTGACTCAGGGCCCAGTGTCCCCGGAACGTGGGACTCCATTCTCTGACCCAGATGGGCATGTGTGATGGCCTTCATGTGTTCCTGAGTGGTCTTCTGTACCTCTGCTCCCCCACCTCTCTCTCAACAAGTCTCATGGAACGCAGATTGTCTCTGAACTTGATAAGTAGTTTAGGGTGGCCTTGAAATCTTGTTCTTCCTGTCTCTGCCTCCGTCTCCCAGTGCTAACTAAGATCAAAGACATGGGTCACCACACTCAGTTCCTCAGCCACTCTGAGAAGTCAGACTTAGGGACTAAAGAGAAGCGATCAGGTAGCTGCCCCCCACCCTCACCCCCCCACGCTACATGACAGTAGTGGGTAGGGGTGCACACCATTTGGGGGGATGGGAATGTGTTCTGAGCACCTGCCAACTGGCCCAGGTGACCTGGCTCTCTGCTTTCCTACAGGGTTTCCCAGGAGACATTGGCCCCCCAGGGGACAATGGCCCTGAAGGCATGAAGGTAAGTCCCCTCCCACCTAAGATCCTTAGCTGAAGAAAGGTCAGGGCCCAAGATGGCTGTCCTGCTCAGGAGTCCTGCTAACCTGACATGAAGGTACTTCTTCTGAGACCCTCTCTGTTCTCTTTTCCCAGGGTAAGCCTGGAGCCCGAGGTCTGCCTGGACCCCCTGGGCAGCTGGGCCCTGAGGTGAGATGGCCCAGTCCCCTCCTGTCCCTCTTTGTCCTCTCTAACCTGTCCCAGCTGGCTCTGTCCAGGGTGCCAAAGCCTTGACTGGGGCCAGGACCACTTCGGATCCATCACCAGAGCACCCTGCCTATGACTGTTCTCTGACCTGGTGGGACAAGTGACTTCTTTATATACCTATCACAGTTTCTCAGTGTCAATATGAGAGGATAAGAAATGTCAGACCCTTCGTGTAAATGGGTCTTTGAAGATCCAGGGAGGGAAATGACTGCCAGGCCCCGTGTTAGTAGCAGGCGGGGCCTTAGAACCCAGGTGTGCCTCAGCCCTGTGATATTCTCACATATGCTCCTGAGAGCCACTAAGGTATCATGGAAATACACGTCTTACCTAGCTGGTATGTCCTGCACCTGGTGAGGAGGAGCTGGCCTCAAGTCTGTTGGACCTTCTACATGTAGCCTGGCATTTGCTTGTACATGAGGCCCTGAGCCTTGCTTGGCATCGTGGAAGACAGCCCTGGGTGAATGAGCAACCACAAGTAGCCTTTGCTGACGTGATTCTTTCTCTGAGCTGGGTGTGGGTCTGGCAGGGTCCCAGTGCTGGCTCTAGGAATCACTGCGTGGGGCTGCTTTCTTGGAAACTGGAGATACTTGCTGCAGGGCTTGCTTTGAAGGGCCTGTGGTCAGGCCCAGGCTGCCAGAAGGATCAGGCTGGAGGCTTCTGTGACCTTAAGAGGACTGGAGGGTCATGACCATGAATGAGAATGGAAGGGAGAGACAGGAGAGACAGTTGCAGCCTAGGCCTTTATCTGTGCTAACCCTTACTGAGCCAGGCTCTGGGCTTATGAGGCCACTCACGCCTTCGAACATTCACCAGGACACTGTGCCTGTCTGAGTGCTGTGTGCAGGGTGGTATGACATCTTTAAAACAATATGTCACCCCTGCCCTCTAGGACACAGCTGAAGCCTGTCACTGAGGATTCACTCTGGGGAAACTGAGGCACTCCAGGGCTAATATCTGCTAGGGAGTAGACAGCAGAGCTCAGAACCAAGTCTGTTTTTGAGCTGCAGCCTGAGGTCCCATTCTTCAACAGCTCAGACACTGGGATTTGCGGTATGACCCTTGGGCAGAGAGTGGTGGACATCTTCCAAACCATGGGACCAGGCTGTGGGCCAGGCACTCCACCCACCTGTGAGGACTCTACACACTCTGCATTTCCCCCACTTTAGCACAAGTTCTCCCAGAATCCTACTTTAACTTTCTCCTTTGCCTTTCTTCTTTTCTCATGTCCTAGGGAGGTGAAGGACCCATGGGGCCACCAGGAGTCCCTGGCTTGGAGGTGAGTGTTGCTGGCCAAGAGGAGGTGGGGCTTCTTGGAGTTGAGCCAGTGGGCACAGGCAGGGCAACTTTTTGGCTAGTGGTCTGAAGAGCAGCCAGCAGGGAGGCCTCTGGCCAGTCAAAGAACACAGGAAGTGGCCTAAGGAGAGAGACTGAAGTGTGTCAGTGGCCTTAGCTGCCTGTTTGATTCTTTTGGATTCTATGAGGCCATTTGCTGCTGTATTTTCCCAGGAGCCGCTCACTTTGCTCAGTCTTATCAGAGAGGAATGATAGAGGCTGGAAGAGTGGAAGGTCCGGCCCTGGGTCCCACAGCTAGGATGTAGTGCTGGATGCCCAGAGCCGAGGTGCACATTTTCTTCCCAGCTTCCAGCTGCCTTGGAGAACACTTACCTGCCCCACCTGCACCTCCCACAATGGTGTTGACCAGAAGTCCACAAGGCTTCTGACCTCAGTATCTCTTTACATTCAGAAAGGATGGAGCACCCAAAAGCACTTGCTAGTGTGAACCACATCTTATTGATGTGAATAATTAAAGCAAACACACTCTGCACGTGTTTATTAATTAATTCAGTGGAAATTAATGATAAACCTGTTTCTTTTTCTTGTCCCAAATCACTATATTTTGTGAAGCAAAACAAGCGAGTAGGACAAAAGCGGCATTGCTTTCCTATTTTTGCAAACCTCTTTAATGTCACTCTGGTGAAGTCAGCTGGGTTCTTCTGTGATGACAGAGATATCGTGTCACTGAAAAGTCCCCCACATCCATGATAGAGAGAATGATGGAGGCAGATGGCATCTCAGGTCCACTGTGAAGTAGACTTTCCCACCTGAGTCTCCTCAAAGGGTCCCTGGGAGCTCAGAGTTTTCTGACCATGTATGGAAGACCTCAGTCAGGAAGCATGCATTACCCTGCGCCCAGGTGCTCTGCCCAAGCCTCTTCTGGTCCTCTCCCATAGAAAGTAGGGGTCATTGTCCCTATTTATGAACAGCCCAGGGGACAAGGAACATTGCTGAGGCTACAAAGCTAGAGACCATCTTTGAATTCTTCTGTCTGGATGCCTGGTGACATTGGGTCTCTACATCATCACTGTCCCCTCTAAGCATAGCACTTCACCGTGCTGGACTCCTAGGATCCCTCAGCACTGTCTCTGGCAGTGCCTTTCATGTACCTCTCTGTTGCAGGGTCAGCCTGGAAGGAAGGGGTTTCCTGGGAGGCCTGGCCTGGATGGCTCGAAGGTGAGGAGACTTAGGCAGTCTGGAGGGGGCAGGTGGGGGAAGTGGAGGTGGGTCTGACATATAAGGCCCTCAGACAAACCCTGAATCACACGGCTAGTGAAAAGGGCAAAAAAAAAATGGTCCTTATTCATCCCTGGGTGTTGGTAACAGAGGAGGGAAAAGGAAGCATACATAGCCTAGATGTCCAACAGAGGGGGATTGTTCAAGTAACGGGATAGAGTCCAGACACCCTGGGGCAGGCTGGGAATGGGAGCATGGGCAGGGGTGGCACCTGCTTTCTTCCTGTACTGAGCAGGAAAGTGCGAACTGGAGTCAAAGGAGATTTCTGTTTTCTTCTCTGGGCCTTGTACCACAAGTATGCAGTATGCTTGCTAGTGGGCCTTTTTATTTTTAATGATCAAGATAAGAACTGACCCAAGTAAGGGAGTGGGGTACTTTTCTTATCTCAGTGACAAAGAACCTGACACAAAACTAGTAAGGGAATGTCTTAGGTAGGGTCACTATGCTGTGATGAAATGGCATTACCAAAAGAAAGGGTTTATTTGAGTTACATTTCCACGTCACTGTCCATCACTGAAGGAAGTCAGGGCAGGAACTCAAGCAGGAACCTGGAGGCAGGAGCTGATGCAGAGGCCATGGAAGGGTGCTGCTTATTGACTTTCTCTTCTTGCTCAGCCTGCTTTCTTATAGAACCCAGGGCCACCAGCCTAGGGATGGCCCTACCCACAATGGGCTAGACCCTTCCTGTCAGTCACTAGTTAATAAAAATGTCCTACAGGCTTTCCTACAGCCTGGTCTTATGGAGGCATTTTCTCAACTGAGGGTCCCTCCTCTCAGATGGCTGTAGGCTGTGTCAAGTTGACATAAAGCTAGCCAGCACAGGGAAGAAGTATTTATTTTGTCTGTCAGTTTAAGAAGGTGCAGGTCCCCCCTATATTACTCCAAGTAGAAGATGAGCATCGAAGAATCTCCAGTGGGAGATGATTGAATTGGTGGTAAGCCATTCTCTTGGCAAGAAAAACCACTTGCTTCAACTGTAGACAGACTTCTGTCCAAAAAGGACAAAACTTGGAAGCAGGTAAGTCGACAGCCTAGCTCTGCCAAGACAGGGTAGGTAAGTCCTTCATAATTCCTGCTCTACAACCAATGTCTGTCAGAGAAATGGGGCCAAATGGCTGAAGATTGATGCTGTAATGTATGGAGAGAAAATGGGAACTGTCCAGGCAGCCACTGGTATGTCATTTTTTAGTTTTGGAAGCTGCAGGCCCTGCACTTCCTATATAATCAGATATATTTATCCCTCTCAGGTCTCTGAGGTGGTTGAAGAATAGATAGCTAGAGTCTCATAGTTAAATTTTGAGTTGTTTAGGAATCAAGAGGGTGTTCTGGATCTAAGAAGATATTTTTAAAATTATGAGGCAAGTTAGTATGAAAGCTGAGTTAGATATAGAACTTTAAACTCATGGAGATGGTTAGATAGTAGAATGTTAAAGTCAGGTGCCAAATACATATGGACTGGACATTGGGAATGTATGCTAAGCCATATAACTCTTATAATCGTGGCCTATTTATTTCTATTGTTTTGTATTGTATTTATAGTTATAAGAAAAAGAACCATTATTTGGACTGAAAGGGAGAGCTATTGGGGGGAAAATAAATACCTTAAACTGAAAAAAAAAAAAGAAGGGAAGAGGATGGTGGGGCTGAGGGGGAGGAGGGTGGAAGGGTGTGACTGGAGGGGGGAGTAGGGAGGGGATTGTGATTGAGATGTAACTTGAAGAAATAAAAAATAAATTTAAAAAAAAAAGGTGCAGGTCGCCATGGTAAGAACGGCGCTGTGGAGTTCATGGTGGCAGAAACATGTCGCTGGTCCTCTTCACATCTAGGCAGAGCAGGAAGCAGAAAGCAGGGGATGGTGGCTGTCTCCTTCTCGTCTTATTCACTTGGCCCTGAGCCCTTGGGCTGCTGCGGCTCCAAATCAGAGGGAGTCTTTCTGTCTCCGTTAACTTCCCTAGAAATGCCATCATAGACACATGTGTGTGTTTTGGTGGCCATTTCAAATCCAGTCTGGCTGATAATGAAGATTATCATTTCCAAGGAAGGCCCTTCAAAGTGGGCTATATTGGGCTAAGTCTGTGGTTCCCTTGGAAAGAGGAGTGTAGGAAACAGTTGGAGGAGCCTTTGCCCTGGTGATCACCTTCCTCCAAGGGAGTGACTGTCCATGTCTGGCCTGGCCCTGCCAACATTTCTAAGAATGACATCTGAGAAGGAACTGAGGAGAGAGTGGGACTATGGCTAGGACACGTGAGCTATATTTCCTTCCTAAGTTCCTGTCTTT
Source organism: Lophiomys imhausi (assembly GCA_907164525.1). Lineage (NCBI taxonomy): Eukaryota > Metazoa > Chordata > Mammalia > Rodentia > Muridae > Lophiomys > Lophiomys imhausi. Next base: position 797,267 of record CAJQZJ010033958.1, read on the forward strand.
GTGAGCCTGTGTTCTGCCCTCTGAGGTCTTGCCACAGTTCCTCAGATACAGTTGGGTTTCTGTGGTGGATAGATTCATCCCAGGGCGTCTGTTAATCACTGATCCACTCATCCTATGGAGAGACTGTGGCTGCTATGGGCACCTGTAGAGTAATCATCACAGACCATAGCTTCCAGGCAAAGCCATACCAGGCCACCAAGTTCTAGAAGCTGGGAGGCTGAGCCCACACAGAGACAAGACTATCTGTGCTGGTGGCAAAGCTTGGGAGGATGGAGGTTTAGCTTCCTAATTATCTTTACCTGCAATTCCCAGCTCTTCCTGCAGTGGGCAGCCTGCATGGGAATTGCCCTCAAGTCAGGGTGACCAAGGTCCCAATTCTAGCCCTTCTTCAAGCTGTCTGTGTGACCTTACAGACCTTCCACCCCAACAAAATGAATTGAGTTGCTTGAAGTCCCACAGGAGCAGGATGCTCAGGAACTTTGCTACCCATTCAGAGGGAAAGAGACTATAGTGTTGGGGCAGGGTGGTGCTCTCTGGTTGCTACTAGCTGTTTGGATTCTTCAAGGCCAAAGTCTGGAGACTGGGCTTCTGATTCATTCTCACCAATGACACCTAAGGTCACTTGGCCCTGGGGACTTCCTCGAATAACCATTTGATGTCCCATCTCCTGACCTGACTTACCCTCTGTTTTGTTCCTTTGCAGGGGGAACCAGGAGATCCTGGACGGCCAGGGCCCGTAGGTGAACAGGTAAGTTAGTGATGGTGTCAACACAGTGGCTTCCCTTGGAGTACTTACCTATGCTAAGCCATAACTAGGTGGTCACTGAATCCTCAGGCTGGTAACATACCAGAGCCAGGAGGTCCCTGAATTTTTGGTGCATTTGCTCAAAGGGTCAATGTAGTTTCATTTCCTACAACTGGGATTAAACCAGAGAGTTCACCAAAATGATTGTGTTCCCTTAGCTCAGTGGTTCTCAACCTTTTGGAGGTTGGATGATCCTTTCATAGGGATCACATAAGACAAGGTGCATATCAGATATTTACATTAAAATTCATAACAGTAGCAAAATTACAGTTATGAAGTAGTAACAAAAAAATTATGGTTGAGGTCCCCACACCATGAGGAACTGTATTAAGGGGTCATGGCATTAGGAAGGTTGAGAACCACTGCCTTAGCTAGAGAAATAGATCCACTCTCCAGAGGCTCGAGGTCCAGGCCTCCCTAAATTGTAAAGAAGAAACTCAAAACAGAGGCTCTGAATAGTTGGGAAGCAGGACAAGGTCTGCAGAAGAAAGGTTGCACCTTGTCAGTCAAAGGATATTAGAGGATCATCATCCTCTTCTACTAGTTAGAGAAGCCCTTCTGGGTTCTGTGTGCATGGCTACCCTGAGGCCTCCCTCCAGTGCCTCCTGCAAGCGTGGCCTCAGGGCTCAGAAATGGAGTTGGGATGATATTTTCCACTCCTATAAATGAAGACCCTCTAGGAACTTTGGAAGGGGCTTCATCAAGCATGAAGGAAGACTAATACTGGGGGCTCAGAAGAATTTAGTTGTACCCAGAAGTACTGTCCATGGCGTGAGACTCACACATGACAGGTTTCCTTGCCAGGCCTGTGACATCTGTTGAGAGAGAGAGATAGGAATTAAAGCTGGGGGAGACAAAGATGTTTGAAATCTTTCAGCGTCATTCAAGCATATTCTGTGGGAAGCTAGGAGCTTGGGAAGACTACTGCACCCTAGATATATTTCTTGACTGGAAAAAACAGCATAGTTCATAGTTTTGTTAATAATAGTGAGCCCTGGGGAAATAGATATTTAGAACCCTATGCCATCAGGACATGGGGATCCTTGGAAGTCATTTTCTCCAGGACTCTGGCCATTTTCTGTGCCTTAGATACATTTGTACACTAAGGAAGCCTGTAAACCCCTCCTTCAAGTAGACTTAAGTACATGAAGTGAAGGAGTCAAGGGCAACCAGTTGTATAGAGCCAGATGCACACAGAAAATGTGTCTAAATGTGGCACACATGTATCTACTTCCTGATTAATACATTCAACAATGATACCTAACAGTGACCTCCATGTCAAGGGATAATGGTGCTTTGAGATCTGTGTAGGATGATTGTAGTGACGTGTAACCAGATGTACAGTCACAAGTGTTAGATGCCACTGGGACTGGTTGCATACATTCATATTTAAAGAACAATGAAACATTTTGATGAGAGGATAATGTATATAAAAAGTTATAAATTGTTCTGTTCAAGTTCCTGGACCCTCCTCATTCCATCCATAGAAGCTTATAGAGACCCAACCCCATCCCCGCTGGGTGAAGAAACCCTGGATTCTGGCCCATATTGGCAGTTTAGTTCACAAACTTGGGAGGAGAAATGGGGTAAATAGTATGCTCATAGCGGGTAATGGTGGAACTGGGGCCGAGAAGGACAAACACGCTGCCTGGGATGTCCCTGGCTCACAGGAACAGTGGAGCCCCCAGCTAGCTGTGTTACAAACTGGCAGGAAGGAAGGCTGTCTGAGCTGAGACTCAGTGCTGGCCCCTGCATTTACTGTGAGGCACGTGAGATCACCAGCCCCTCTCCATGTGGCCACCCACAGGGGTGGGTGTTTCCTGGCAGACCCACAGGCTCCCCAGGAAAGATCCCCCATGCTCACACCACAGGCCCTGCTGGTAATCACAGTAACGGGTTCATTTACTGCTCACCCATGAGGCTCGGTGCCATGTGCTAGACACAAGCATCTGCAGCCCCTCCAGCAGTTCTGTGATGGGAGCTCTTATGACTCCCATTTTGCAAATGAGTAAACTGAGGCCCAGAGAAATTAGGTAGCTTGTCCAAGATCTCATAGGCATAGCATAGCTCAGAACTGACACTGGCTCTTAAGAGACTCTGGGGTCCGCAGTGCTACCCAAATGGCTCACTCAGATCCCCTCTGGCTTCTTGTTGGAGGTTTATGTCGTCTAGGTCCCAACAAATAATAAATTTAAAGAAGCCATGAGATTTCTTTCTCCAGGACTGTCAGGCATCAGATCCCTTTCCACAGGGCCATGCTTGTCCCCTTCCCTGACACTGGTTATGTGTCTAACTACTCCCTGGTGGGGAGTTCCGATGTTGTCTCAGACCTGTGGCTTTTTAAAAGCATCAGGGTCTTGAACAGTCAGAGCCATCAGGAGATGGAAGGGAACTTTATTGTTGCTAGTTCTGTAGATAACCTACAGGCAGACCAATCTGTTTAGGGTTCATAAACCTGGAGTTTTGAGTAAGAGTGATTGATGTAGACAGAGTGCCAAGTGCAGGGCCAGGCACATGACAAGCCTTCAGTACATGCACCCATAGTTATTAATGTCACTGTCACCTTAGAAATGCCCCAGTTTATTTGATGTATTGATTGTTTGGTTTTGATTTTTGAGACAGGGACTCACTATGCAGCCCTCCCTGCCCTGGTACTTGCTACATAGCTCAGACTGGACTCAAACTCTGGATTATGTCTTGAGTCTCAGTGTCTCAAGTACTAGGATTATAGGTGTGAGTTATCATGTGCCCATGTTTTGTTTAGTCGTTGCAAAAGTAAGTACATGGCTGTCCTCTGTGACACACTATTCCTGAGCCTATAGCTCATACTGCAGCCCCTCATATCACCTCTGAAAGACTCTCTGGCCAAGACAGGCCGAGAGGCCATCCTTTGGGTGGTGATGGCGCTGGTCTACTCTGTCATGCACATCCTTTGGGGCCTCCAGTGGAGGGGAGGCGCAAAGGGACTTTAAGGTGCATCCTCTGAATCCTCACCTCCACCCCCTTGGCTGCAGCCACAAGATGCTCACAGCCCCTAGGAGCTTGCCACTTACAGCTGTCTTTGGAGAAGGAAAAATGGGCTTTGTGAACTGAGCAGTGCCTCTCCTCCTCCCAGCTCCCTGGCAGGTAGCCTGGCTCTCCAGCTTAACTGACCACCAGTCCCTGGGCTGTTAACAGCCCCAGGTGTCGCCTCACTCTGGTCAGAAGTGAGGGGGCAGATTTCACAGGACAAACCCACCCACCCCCATATGTCCTAACTCACTGGGAAATGCCTGGCTGTATATCTGGTGTCTCCCAAAGTTTTTTTTTGCCCTCCTGACCCACACAGAGGATATGTGTCTCAACAGAGGGGAGGTGGGTTATAGCAAGGTGTTCTACCTCCTTGGAGACTCTTGGCTGTTCACCTGCCTTAGGCTTATCCACACTTACTTGCTCAGGGTGACAGCAAGACCACTAAAGGGCCTCTGAAACCCAGAGGCAAGTTGTTACACAGAAGACTTAAAAAGAGCCACAGGAGGCGGGTATGTGTGTGTGTGTATGTCTGGGTGTGGGGTGTGTGTGTGTGTATGTATGTATGTATGTCTGTCTGGGTGTGGGGTATGTGTGTGCATGTGTGTATGTATCTGTATATGAGCTGTGTGTGTGTATGTCTCTGTGTGTGTTTGTGTTTCTGTATATGCTGTGTATGTCTACGTGTATCTGTGTTTGGGTGTCTGTCTCTGTGTGTGTGTTTATGTCTGTATGTCTGAGTGCATGTGCTTTCAGGAAAGGGAAGCCCTTCAGTAAGAAACCTCCACTTCCCAAATTCCACCCTATCTCTGCTGTAGGCTGGTAGGTGTTTCTGTTTCAGTCAACAAGTTTGTTTCTCTCTGAAACAGTCCCAGAGCCCCCAAAGATGGAGACAGATGGCCTCTTCTCAGCTCACCGCCCCCCCCCCCCACAACTCCAGTTCTCCAAATGTGTAGAGATCCCAGCCTGCTTCTGGCATGGGAAGAATGCTCAACTCCCAGGGTTGCTGGCAGCAGCCCCACCGCTTGGCTCTCAAATCTGAACCATCTGGCGGAGTGGTGGGGAGAAGCAGGCCAGAGGCTGTGGTCGTCCACAGCTATTGGAGTCACCAAGCATGGGATGGGGGAGGGGGAACGACGTCTGGAGGCCCCAGAAGAGAGAAAACCTTGAACACTCAAGCATGCCCCCAGATTCACTTGTTTTTTCCGGATGTGTCCTCCTCAGGGGCTTATGGGATTCATTGGTCTTGTCGGGGAGCCTGGAATCGTGGGGGAGAAGGTAAGTGAATGTGGTAGGAACAAACCCTCAGAGCTTGTATTTTTTGATCAGGAAAGATAAGGGCCAGTGGGCCCGAGGTCTGCAGATACTGTGTCACCTCCTTCTGGTTATTATACCCCCAGAGCTCTTGAAGTGTGACCAGACTTGGCCCTCAGTTGATGTGTGTGTGCCCTGGGCCCTCGCAGCTGCCTACTGTCATCACTGGGCACGGGTAGCAGTGGTTGGGGGTGGTTCAGTGGACATTGCCTCAGGTGCCTCCATAGCCCCTGGAAGCTCTCTGTCTTACAGAGGAGGATATTAAGATTCCAGCAGAAGGGGTGACTGGCCCAAGGCCACCCAGATTGTAAGTGCCAGAACCGGGACTTGAACCAGGCCCATCACTGCAGGCCACGCTTTACCCACCAAGCCCCTCTTGTCCCTCTGGGACCCTCTTAGCTTTGCAGACTGAAGTGCTTCATTTTCATTCTTCCTCACTTCCTAGCCCCTCCCTATGCTTCCCCTGTTCTGTTAACTTTAATGCTATTTTCAAGTAGTTAGCCATTCACCAAATGTTGCAAAGTTTATACAGGAGATCTCAGGATCCCTTTGCCCCCATCCCCCAGTGCTAACAGCTTGTGTGACCATCACACAGCGCCAAAGCCAACCTTGGTCTTCTAGTGCTCAAGTCTCCCATGTCCTTCCTCACCTGTGGACCTCCAAAGGGGTCCTTCAAAGGGAAGGTCCTCCAAAGGGAATCTTCTGCCTCCTTCATCACCACGTGGTCATACCCCCTGTGACAGTGCCTAGCACTGCCTCCCCCAGCCCCCTCTGCACCTGCTCCAGAAGGCATCTTTTCTAGGGGTCCCACAGTGGGTGCTTAATTCATTTTTACCCAAAATGGGGAAATTGGTCTTGCAGAAACCGAGGCAGGATGGCTGTGGCCTTATCTGCTGCCCCTGACTCCCTGGCCTGCTTGAATTTGTCTAGAGGACATGAGTGATGTCTCATCACTCCTCTGGTGTGCGGAGGGGGTGCCATGAGCAGAGAGAAGGAAAAGCAGCTATGGCTGTCTCTGCCTCAATAAGCCCAGCCCAGGGAGTGCCAGGCCTAACGAGAACCACGGGATGTGGGCCAGGATCAAAGGAGTGATGCAGTTATTGTATCCTTCATTGGGACCATACTGGCCCAGGGACATGTCCTTTGCTGTCCTGGCAAAGGAGACTAAGGTTTCTTAAATAAAGTTTCTTTTTTCCCCCCAACATTTATTTATTTCTTCAAGTTACATCTCAATCACAGTTCCTTCACTCCTCGGCCTCCAGGTCCCACCCTCCTACCCTCTTCTCCTCTCCCTCTTATTCACTTTTTAAAATTTAAGGTGTATCTTTTTACCCCCAAAAGCTCTCCCTTGTAGTCTAATAAGAGGCTCTTTTTCTTGTAACAATAAATACAATACAAAACAATAAGAATAATTAGGCACCAATTATGAAAATTATAAGGTATAACATACATACCCAATGCCCAGTCCATCTGTATTTGGCAACTGATAATAATATTCGATTATCTATCTATCTAGATGAGTTTAGATGCCTAACTCAGTTTCCTTCCTAACTTGCATTATCAACTTAAAGACATCTTCTTAGACCTAGAACATCCTTTTAAATCCTAAACAACTTAAAGCTTAACCATGAGACTATAACTATCTAATCTTCAACTGCATCAGAGACCTGAGAAGGATAAATACATCTGATTATACAGGAAGTTAAGAGAAAACAGCTTCCAAAACTGAGAAATTACAGATAACTGGCTGCCTGGACAGTCCCCAGTTTCTCTCTATAACATTAGAACATCTATCTTCAGCCTTTGGCCCATTTCTCTGACAGACACTAATTAAAGCAAGAATTATGAAGGACTTGCCTACTCTGTCTTGGCAGAGCTAGGCTGTTGACTTACCTGCTTCCGAGTTGTGTTCATTTCAGACAGCGTTCTGTCTACAGGTGAAGCAAGGGATTTTTCTTGCCCAGTGGCTAGTTTGCCACTAGTGTAGCCATCTCCAAATGGACATTCTGTGTTGCTCATCATCTACTTGGAGTAGAATGGGGGGGGGGTGCTTTCAGGAGCTGACATGTCTCAATATTTTAAAATCTTAAGTTAAGAAAACCTCTTTAAATGTCATATTCTACAGATGCATTGAGGTTTTTGAAGACCACCTATCTATTTCCATATATTTGAATAAGCAAATGTTGCTTGTCTCTTAGCAACTTGATTTTTGATTAACTTAGAAAACATCTGTGATACAGTACACTAGTACCTAACAAAATGACATATTTGAATGACTATTAGTTTGTTTTCCTTAATTATCCTAAATAGTTTGTGACAGTTGTTATCAAAAGGTCAAAACTTCACCTTGCATTTTTAAGCATTACATGGATACAATACCTTAAAAAGAGTTAACTTTAATTTTGTATCAATAAACAAAGATCTATATATAAACTTTCTTTTTTTTTTTTTTTTTTTGGTTTTTCAAGACAGGGTTTCTCTGTGTAGCCCTGGCTGTCCTGGACTCAATTTGTAGACCAGGCTGGCCTCGAACTTGCAAAGATCTGCCTGCCTCTGCCTCCCAAGTGCTGGGATTAAAGGCGTGCGCCACCACTGCCCGGCTTATATAAACTTTCTTGAACTTACTTATCTGGCAACGTGAGTAAGCTGGGGAATGGTGCCATAGACCATTCTCAAGTTCCTGCCTCCTTTTGGGTCCCTTCCCTCAGAACCCCCCCCCCCAGCCCCAACTGTGATCTATGTGCCTTGCTGTCTCCACCACAGGGAGATCGTGGAGTGATGGGTCCCCCCGGTGCACCTGGACCCAAGGGGTCGATGGTAAGGAGTAAGTCTGCATCCTCTCCCCTCTCCTGGCATAGCCTCAGGTGACAATCCACATACCATGTGGTCCAGATGGCCAGAATACCTTGTTCTCCGCACCCCTGGCCTAGCATGACTTTTGAGCTCCTTGCCCTGGGTTGGGGCTGATCCCCTGACACAGGGCTGAAGGAGGGAGGATATGGCACCTTCCACAGCTGACTTCTCATTTTTCTTTCTCCTTGGCAGGGTCATCCTGGAACGCCTGGTGGTATTGGGAACCCTGGAGAGCCTGGGCCCCAGGTAAACAAAACTCTTATGTCTCCTAAGAATAAACACATTGAAGTCCAGACCTCAAATCTCAGACCTGGATGGAAATCCGGCCACTGGACCCTGGCTGGGTTCCCAGGCAGATACTGTAGCATTCTTTGAGCCCACATTTTGTTCATGTGAAATCTAGAGCATGCTGTGACAGTAGTGAAGGCACAGTGTGGGCTGACTGAAGTCCTGGGGCTAAGGTTCCATATGAGGCAACATGTAAAGCTCAGTAGCAGCGTGGTTGTGTCCTTCCTGCTCTTAACCTGCCACACATTTAGTAAGACAGTGAGTAATCTACAGGTCCTGGATCTGGGAACAAAGATATCAATGAGGCAGACAACAGCCCATCCTCAGGAGAGATCAGAAAATCTAATAAATCAGGGATATCTTTATGGGAGGGTTGGGAACTTCCTGGGACGATGATAGAGAGCATAGGAATTTCCCAGAACCTCCTAAGAGAGGAGGGAGAGCAGTAGCAGGGAGGACTGCTGGAGGTATGTGGCCAGGAACACCCGGAGTTGGATGTGCCCTTGAGGGTGACTAGGGGCTGCTGTTGTCTGCAATAGGTACTTAGAGTGGATGAAATGTGAGGCACTCACTAAGACCAAGGGCCTGGAGACATCACAGTGGGGTTTAGGCATATGGTGATGGTGGGGTCATTGGAGGTAGGGACCAGCCTCATCCCTAGGCAGATGTGGGAATGATGAGTTCTGGTAAAGTCAGATGAAGGAGCTCTGCAGGGCTGGACAAGAGGATGCAGATACCTCCGACAGCTTGAACGTGTGTGTGTGTGTGTGTGTGTGTGTGTGTGTGTGTGTGTGTGTGTG
>CAJQZJ010033958.1:806345-816583 GCA_907164525.1 Lophiomys imhausi
TGTGTGTGTGTGTGTGTGTGTGTGTGTGTGTGTGTGTGTGTGTGTGTCCCACACCAGTTTTCTGTACTGAGGGAGGGAGTAAGGCCAAATTAATTTCCATCCTGCTTCATATACCAACTGTATGCTGGGCATATGGTCTGCCCTGGGGGTGCAAAAAGGGCAGAAAACAGACCCTGTTCTAAAAAGTGTCTCTTTCCAATGGAGAGTCAGGAAAAACGTCCTTTCCACTATTGTCTGGTGTTTATTGAGCGCCTGCTGCATACCATGCTGTGTTGGGTACTGAGGATTCATACAAATGTGATAAACCTGGACACACATAACCGTCACCCATAGCCCCATAGCATGTGCCAAGCACCAGATGGCTGTATCCTTCCCCACAGTCCTTTGAGCCAGTGGCAAGGTGACCATGGGCAAACCACCCTCTGGTGTCACAGTCACGTGAGAGGGAAAAGCCACATCTGGCTAGAGATTTGGAACTGGGACTACGGTGGAAAGCAGCAAAAAGGAGAAGATAATTTTCAGACCAAGGGTCCAGCCTCGATCAGAGCTGGGATGGTTAGAGCCCATCAGTGTGGGAGATGCCCATTGAAGCCTGAGCCCAGGAGTGCTTAGGGTCTGCCATCAAATTCTCTCTTCTGGGCCTGGGGAGATAGTTCATTTGATAAATTACTTGCTGTGCAAACGCTGGGACTTGAGTTTGGATCCTCGATAGCTATGTAAAAAGCTAGGTGTGGCGATGAACACCTGTAACCCCAGTGGTGGTGAGGTGGAGATAGGAGGATCCAGGGGCTTGCCGATTGACCGGCCTAGCTCAATCCGCAAGGTCTAGATTTAGTGAGAGACCAGTCTCAAAAAGTAAGGTGGAGCCGGGCGGTGGTGGCGCACGCCTTTAATCCCAGCACTTGGGAGGCAGAGGCAGGCGGATCTCTGTTGGTTCGAGGCCAGCCTGGTCTACAAAGTGAGTCCAGGACAGCCAGAGCTGTTATACAGAGAAACCCTGTCTCGAAAAACCAAAACAAACAAAAAAAAAAAAAGTAAGGTGGAGAGAGACAGAGGAAGACACCCAGAATTGACCTCCGGCTGCCACATGTACATGTGCACCTTCATACCTGAGGCTTCTTCTTCCTCAGTTTCCCCAGCTGTCAGTCAGCATCATGCTGCCATCACCACTGTGATGAGAATCAGCTAGTATTTTGTGTGCTGTCATGCCCGAGAACCTCATAGATGTCATCAACTACTTGTGAGACACAATGCTTGTCCCAGTAATGGTACCTACCATTGACGTGTTCTTTCTGCTATTTGTGTGTCCATCTGATGAGCATTTTCCAGTCATAGTAACATCCTCACTCTACACTCTGAGCTCAGTCCCGTCCCGATGCCTGGGTTTAGGGAGGCAAGTCCTAGGATCTCTGGGGACCCTATAGGTCCCTTCAGCTCCCACCAGCCTGAGAGAGGAGGAGGGACTTTGCCCATTCTCCTGCTGTAGATGAGGTCACTGAGGTGAGGTAATTTGCCCAAGGCCTCATAGCTAGTGGTGGGGAACTGGGCCCTGCTGTGGTGCTGTTCCCTGGCCTTACTTAAATCCTTCAAATAATTTAGCCTGTGCATGTGGAACCTAGCTCCTGGGGCATCGAGAATGTGCTATTTGCCTTCTGAGGGAGTGTTCTAAAGAACAATCTGTCTTACTTGGCTGTCACTATCCCCACCAGTGGCCTGCCAAGTCCATCTTCTTACTGAGCAAGCCTGGGGTCTCCCCACTGGCTCTTCAAGTGTATCAGGCTGCATGCTGGCCCTTGCCTCAAGCCCCCCCCCCCATAGTTGCAGACCCGATCTGTGGAGAACAGTGGCTATGTCTATACCTCAAGACTGTGGGAGCAGCCAGATGGGGCTGGGCTGCTCACTGGGATCCAGAGTGGATGAGGCTGCCCCGTCTCTGGAAGGACTCCTGCCTCCATCACAGGGTCTGGCTGGCACAGATGCTTTTCTGTGCTCTCTCTCTGAGAACCCTGCTCAGCTAAGGTGCCCAGAGTTGAAAGGATCCAGCTGTGTGGCCATTCTGCCCTTTCCCTTCACCTTCCTATTTGCCTCTTGTCCATGTTCTCCTTCCCTTTCTTCCTTTCTGTTTGTTTTTTAGATAAGGCCTTACTGTGAAGCCCCAGCTGGCTCAGAACTCTATAGAATAGGTCAGGCAGGAGAATCTTAAAGCCTCTCCAGTCATGATTCCTCACCCAAAAAATGTTTATGCAACTCTGACTACATAGGTTACGACATAGCTCTACAGGTCAAACACCTATTGATAATACACCACACAGAAACTCCCTCTGAAACAGTTCTTTGGGATCCAGATAATTTCACCATCTGTTAAATATGAAAGCAAGCTTGCAAACTACTGAGATGGAAGTGCCTGTTAACTTTTACATAGAGGATTACAGCTTGGCTGAATATTTGATACTGCTGGACCTCGGGCATCCTCGCCAGCTTTCAGAGTTGATTGGCAGATGTTTTCAATTTAATCATCAATGCTGAAAATTCTGCTTTGCATAAATACGTAATAAAAAATGACAGAAGTGTGTTTGCGGCCATTCAGAAATTGCTGGAAATGCTGTTCTAATTCAAAGCCAAACTTCCTTGAATGATTTTTTTAAAAAATGAAACTCAAGTCAGCAAAGCAATTTTTAAAACAAAACATTCTAATACAATCTAAAGATATGCTAATTTGATACTTGCATGCTGAGTGCGGTAGTAGGAAAATATTTAAAGTCTTTGTTTTCCTTTAGAAGTGATTGGTGGGGGGGTGTATAGGCAGAAAACAGTGAGAACACTGCAGTTCAGAACAGACAGTCATCTCAAATGTGAGCCCAGGTGTTGCAGGGAGCGGTTGCTGGGGATATGTGGTGTGATGGGAAGTGCGGTGTACACTGTGTGTATTGTGTGGTCACAGCCAAGGCCACAATGAGGCCATACAGTGCAACACAGGTGAGCCAGAAATAGCTGACTCACAATGTTTTTTATTTTGAATTGAGTTTTGGTTTATTTTATACACTGAGAAACCGCGAACTGTTGCCATATTTTTTTCTCGGCCTTCATGTTCAGTTATGTGACCCCATATGGCATCTCCGACCACAGTTTAAGAAACTGAACTAGGCTGGTCCTGAACTTGTAACAGTTCTTCTGCCTGGACCTCTCTAATGATTGGATAACAGGTGTGAGCCACTGTACCTAGCTCAGTCCCTTGCTCTCCCCCTTTCTGTCCCTACCCTGACTATAGTCCTTCTCCTTCTTCAAGACTCCTGGTGCCTGGGGTTGGGGGCACCTACCCAGGGCTGTGTAGAGTCCCCCTGAGGAGAGAAAGGACACAGGAATTAGAGGAGATGTTTGTCATGTGTCATTGTCACCTCTCATTGCTGATTGTGGGATTGGAAAATTTCCAGAGAGGCTCTGCCCACCCAGGCTAGGAGCTCCTCGCAGGCCAGAGTGCCTACTTCTCAGCCCTATGGCTCTGGCTCCCCCCACCCCCCATTGCACCCAAGCCTTGAAGAGGCTTCTCAGCGCCCTCTCCTCCCCACAGGGCCCTCCAGGATCTCGAGGTCTGCCAGGCATGAGGGGAGCCAAGGGGCGCCGGGTAAGTGAGGATGCTCCTTGTTGTCTGCCCCACCCTGCACCCACTCAGCAGCACTGGCCAGACACTTCCAAAGTCCGATGCTGGAGGCTGACCCAGAGCCATCTTCCCAGCCTTCCTGTGTCTGAGCCTCACGTCTGGCTGCTCAGAGGGCACAAGCAGGCTCCAGTCGTCCATTCCTTCATGCATTAGGCCACCGTTCCTGTAGTGTGAGCTACCACTGGAGGGCATACACCTGGGACAAGAGGGCAGGCTTAAGCCCTGCCTGGCCTTGTGGCCTGGGGATAGGTCACACACATACACATACTGGCTCTTAACAGCCAAAGCTATGTCCTTAGGGTAGTGGGGAACCACAGAGGTTTAAGACAAGAGCTGGGCCGGGCGGTGGTGGCGCATGCCTTTAATCCCAGCACTTGGGAGGCAGAGGCAGGCGGATCTTTGCGAGTTTGAGGCCAGCCTGGTCTACAAAGCGAGTCCAGGACAGCCAGAGCTGTTAAACAGAGAAACCCTGTCTCGAAAAACCGAAAAGAAAAAAACAAAAAACAAAACAAAACAAAACAAAAAAACAAAACAAAGACAAGAGCTGGTCTGAGTACCGTAGCTGAAGGGATTCGCCAATACTTTGTGCTGTCTACCAGATATAGCAGCTCATTTAAACCCTCAGCATTACCCTGCCAGGGAGGTGCTGTTTCCCTCAGAAAATGCCAACACAGATAGGTTATGACACGTGCCTCAGGCTGCACAGCTGGACAAGGGTAGAGCTGAGATTTGAACCCAGAGGATCTGGCTCTTAGACATATCAAATTTAGTCTCCTTCTCAGTTACAAGGGGTAAGTGGAATAATCTCGTATCTTGGTATAGAGACGTCAGGGCATGTGTCCTACTGGTGAAGAGGAAACTGGGTGGTATAGGCTACCCAGACCTGTTACCATGTGGAATTCTAATACCATTCTCCTATTGGCTGTATCTAGTTTTAAGACACTCCCTGAACTAGACGGCCTGAGCAGCCAGCCTGTGATAAGGAAGATGAGACATTGCTTTGGCTACCAGTGTTCCTCCCAACACTCATTCCTTCTGAGTCTCTTAAGTACAACAAGGCCTAAGGGCTTCTGGGTGCCCCTGACAGAGAAAGCTGACCTAGCTGTAGGGTGAACTGCAGAGGCCTGGGCCCTCCACTCCAGTTCAAAGAGTGAACTGTCCCCACACCCATTCCTAGCAGTAACTAGAAGGATCCCCTCCAATACACATACACGTCCCACTTGAGGAGAGCCAGACTCCTATCGGAATATTCAGGAGTAGGAGAGGCATAGGAGGATCAGAGCCCTCTCCTGTGCACCCACTGTGTCTGTGGACTCTGAGTTCTGGCCAAGCTTGTCTTGTGTCTTTTGGAAGGCTCTTTGTTCTCTGGGTCTCAGTTTCCCCACGTGTGCCATGGGGTGGGCAAGGGATACCTGCAAGGTTATGATGACTTTCCTGTCCATGTGTGGGGTGAGCATTCTATGCTAAGAGGGTCTGGAGACAGGGGCTGACCTCTTAGCACCTTGTGAAGGAATGAAAGCACCCAGTCGGACCAGGAGTGGGGCAAGTCTCTTGCCTTCCCAGTTTGTGGCTGTGTAACCTCAGGCCACTCTCTTTACCTCTCTGAAGCTTTCCCCATCTGCTCAAGTGGAGAGTTGATTAGAGGTGTAGAGTTGTTGGGATTTGGAGTGTCCAGTGCTACCTCTGAGCTCTCAGAGGAAGGCTCTTCCCCTTGAATGTCAGAGAGTGGACTTCTCCCTCTGTAAAATGGACCAGCAACAGAGCTGGCTTGGTTGAGTAGGCAGACCCAGTCACTTCTCAGGAGCTTTGACCCTAGAGGGTCTGCAGAGGCTGGGCTTTCCTCTCGTTCCTGTTGCCCTTTCTCAGGAGGTTTGGAGTGCTGGGTTTTCTGCCCCTGCCAGGAATGGCTCCAATTAGATTGACTTGACCCAGCTAGAGGGCAACCCCAGAGTGGTCTGCTGATATGGCCTGTGGAGACTATCAGGTGGCTCTGATGGAAGCCGTAGCCTGCCTGCCACAGGAAGGCCTGCCTGAGGCACACAGGAAGAAGGTTAGCTGGGGGACCTTCAGAACAGGCTATCAGATACCATGTCCCCGAATAACGGCTGACACCCATGATGGCTGGTATCCATTGTGTCTTCCCTTCTCCAGGCAGGAGAGATGGCTCCTCTTTCTCTACAGCTCAGCCCTGGCTTCTAGACTTGTCCCCTGCAATGCCCACCCCCATGTACAGTCTTCCTGGAAGACAAGCCTAGAGGTGTTGGCCCTCTCCTGTAGCAGGGCATTCACTCCCATCCCGACAAACAGTGACAGATAGTAGGGAAATGAACAGGCATCTGATTGGCTTGGGTTCCAATTCTGGCTCTCCCCTTTCCTAGACCACAGGCAACTTCACTTCTGTACAACGGCCCTTTCCATGGAATTACTTTCTCTGACTGTGTCTGCTACTATTGATATTAGGCTACATGCTTTCTTCTAAAAAGGCCTTGATCCCAGGCAGGGTGGTGAGTGTGCTCTGTGCCTCAGGTCTGAGCGTCCACTCCAAGGGCTATGTCCTTCCAGGGAGATGTGACTTGTGCCATGCACAGAGCCCATAGCCGGGAGCATCTCTCAGGCCCAGCTCTGTCTGTGACCTAGGATGCCCCCTCCCTGCCTTCCTCTCCCTAGAACTGGGTCATGAGTAAGGGAAGGAATAGGAGGCAGTAAGCTAAGGCCTGACTGGAGGACACGGCCATAGGTATCTCTGTTTAGCCTTTATTCTCCACATCTGTGACACAGGTTGGCTGGTGGCAGCCACCGAGGCACCGAGGACACTTTAGGCAGAATGACTTGTATGTCCTTCACACTTAGGGTCTCTAGCTGACTCTCACAGGATGTGACCTCTGAAAAACCCCTCAAGCCATTACAGGAGATGACCTACCTCAGGCTGTGTGTGGAGAGGGAGGAACAGGAAAAGCCAGAGGCTCTGGCCAGTCTCACCCTCCTGGTTCACAGCCCAAGGGAGACCCCTGCCGTTCAGTCCACCGTGCTGGAATCTTCTTCTTTTTCTAGGGCCCTCGAGGACCTGATGGACCAGCTGGGGAGCAGGGGTCCAAGGGCCTGAAGGTATAGACCTCTCCTGCATTGCCCCTCCAATCCCTGGCCCCCCGAAGTAGCAGAGATGCCCCAGAATGATTCAGAGTGTGTTCCCAGCAACTTGTCCAACCTCCTGCAGCCAGAGCAAAAGAAAGCAAAGGGGATCACATTGAGGGGATCCCATAGGTCCTCTGCTGTTCCCTTCAGTGAGAAAAGTCCTTGGTTCTTGACCCCAGCACCACTGTGGTGACTGTGGAAGCCACCCCTTTGTCAGATCTTAAGTATGCCCGCAGGCAGTGTGTTGAGGAGGACATTTGGCCTCCTGGGCCCCTCCTTTTTGTAAAGGGTCCTCATGAGCCTCTTTCTCACCTCTATGCCCTCTACCCCTCACAGGGCCGTGTAGGACCTCGGGGCAGACCTGGCCAGCCAGGACAGCAGGTATGTCAGGCCCTGTGTATACTAGGTCCCTTGTCCTTCCTCCATTTGTTGTGACACATGCCTCTAATGATGCCCCTTGTGCTTCCAGGGTGCAGTTGGTGAGCGGGGTCACTCAGGTGCAAGAGGCTTCCTTGTAAGTAGTAGCAATTCTGGAAATTCTCAACGTGGGGCTTTGGGGCAGGTGGGGAAAGGTTACCTTGAGCTTTTGACCTTGGTGTGAACCCACAGGTGCCCTGTGGTGCTGTCCAAGCTGCAAGGGTAGAGTGGGGACCCAGACACACAATAGGACTAGCCTGAGGTCAAGGGGAAAGGCGTAATGGAAACGCTTTACGAGACTAAAGTCACATGTGTTTTCCACAGGGCATCCCTGGTCCTTCAGGCCCTCCAGGTGCCAAGGGCCTCCCAGGAGAACCAGTAAGTATCTATTCCCTCTGTCTGGTACCTCTGCCCTGGAATACTGGTCTCAGTTTGATTGTAGCAGGGACTGCTGGCCAGGTAGACAGATGGGGAGGGATGAAAAAGGCAGGGCTAGGCCTGGCTTGCAGAGGTGGAGAGCTTGGCCCTGAGTTCTAGGATGAGTCTTGGCTTGCTTGACCACTGGCTCCATTACTGAATGAGGGGAGCTCACTCGGACTTGCCACATTGTTGTGAAGTTGGCCCGAGGAAGACAGAGCCCGAGATATGGATGGAGGGATCACGTAGCATCCTGAAAGGCAGAAGGAAGGAGGGAAGAGAGGTCCTCTCACAAAGGACAGGGCAAGGACAAGGGAAGCCGTTGACCCATGGCTTGTCCTTCAGAAGATGTTTCAAGGGATGGGTTGGGGAGGAAGAGGAGCTAAGTGTCCCCAGGGATGCTGCAGAGAGCCAGACTGGAAATCCAGGAAGATCCTTTGAATCCTGGATGGCCGGGGTAGTTGGGGCTAGATGGGAGAGAACAGGAGAGGGTGCTGTGAGTGAAGTTCTGAAATTGTAGCAGGGGCTGGGAATGGGTGAAGAGGAACTGTATGTGGTTGGAAGTAGGGTGTGTGGTCTTCTTTTTCAGTTACTATGCTAGACCCTGTAACCCAGCCTGCCCATATCTCCCCCCATAGGGGAATCCAGGATGTCTTTTCCTCACTGTCTGTGTGTCTGCCTCCAGGGCTCTCAGGGACCTCAGGGACCAGTTGGTCCTCCAGGAGAGATGGGACCCAAGGTGAGTGCCAAGGGGCCCTGATTTGTTCCTTATTGGCCCTGGGGCATCTCAGCCCTTCTGGTCAGGAGCCACACCTGCTGCTTGATCCCTGTCCTGGCCTACAAAGATAGTTAGGTTGGCGGTTGCAGAGTGGAGGGTGGAGACCCTACAGATGACATGGGGTGAGGGACTGGGAGCCTGCCTCACAGCACTAGGTGAGATCTAGTACCTTCCTGCGGGGGAGTGTCCTCCCCACCTCCTGCCTTGTTAAAACTGCACCTTGGTATAGAATCATGAACAGTGACCCAGCCTGCCGAGGGTCCCCTTTCTCACCCTCACCACCTTGGCCCAGCATCAGGAAGAAGTGGGAGAGGCCTAGACCTGCCCCATCTTTGGCCTCTTCCTGTCTGCAACCTCATGCAAATCATGAATTTTCTTTGTCTGCCAAGGACTCTTGTGTGGTAAACCGCACTCGTGGGCAGGCAGAGGGTCCAGCTGCTGGGTAGTGTGACGCTCTGCACCCAGCCCCAAAGCTTTGCAGCCTAACCCCACTTCTGCACCTCCTGTTGTGTGACCTGAGCCCGTCTCCTGCTCTTTCTGGGCCTTTGCCTGCTCTTTCTGGGCTAGCCCTTGCTCCAGGATAGACCAGTGGCCTTTTCTTGCAGGGGCCACTGGGTGCAGTGGGAGAGCCTGGCCTTCCTGGGGACTCCGGGATGAAGGTGAGACAAGATGAAAGATGGGAAAATGACTCGTTGACACCAGTTCCCAGCTGGCAGCCTTGTCCTCTCCCTGGAGGAGAAACAGGCTTTTCTTGTGCTTGGGATAATGGGGTCTCTGTACTGGCAAGGGAGGAAGCCTGGCATGCCCAAGTAGAGTTCCCAAGCAGCTCAGAGCCCCTGCACTGTCCCCTGCCCAGCTGTGTTTTCTCTGGCACCTGTCTTGGTCCCCCAATGGGACATCTGTCCCTCCTAGTCTGCATGATACCATCAGCCCTTCAACCCAGGTGACCCTATTACCTGTGAGGACACAGGCACCTATTGATACCTGGCTCTGGGGAGCCCCTGTGCCTCTTCTGCTGTTGGAGGAGGATGGGCAACCCTGCTTACCCTGCAGACCTGAGAGCCTAGGAGCTATGGTGGCTGGCTGAGGGTACAGTAAAACCAGGCCCAGGTCCACCTACCAAAGGACTATGACAGTGGAAGCAAATCATTCCTGTCCTATGGTCCAGTGTCCTGCCATTATAAGGGAGCTGTACCAGGCCTGGAGCTGTAGGCCCTGGCTCAGCGCTGCCTCATTTGCCCAGGCAATAAAGAAAGCCATCCACATATAAAAGTGTTGCTCACATATAAAGTGTATGGGACTGGCTTGTTCCAATCAGGGCTGGGTTGGGGCACCAGGCTGCATATTCTAATGGCTAGACACCAACAGGGAGCATGACATGCAAGTCTCCAAAGGAGGGGGACTCTTTGGAGCCCTGTCAGGGGTAGGATACAGGCATTCTGGCTTCCTCCTCATTTGGTTTCTTACCAAATCTCAAGGAAAAGGAAGGATGGTGTTTATCAGCACTGTTCTCCAGCCAAGGCTTCCTTAGCCATGAACATGTCATTTGAATATGTCATTTGAGCTAGCGTCTGAAAGATGACACCTTTCCTTCAGGATTTTGCAGAGGTCCTGCCCATTCTGATGAAAGTGTGACAATAGTGATACAGTAATGGTGGTAGGGATAGTGGTGATGCAGTGATGGTGATGATGGTGGTGATGCAGTGATGGTGATGGTGAAGTGATGGTGATGTAGTGATGGTGGTGATGTAGTGATGGTGGTGGTGATGCAGTGATGGTGATGATGCAATGATGGTGATGGTGGTGATGCAGTGATGGTGATGGTGGTGGTGGTGA
>CAJQZJ010033958.1:823107-845586 GCA_907164525.1 Lophiomys imhausi
ATGGACGGCAGGTAGACGAGGATGGACGGCAGGTAGACGAGCATGGATGGCAGGTAGACAAGGATGGACGGCAGGTAGACTATTCTGATATTTGACTGATGTTTGGAGTCTGGCTCTGTAATGGATCAGGGGTATGTGTGGACCAGGACTCCATGGCCAGCTCAGTGTCCTGCCAGGCCCCAGGAATCCCACCACCTTGCAACAAGCCACCAGAGTGTCAGGCCTGCAGGTGTCTGCTCTGAGCCAGCCTTGGCCTTAGCCCAACTCTATGAGCTGGGTGCGTCCCTACTGCCCCGCCCCCCCAATGACAGATTCTTGTTATTACCTGGGCTCCACAGCCTAAGTTTCTTCTTGCCTGCTCCTGACAGCAGTTCAGTTATTGAAGTGACCAGTCTGGGAGGGATCCAGATTAGCCGGCAACATACTGACCGTGGGAAAGAATTTGTTACCTAAAAATAGAGCTGAAGTGCTAATAGTCCTCAGAGGCAAGGCGATGAGGTCACTGCCCAGCCCAAGAGTGCAAGCGAGGTGCCTGTCAGACTGCCTACTGCTGCTTGCCTCAGCCCTGGGGATGTGGGCAAGAAGGGCCTCAGCAGAAAAGGGGTGGCCCTTCACCTCACTGATCCCTTGAGTGACTTTGCAGTTGTGCCTAGCCCTCTCTGGCTCCTGTCTCGCTATGTTGAAAATTTAGGAAGAATGTGTGCCAAGATTATTTCAAGTTCCAAAGTCCTAAGGCCACTCTCTCAGTGAGTGTGCGGTTCTGCTGTGGAGCAGGGAGCAACCGACATGGGCATATCCTTGGAACCTTGTGGCAGGCAAACAGCTGCCCATCTCTCAACCATGGTACTCATAGCTCTGAAGAGAAAATGGGGAGATGGAGAGCTGGTCTAGTGGGTAGAGCGCTTGCTTCACAGCATGAGGCCCTGGGTTTGAATTTTCAGTGCCCATGAGAGCCATTGGGCATGGCTGGGTGCGGTGGTGACCTCAGTGCTATGGGATCTTGATCCTGAGAGCTTGAAGGCCAGTTGGCATAGCCACAACACAACTTTTTGGTTCAGTGAGACACCTTGTCTCAGGCAATAATGTTATGAGCAACAGAGGAAGACATGCAGTGTCCTCTGACCTTCATGTGTGCACACACAGATATGTGTACCTGTGTACTCAGACCATACACATATGCACACCAGCAAGTGGGGAGGAGAAACAATGGGTAAGAAAAGCCTTTACAAAAATGCACAGAAATAGGAAAGTCTGGAGGAAAAAAAATATTAGAAGCTGCTGATGGCGGCTGTGGTTGGTCACATGACTGTGGTAGCTAGCCATGGTGGCACTGTGAGATTCACATTCAGTGGTCCCTCATACATTTTGTGTGCAAAGGTTGGCAGAGTGTCTGTGGCCTGCATGCACATGTGGACACAAGCTCTGTATTTGGGTTTCTTTGGCATCATGGCTGCCAGAAGAATGCTTCCTACTCTGTGGCCAGGAGACAGCTGATTACTTGAAAATAGCGTTTTATAAGCCACTAGGGCCTTTCTAGAAATATGTCTCTGGCCACATGCTATGTGACAATGTTTCATGCTCGAGGGACCACACATACACTACTGGTCACGTAAGATCACACAGACTAGTGATGCCATCTTTGTGCTCTAATGCACAAACAATGACCAAAGTACCGAGAAGCACCTTTCTTCATGTGTCCCCAGCAGTAGGTGACTCATGCCTATCTGTGACAGGACCCAGCAGGGGCTTCTTTTCTCAGCCTTCAGCCTCCGGTACGCTCATGACCTCAGGGTCCCACCACAGGGTGCTCACACCTGGAGGGGCCTGGTTCCACCCCCCTTCCGCTGTACCGGTTCTAAGCTTCACACGGAGGCAGGACACTGTGCCTATGAAGTGGCAGACAAGGTCACAGGGACAGCAGGGTTTTATTACTTGACAAAGCAGCATTGCTCAGCTGGCGGTGGAGGGTAGACATAGGTCACAGAGGTAACTTAAAGTCCTCCAGTGAGCAATTAAAAGGGAGAAATGAACAAGTGGGGTGACAGTTCTTCAGTCCAGGAGATCTGAAATAGTCTTTCAGCATAGTATCAGTATTTAGAAAGCATTAACAGGGTCCAGCGAGAGGGCTCGGCAAGGTAAAGGTGCTTGCTGTCCAGCCTGACAACCACAGTTCGCTGCCTGGCACTCACATGGTGAAGACAGAGGACCGACTACCACAAGAAGCACAGGTTTTCCTCGGACCTCGTATGTGCCCTGTGGCATGTACTCCACACCACACATGAACAATAAATAAATGAAAATGCAACGAAACAAATAAAAATCTAAGATTTAAAAATCATAAATAGAACCTTTTAATTCTCTTTCTGTACTAGCTTTTCAGATCCACCCACGGACACCCCAGCAGATATGTTTCTCTGAGAGCACTTGATCTGTGCCTAGACTTCAGGAAAGGCACAACTGAGAATGCACATTTGACCTACAGAGGGAATGGCCTGGGTACCTGGGATGGGAGGCCCCAGCATGATGCCCAGGGAGTGCACAGCAATAACTGGGATGTGGAGGAGACCACTTGGTGACTGCATCAGGATCAGCTCTGCATCAGTGGGACTAGACTAAGCTCTCCTCTAGGAAATAGGGTGGCTGTCTGCAAAGGGAATCTCTAGCAGGATGGAACAGTGCCAGCCAAAGGGAGGGCTCAGTACAGAGAGCTGGTCGCTGTGCTTCACACACCTGGGACAACAGTGGAGCAACAGGAGATCCTTGCAGAGCTATCTCCGTACACCGATCACCTGCTGTGGCTGACACTGTTGTGAATGTGCCCATGTGACAAGTTGAATCCTTAAGCTCTGTGAGGCCACCTAAAATGCTGTGTCCATGACATGGATCAAGGTGCCAACCGGGAAGTCAGTTTCTGCTCAATCCCACCCAGCACAGGGACTGAGTGACAGCAAATGGCTTTGGAACCAGGTGTCCAGCTCCTAACCAGGATGCTTCTTGGAGCTGTGCTGTTTCCCTCAGTCCTGAAATTTCTCCTGCTCTTGCCTCTGTGTCCCCTCAGGGTCGTGAAGGAAAGCCCGGCAAGCAGGGTGAGAAGGGCCAGAGGGGAGCTAAGGTAGGTCCCCTGCCTTTGACGGTCACATCCCTCCCCACTCATTGTCCAGGGCCAGCAGCCATAGGCAGCTTCTTTCTTTCTCTCTCTCTCTCTGCAGGGTGTCAAGGGCTACCAAGGACAGCTGGGAGAGATGGGCATCCCTGGAGACCCTGGGCCCCCTGGCAACCCAGGTCCTAAAGGGTCCCGGGGCACCCTAGGACCAACGGTGAGGATCTGGGCTGAGGGAAGGAAGTGAGAATAAGAAGTGACACCTGCTTCCCATAACAACCACCCACCCCAATGTTACAGAATCCCTAGGTAACCTGTCCCGGACACCTCATTTCTATCTCAGATTCCTTTGGGAACTACCCAAAGCTCCAGCTCTTGAATACACACAGTCATGGCAGACAAAACACAGCTTGAGAACTGCAGGCTGCAGTAGGTCCCTGGTGCTTCTGTGAACACTGCTTGATAACAACCCTGCTGCCGGGTAGGGAAGGAGCCAGATCCCCGCATACAGGGTGAGGTGTTGAAGGTCCCTGGATGGCTGGGAGAGAGTTCCAGGGCCCTGACAGATGGTCCTAAGACAGAGCCCAAGAGTCTGATAGCTGAGGTGAGAGAAGGCTCCAGTGTGGAGCAGAGGAGGGGTTGGGGCATCTTCGAGCAAATGGAGCAGTAGCCTTTTGTGTGGTGTGAAAACTTTCACAGTGGTGGTTTCCTGCCACACATGTGATGTCATGGGTAAAAGCTGAGGAAATGCACAGTGGCATTCATTAGACTGCTTCATCCCTGGAACCTAGACTCAGGTGATACAAACATGGGTAGCCGTGGAGTGGAGGAAGCAGAGTAGGGAAAGGCACTTTCTTAACCATACTCATTTAACTGGAAGTCTCAGAAGTTTGAGCATTAGCAGCGGCTTAGCTCAGATGGCTGTAAAGGTTCACAAAAATGGCACTTTCATCTTCATGAACCATAGAAGCATATAGAAGAAAGGGTTAGGTAGGTGGGGGCCTGAGCGGAGGTCCTGTCTCCTTCCACCCTGTCCTCCTTGGTTCAAGACATTGCATATGTGCCAGGCTGCTGAGCTGAGTGGCTGGAGCCAGGGAAGGGAGTCACCACCATGTCCCTGCTGTGGGAGCCATACTGCATACCAACAATGGTCTTTCACCTCTCTAGGGTGCCCCAGGACGGATGGGAGCCCAAGGAGAGCCAGGATTGGCTGGTTATAATGTAAGTGACACGCACTTAGAGGAATGTCCTTCCCACCCTCTGGAACTCTATCCCTGCATCCTAAGCTTACCTCTTCCCACCAGAGGCAAGGAGATGTCTTCCAGCCTCAGGGGACTCCTGAACCCATAGATTCGGATGGTGTAGGGGTAGATTGCAGTGATGGGACAAAGAAGGTGCCAGTACCCACCCCAGGTCTTGAGTCATCCCTGCAGAGGGTGGGTGCTCCACATACATCTGAGCTTCATTTGTCCTCTAAAGAAGGGCCATGGTGCTCCCAGATCCTCCACACACATTCAGAGATGAAGACTCAGAAAGGGCAGGCTTGATTAGAAAGGAATGGGGGCTCAGAGTGGTTAGAGAACACATGCGCAGACCAGGCTTGGCAGCTTCATGCTTTTGGGAGTGGAGACCACACCCAGCCTTGGTGGCCCTTGCCAGACTCAGGGACTGCAGGAGACCGCAGCAGGAAAATGAGAGAGAAGGGAAAAAGAAAGAACAAAAGAAATGGGAGGGAGGACTAGAGAGGGGTAGGAGCCCAGAGTCACCTGAAATTGCAGAATGGCTTCTTCCCATAATTCTGCCAAGGTATCTTTCCCCCTTCTTTTGACCCCAGTCTGACCCAGGGTATCACAGTAGGGCCCTACTACCCACATTGGCACAAGATTGGAAGTGTGTCTGGGACCAACAGGCATATCTGGAAAACCAAGGCCCAGAGAGGTGCAGGGCAGGAGTAGGATCCTCTTATACTGTCCCAGGTCCCCATTTTTGAGTCCCCATCCTTTGCCATCTGCCCCTCATGTGTCCTCAAACCCTCTTCAGTCCTTTCTGTTTTGTTCGCCTGCAGGGACACAAAGGTATCACAGGACCTCTAGGGCCACCTGGGCCCAAAGGCGAGAAGGTAGGTGTTGCATATTTGAGCAGTGGCCAGAGTCCAGGTCAGATCTGGGGCTGTGGGGATTGGACAGCGCGGGGCAGGAGGTGGCATCCCTGCGCTCGTGGCTTTAGGGTCACCTGGCAGAAATGAACAGTTGTGTCCTGACCAGGTCCCTGCTATTCCCTCCTGCTTGTGAAGGGGAGCACTGGAACCACACACAGGGAGCTCACTCAGTGTGAGGGAGGAGGGATACTGAGGAAGAAGAAGGCTCAGGAGGAGGGTGAGAGCCTCAGGGATGTCCACCCTCCCATTTGGGCTCTGGAGATGAGAGAAATTGCCAGAGCAAAGTAATAACTTGGCTGGTTGTGAACACTGTTCACAGCAAAGAGGACATGAGGGCCCAAAGGTATAAGGAATGGCCCCTGGGTCATGTCTCCAGCAAGGCCCAGTGGATCTCGAGCCAGAACTCTGGGTTGCCCTATTCTCCACCCCTCCCCCTTTGCTCCCTCATAGCCAGAAGGCTTCCTAGCAGTCTGTGCCTGTCCCCTTGTCCCTGGCCTCCCCAGTCCGCCTTTCTTTTGCCAACTCAGCTTCCCACTAAGTCCCGCTGTGGTGAGTCACACTGGCTTGGCATGCTGTCCTTGGGCCCCTCCTCCTGCCTGGATGAGTACAGATCTGCAAGTACAGTGGCCCAGGCCCTGGCATGGTCCTTGAGAGGCTTAAGGGAGCACACTCCGGCTCTTGGTTCTCCTTAGCCATCATAAGGCTGCCAGGGGTGACGCAGAGGGTGAACACAAATACTGGGGATGGGTGAAGACAGCCCCAAGTGCCATCACTTAGAGGTAATCCCCATAAAATGCGTTGGCATATAGTAGAGGGCTATGGTATCTCTAGATGACATAATGCCATGGGAGTGTTGCCATGCATACGGCTCATTGTTGATGGGAATGCTGTTCTGTGGCTCACAACTATCCTGTAAATGAATAGCCAGCCACACACTGGCTGCTGCTGGGAGGAGGAGTGGTGGAGAAACCCAGCCTCTTCGTGCATAGCGGTCAGCTCCTACACAGTGGAAGGAGGGTGCTGTTGAGCCCTACTCCTCGAGCCAGACCAGACTCACAGTGTGAACGAGTCTAAACTTGTAGATAGGTGTCCTTGTCTATACAGGTGGCCAGAGGGAGGGGGTGAAACTTAGAACTAGGCCAAAAGGGGTAGGTCACTAACATTTTAATGCTTTGATCCTGCCTCCACAACTGCAGCCAGGTTGGTGGCATGGTATGTGCTGAGGCACTCATCTTGGCCCTTGATTCCTCCTGGCCCTGACTAAGATGTTTCCTCAGCCTCACTTCCCTATTTTATAAAGTGAGAGTGAGGGAAATATCCCAGGGTTGCTGTGAGACAATATACGAAATGAACCTAAAAATGCCTAACAAAAGACTATCTAGTAAACCCTGGTGCCCACTGAAGACTTCTGGTCCCCTGACACCTTTCCACAGTGGGATCAGAAGTGTGAGCAGAAAGGGAGAGGGTCCCATCCTCTAGGCCACCTGGGGACAGTTTGTTCTAGGCCTCAAACTAGATCTCACTTGCCTCTAAATGCTGCCTGTGGAAGCCACAGGACCCCAGCTGAGGGTTGAGGACCAACCTCAGATTGGCCCGGGCTGCATCCTGGTTCTGACCACTACCCTCTTCCTGTTCCTCACACTTCCTTCCAATCCTGTGCGCAGCAGGGGACTTGGAGTACCTTGGTTAGAGTCTTTTGTCCAGTAGGGGTACCCAGGAGAGATGGTCCCAGTTTTCTGAGTCCTGGGATCCCGTCTGCCCTGTGCACCTGTATCTCAACCCTCTACGAAGCTGGCATGAATTCATCCTACAGTGAGACCAGGGCCTAGGGTGGCCTGCTGTGGCCCAAGGTCTCCACTGTAGTCTCTACTCCTCTTTCAGCCTGTCTTAAGCATCCATGTGGCATGTGGACACTGCTGCCACTATTACCTACAATGGCAGTTTTGACCGCTGGTCTCCTAGTCTGCCTGCCTGCGGAGGCTGGCCTCCATCCCTGAGGAAGGTGTCTTCCAGCCTGCAGTTGACTAACTCCCAGAGTGGCCTTTGCCTAATGCTGGTTCTGTGGTGTCCACAGGGGGAACAGGGCGAGGATGGCAAGGCTGAGGGGCCCCCCGGGCCACCTGGAGATCGGGTGAGTTCTGTCCCCCTGTCCTCTCCACATAATCAGGCACAGGCTAAGCGGGGCTAGGCTGCTAAGAGCCCACAGAAGGTGCCTCATGTCATGTCCTTGTCATTTAGGGTCCTGTGGGTGATCGAGGAGACCGTGGGGAGCCGGGTGACCCTGGATACCCTGTAAGTATCAGAACTCTACCTTTTAGGGAGGATATCGATGGTGGAAAAGGGGAAGCCAGTCTGGACTGGACACAGGCTCCTGCCCCTACCCTCCTTCCTCACTGGCCATAGGGGGCACGGGGCACCTTTATTTGAAACCAGATTAGTACCATGAAGAAAGGCTTGGCTTCTCCTGAAGGACAGGAGGGTAAGGTTGGGGACATAAACCATCCACACAGCCAGCAGATTGACTGAGTTTCCTTCCAGCAAGATCTTGAGTAATCACTTTTGGAAGGGGGGGGGGGCGCTGGCTCAGTTTCCCCATTTGTGTCTTGGAACAGCCTTCCTAGCAGAAGCAACTGTTACTTCTCCCTCCGTTAAGCTGGTCTGTTGCTGTTCCACCCACTTAGCAGCTAAGAAAGCTAAGACCTAGAGCATCGGCGACATGGTCAGGAAGAACATCAGTTCCCTGGTCACTTCAGAGAAGCCTCACCTGTCTCTCCTTGACTTTCAGGGTCAAGAAGGAGTTCAAGGCCTCCGTGGAAAGCCAGGCCAGCAGGGCCAGCCTGTGAGTCCTGTATCTTCTTGTTATGGGTTGGGGGTGGGGGAGTGGAGCATCAGAAATGACAGAACTGAGCCTTTTAAAACTTAAAGGTGGGCTGGAGAGGTGGCTCAGAGGTTAAGAACACTGGCTGTTCTTCCAAAGGTCCTGAGTTCAATTCCCAGCAACCACATGGTGGCTCACAACCATCTACAATGAAATCTGATGCCCTCTTCTGGAGTGAATGCGTACATGCAGACAGAACAATGTATACACAATAAATAAATAATCTTTAAAAAAAAAAACAAAAAAAAAACTTAAAGGTATCTGCCCTGTAGGAGGGCATGAGGAGGCAGCCCCTGCTGTATTTTATGCCCTGACCCTGGGGTTCCCCAAGAGCCTACACCCCCAAACCCCTCCCCACCCATCCCCCTCCAGGCGGAGACTGGCCACCCTCCCCAGGAGAGAGGCCTGGGGGTGCCCTGAGTCATCTCACCTTGGTTTGCAGGGCCATCCAGGACCCCGGGGGCAGCCCGGACCCAAAGGATCGAAAGGTGAAGAGGTGAGAGGACTGGGGTTCAATGGGAAGGCTGAGCCACAGGGGCTTGGGCTGGTCTAGGGTTACACAGTCAGCAGAGGCAAGGCTGAGAGGTACCCACCTCCACAGACTCTGCAGCCATCCAGGAACTCAGCTCACACCTCTGCCAGACTGCAATGAAGGAGCGAGAACAGGGAGGAACTAGTCGAGTGATGAGGGAGGGAGGGGGAGGCGGGCAGGGAGAAGAGAGGGACGAAATGATCATGGAGGAGCCACTCCTTGCTGTGGACCCCAGGCCCCAGTAGTTGCCCCCTCTTGGCCTGATAAAGACCTTCCTCACTACACCCCCTGGGCCAACACTCCTTAGGGGCATCCACACTCAATACTATGGCCCAGAGCTGGAAACTATGGCCCAGCTGGCCCTAGTTTTCGGCTCTGAGCACACATGAAGTGCCCTAGAAAGGTCTTGACAACAAGGGAGCCAGAGAAGGGAGCTGGGGCCCATAGCAGCAGGAATAGCCCTGGGTGACTCTGGGTGATCACAGCCCTGGACTTCCAGGCATGTGGCTCTCTGGTAGCTCATGCTCACTCACAGGACCCATGTCCCTCCTCTCACTGCCTCCTTCCAGGGCTCCTAGATCCTGCTAATGTGTATCTCTTGCTTTTATTTTCTCAGGGCCCAAAGGGAAAGCCAGGCAAGGCTGGGGCGTCAGGCAGGAGGGGGACCCAGGTGAGTTACCACAGCTCCTCTGTCACCACCAGTTTCTATGTCCTCCTTCGAAGGTTAGCCAGCTTCTTCTGTACCTCCAGGGGCTGCAGGGGCTGCCAGGGCCCCGGGGCGTGGTGGGGAGACAGGGCCCCGAAGGCGTTGCTGGACCCGATGGGACTCCAGGCAGGGATGGCCGGCCAGGATATCAGGTGAGCAGGACACTGGGTGGCAAGTGGTGTGCCCACAGGCTACACATAGGCCTTGGGGCACAGCCCATGGGTTTGAGAAGTAAGTGGGAAACTGGGCAACATAAAGGTGGATGGTCTTTCATTCGCTGGGATTCTTATCACCATCTCACCTGGGTCCCTGGGCCATACTGCCCTGGCCCCGGCAAGTGTAACCTCCTCCCTTCTTCCTCCTTCCACAACTCATGGGAGACCTGGTCAGCGAACAACCCCCCACCTTTTTCTTTACAGGGAGAGCAGGGAGATGATGGGGACCCTGGCCCCGTGGGACCTTCTGGGAGAAGAGGAAACCTGGGTGTGGCTGGCTTGCCTGGAGCACAGGGGCCTCCAGGATTCAAGGTCGGCTCTCAATAATCTATCCTTTCTGTCCAAGTCCTACCTGTAATGATACTGATTCTTGAAGTATTTATGTCCTAAGGCCCATGTGAAATTTCTTGAGGATCCCTGCCCCCGTGTTGACCCACGTTTAAAGGATAGTTTATTCAAGTGATTAAAAATACTGCCTCCTACTGGACCATAGAAACCTTCCACGTTAGCTGCATTACCCACGGGCGCCCTCTGGTGGGTTTTTGTGGAACAGCAGGTTGTTGCCTCTGGGATGCTCTCGCCTCCTTACTAAGGGGTCCTTGAGCTGCTTCTGTGTCTACCCTAGGGACACATTCCAAAAACAATATGTAAATGAAAGACCCAGATATGGTGTTTGACTTCCCTAAGTTCATAATCTAGTTGGGAAAAGGTTGGGACCCTCTGTATTGGGCCAGAGAGGTAGGAATCGGGGGCAAGTTTGGAGGCAAAATCTACATGTCTTGGGGAGGAGGAATAGTGAAGAGGAATCTTTGCTGGACAGCAAAGAGGAAGCTAGAGTCGTGAGGGAGGCTTGTGCTGGGGTCTGACCTTGTTCCATCCTATCCTCATGCCTCCTCTACCCTCTGGCATCCTTAGACCTCATGAAATCTCTGCTCTGCTGCTCCTAGATTCCCCCTCCCCTGCTGTTGAAACCATGTACACTCTTGACTGGTGATTTTGATGTGTTTCTTTAAGGGTGAAAGTGGGCTACCTGGGCAACTGGGTCCCCCTGGAAAGCGAGGCACCGAAGGTGGAACAGGGCTTCCTGGAGACCAGGGGGAGCCAGGATCCAAAGGCCAGCCGGTGAGTGAGTCCCAGGGCATAGATATGACCGTACACCCACGTGCATAAGGCCATGAGTAAGTACACATTCACATAACCATACTCAAAAGGCTCTTGCACAGACACAAGTATATTCAGACATGTGCACACAGGTCTAGAAGCTCCCTGTTCACTTGATGTTCACAGAGCCTTGCATGCTTTGGGCACCAGACGCCATCCATCCTCTCAGGTTCAGGAAGGAGGTGTCATGGGGCTAGAAGAGGTCTGTGTGGCCCATTCAAAATAGGAATCAGGATCATGGGAAGAACCTGGCTCTGTTGGCTCTGGGGAAAATATTCTTTCTGCACAACACTGTCTCCCAGGGCCTACCTAGCTGAAAACTACATTAGCAGACATCTAAATGACCCCTGGGTCAAAGAAGAAATCAGAAGGTAAATGAGAATATTGAGGGGCTGGAGAGATGGCTCAGAGGTTAAGAGCACTGGCTGTTCTTGCAGTGGTTCTGAGTTCAATTCCCAGCAACCGCATGGTGGCTCATAACCATCTATAATGAAATGTGGTGCCCTCTTCTGGTGTTCAGGCATACATGGAATCAGAACACTGTATACATAATAAATAAATAAATCTTAAAAAAAGAAAAAGAACAGAATATTGAATCAAGTGAAAATAAGCACACACTGCATCAGAATTTGTGGGATACTGCCCAGACTACACTTGGGAGTCTTTGTAACATCTTAAACCAGTAGTGACGTCAAAGCCCAACCTAAAGTGCAATATAAGCAGTAGAAAGGAAATGATGAAGATTATAAGTAGAAAATTGGGTTTTTGAGAAGATCAATGAGATTCATATATGTCTAGCCAGACTTCTCCAGACAAAAAAATATCATATATATAATATATATATATTATATATATATATATATTTCTAATGTCAGAATGAGAGATGGTGTCTGTCACTAAAGATATCACAGATGACAAAAGTACAACAAAGGAGTACTATAAATAACTCTATGCCAGGAAACCAAACAACCTGGATGAAATGGCCAAATCCCTTCAAAGGCAAATCTATCAAAGCTCACTTGAAAAGAGACAAGCATCCTGCCCTGCCTTGTATCTCTGAAAGAGTGTGAGCCTCTAGCATAAGCTTCTCACAAAGAAAACTCTTGACCCAGACTGTTCATCTGGTGGTTCTACTAGACATCAAGGAAGCAATAGCACCAACCCTACATAAACTCCCAGAAACCCAGAAACCAGAAGAAGAGTGTCTGCCATTCAGTCCTTGAAGTCATTATTACTCTGACATTAAAGTCAGTCAAAGACATTTAAGAAAAGAACACAACAGACCAGTGTAGCTCATGGAGCAATTTTCAAAAAAGTGTTATCAATAAGACTCCATAAAAAGGTTAATGCAGCAAGGCCAAGTGAAACTGGCCACAGGAAGGCAAGAGAAAAATAGGTCGGTATGATTCATACTAAACTAGTTCACCAAACTGAAAAAGAAAGCCACTTGATTGTCTCTTAAGATTATAACTTCATTTCTGATGGGGGGAGGGGAGGAAAGGAACCCATAGCAAAGTAGATATGGAGAGGAACTTCCTCAACTTGATTTGTGGTATCTAAACAAATCCTGTAGTAAATATTCATAGTGCTGATTGGCTGAGAGCTTTTTGTGAAAGACAAGCAACAAGCCACGGCTTCTACCAGTGTATACATTCAACCAGTGCAGTAAGGCGAGAAAAAGAAGTGAAGGCAGTCATGTACAAAAGGAAGGG
Source organism: Lophiomys imhausi (assembly GCA_907164525.1). Lineage (NCBI taxonomy): Eukaryota > Metazoa > Chordata > Mammalia > Rodentia > Muridae > Lophiomys > Lophiomys imhausi. The sequence continues at coordinate 835,570 of CAJQZJ010033958.1, forward strand.
GTAAAAATTTGTTCTATGAAATTAGTTTTTAAGCAGTCGTCAGTGGAGGGTTTCTGTCAGGAGACTGTGCTTCACAGAGCTGTTTGGGTGGGCAGGGGCATCTGTGGGTCTGTTTGTCCTCTTCCATAAGGAACTAGGACAGGAACTCCCACGTATAGACCATCGCTGTGGGACTCTGAGCTGGGTTCCTCCTGCTCCTCTGGCAGAGGTTGCCTGTCCGCTCCAACCCTGGTCTGACTGGCATCTGGCATAAAGGATTAGCAGCACCATTGTCCTGGCTCCACTCACACCACCTTGTCCTGCTCTCCCCACAGGGTGACCCTGGTGAGATGGGCTTCCCAGGAATTGCTGGCCTCTTTGGACCCAAGGTACAGAGCCCCGTCCAACTGTGTCTATCACCGCATGTCCGTGTACGGATTCGCTCCACCAGTGTTCACTTAGCCCTCACTGTGTGGGCCAGAAGCCAGCTGCATGTGTGCTCAGCCTACCAGCTCCGTGCCTCAGTCACATGACTTGTACAAGACTTGCTTTCCCAGTCTGTAAAAGGGAAAGGCAACAGGCAAAGACTGTTGTAACTATTAGGACCCAAGGCATATACCACATAGCACCCAGCTGGCACATAGCTTGTGCCTGGCTAAGAGTCGGGGGCCTTTACTATTCTTCCTAGAGCATCTCACATAAAATTAAGAGGGCACAAGCCAGTCAGAACTCAGGGGCATGGAGACTGCTAGGTACTCCCCAGTAACTGCCCCAGATGCAACCCTTTTCTGCTTCTCACAGGGCCCTTCTGGGGACATTGGCTTCAAAGGCATCCAGGGCCCTCGGGGGCCTCCTGGCTTGATGGTAAGTCTCCTTCCTTCCTCTCCCAGCTTGGTAGTCACCCCAGGCCCAAGACCAGCCGTCAGCTGATTGAACACACACATCTTTCTGATCTTAGAGCCGCCTTCACATGCAGTTGTTGCCAGCTTCATGCCCTTGCTCATGATGTCCCTGCTAGCAGGGACATGCCCCCTGCCACTGCCCCAATTCTTTCCTTCCCTATTCTTGCGGCCCACCCCAGCGTGTAGGAAGGCTCAAGGAGACACATGGCCCGGCCCCACCCCAGCATGCAGAAGGGGCTCAAAAGATGCATGGCCCAGCTCTGCTTGAAAGGATATCTTTTTCATTCCCATGGGACACTCAGCTGCCACCCTCCTCTGTCACTCTATTCCCCAGGCCCAGATGGAGGACTCATAGCCTCTCTCTCCTTTAGGGAAAGGAAGGTATCATTGGGCCCCCTGGAATGCTCGGACCTTCTGGACTCCCGGTATGTGCAAGGGGAAGGCTGCAAGGGTCTCTCCCTTGTGACTTAGACCTAGTCTGAGCCTCATTTTCCCCAAATGGGAAATAGGACTCACTGCTATGGTTTATTTCAGGGTCCCAAAGGTGACAGAGGCAGCAGAGGGGACTGGGTGAGTGGACACCCTGGCAGGCAGTAATATGGGGCAATGGGAGGTGAACTGCTGCTCATCCAACATCTCCTAACTGTGTCTCCCCTCAATTCTATCTCCAGGGACTGCAAGGCCCAAGGGTGAGTAGGTTGGATGTGAGGACTTGAGATTGGTGTCAGGGATGGGGGGCTCACAGGCTCTCCTTTCCACAGTGACATTCTTAAGTATTCTCTCTCTCTCTCTCTCTCTCTCTCTCTCTCTCTCCCCCCACCTCTGGATCACACCCCTTCTCCTTATATCCTTCTGTCTCAGGGGAACATGATCTCTGGGCCTGGGTAAGGAACTGTCCAGCATTGACTGTCTCCTCTTTCCTCCACAGGGTCCTCCTGGTCCAAGGGGGCAGCCAGGTCCTCCGGTAGGTAGCTGCCTGCTGGGCATTTTGAATTCCCAGGGCAGAAGTCGGGTTCCTTTGAATGAGACCAAAGTTTTTGTTTATTTTTAAGATTTATTTATTTTTATTCCATGTGTGGGAATGTTCAGTCTATATGCATGTAAGTGCACTGCAAGCATGCTTTGTGGCTTTGGAGGTCAGAAGAGGGGGTTAAATCCCCTGGAACTGGAGTTATAGCTGATTGTGAACTATAACTGAGTGCTGGGAACCAAATCCAAGTCCCCTTCAAGAGCAACAAGGGCTGTTAACTTCTGAACCATCTCTCCAGCCCCTAGACCAAGGGTGTTTTGTTGTTGTTTTTTATTTTTGTGTTGTTGCTGTTTGTTTGTTTGTTTATTTTTCGAGAAAGGGTTTCTCTGTGTGTCCTTGGCTGTCCTGGACTCACTTTGTAGACCAGGCTGGCCTCGAAGTCCCAGAGATCTGCCTGCCTCTGCCTCCTGAGTGCTGGGATTAAAGGCGTGTACTACCATGACCGGCTCTAGACCAAGATTTTGATGGTAGAATATGCTCTGACCCAAAGCTGCATGGGCCTTGTGTGCTTCCTGCTTCCTACAGACTTGTACAGAGTTTAGAGCAGGCCCAGTGAGGACCTGTTGTGTGACCTTTTCTGGGGAGATGTGAGCCAGCATCTGTGTTTAGATAGGACATTGACAGAGCAAAGAAGTGCTGTCACCCAGTCTAGCTTAGTGTGCCAGTGTGTTTATTGGGTTACTTACGGGAGCATCAGTGGCTCAAAGGCATCATGGAGAAGCCCCCTGATGTGGATGATGGCTCCCTTAGGAGCTCTCTCAGGAGCTGCATTACTGGAGCTCCCTTCCCTACTTGCATGCAGGTTGGCTGGCAGGAGAGATCCTCCCACACACACCCTCCCTCCAGTCTTTGCAACTCATTATCTAAGGGCTTGATGACTGTGGAGTCCTAGAGCCTCCTCCTTCCAAGAAGAAGTGATCTGATTAAGAAGAAATAGTTAAGCCGGGCGGTGGTGGCGCACGCCTTTAATCCTAGCACTTGGGAGGCAGAGGCAGGCGGATCTTTGTGAGTTCGAGGCCAGCCTGGTCTACAAAGCGAGTCCAGGACAGCCAGAGATATTCAGAGAAACCCTGTCTCGAAAAACCAAAAAAAAAAAAAAAAAAAAAAGAAATAGTTACTCAACGTGCCCACAGGCTTGCGGCCTGGCAGGTTTTCTCCTGCTGAATAATCCCCTCCAGTCCTCAGCACAGGCCCCGATCAAATACTGACCCTCCACCTTCTTTTCCAGGGTCCTCCTTGGCATCCTGTCCAGTTTGTAAGTTGCACACCATTGTCTTTGACCTCGTGGGATGAAGCTGTGGGGTGGGCAGGGAGAAGCAGCTAAGCCTTTGTCAGCCACAGTGGCTGGACCTCTAGGATGTCCATTGCACTGGAGCCATGGAACTGAAGCTGCAGGAGGAGCCCTTGTCAAGAAACTCATGCATGTCCCCAGCTGTGAATCGGGGCTGCCAGCCCCAGGGTCTGTCTCTGTTCTTCACATAAGTGGGTTGATGCTAGGCTCTCTCCTTCTCAGACTCGGGGTCCAGGGGGTCAGGCATGCAGGTGCACTTGGACCCGTTTTCGCTCTCTGATGGCCACATTCGCTCCCTCAGAGCTCAGCCTTCCCAGCCTGGAGACTAATTAGTCCCCATGTTGTCCCTACACTAGGGAGCATTGGGTCAGACCCTGACAGCATCCCTGGGGTGTGGTAACAGGGAAGGCTGGATGGAAAAGAAGCCCAAGGGCTACTAGATGCTCAAGGAGTCTGTGTTGTGTCCATCTCAGCTTCTCCCTGTCCCTCCCATTGGGCTGTCCATACTTACAAAGCACTTGCCTGTCACCTTCCTCCTCTCTTCATCAGAAAGACAGGCAGGGGAAGAGCCAGGTAAAGCCTTTATCCTTCCAAGATATGGAAAAGGACAGCACATGCTCTGTATAACTCATAGCTGAAATTCACCCACTGTTCCTCATTTGCCAGACACTACTAGAGATGGTTTTAATGGCTCTGGGAGAATGTTTTATTTGGGGTATTTATTATCCAGACCAGGAAACCAAGTCTGGCCCATCAGTGGGAAGATGCAGAGCTGGAAGTTCCACATCAGCCCTGCTCTGGAACCCCAGACCCCTTGCCATGTTCTTGGTAACCTGTGCTCAACCCATCTCGGTACCAAGGCTGAGGCCAGGCATACCCAAGAGCAATACGACGGGGTCTGTGGGGATGTGGAGGAGGGGCCTCCCCCACCTGGAGGCAGAAGCATCCAAAGCAGGGGGGAGGGGGGAGCATCACAGAACCACTGTAGAGCATGCTGACAACTGCCTAGCTTTACATGTCTGAGCTGGGTTAGCAGCATTCCTTGCTTCCAACCTTGAGTTGCAGAAGTATCCCTCCCTTAGTCATAGCAATTAAAAACGCATCATCTGGTGAGGCTCATTGTCCCCTGGGGGGCATTATCACTCCCAGTTGAGAAAACCAGATACTGGGAGAGATGTCCCTGGGCAATGGGAACCCATGTTAAAGGTCCTGGAACAAGGCGGAGCAAGGCTTTTAGGGACTTAGAAGAACCTTGTGTGTTTGGTGCTAGAGCATGTGTGGAGGTAGACTGAGGAACACAGCGATCACACTGGCTTTTTAGCCACGCTGAGGAGTTCTGAGAGGGCCCTGGGGAGCAATTGAATGACTTAGTGGCAGGGAGTGATGTGCTCAGCATTGAGGCTGCAAAAGAAGCAGAGGTCAGCAGGGGGTGTGTGATTGGCCAAGACCCTGTCAGAGGAGGTGGGGTGGGTGTGACAGTGTGAGTGCCTGGGCCCCTGGCTCCTACTTTCAGAGTCTGGCTTCTTCTGGGAGGGGGCAGGATACACACCTTGTCTTTTTCTTGCACAGCAGCAAGATGACCTTGGGGGAGCTTTCCAGACATGGATGGATGCTCACAGAGCAGTCAGAGCAGAGGTACTGCCAGGAAGTCTGTTCACATGACCTCCAGCCCTGGGAGAAAGAGAGAGTTCCTGGGGGTCTATGCTGTCCCCATGGCTGGCACCAAGAGTGTCATTGCCCTTGTCTTAGTGAAGCCTCACAGTCTAAGATGGAGATTATCACTAGGAATGAGATGGAAATCACAGTCCAAAATGGTACCTCAAGCCCACACTGCCAGAACCAGGCCAGATGCAGACACTATGCCCTTGTGTTTCTTGGAAGCCTCCATGTCTAATGTTTGGCTGGCCTGAGTCAGAAAGGGATGCTTACCTGGTCCATAGCCCACAGCAGGTTCCCAGGGTCACCCAGGGATCACACAGAAGCAAATGAGCCCCAGGGCGCTGCTGAGACCCAGCTTGTGGTCAGCCCTGCTCCAAAGCTCCAGGCTGAGACGGGTCTTGGGTGTTCTTTACTGCAGCCAGTATCAGAGCCCATTCTGCAGCCTTGCTTCCTTCCCACAGTGGGGAGCTCATTCCCTTAGTTCAAATCTCTTACCAACACTGCAGGGTTCATATGCCAGGGGCAAGGAATCAGCCCTTGTCCCTGCTACATTATGCCCCTGACCCTCCCTCTCCTTCTCTGTTATAAGGAGTAGTAGCCAGTCTAAGCTGGCCATGAGCTGGGAGGTCACCTTTCACCCAGACAGTGAGAAATTTAGAGCAATGTGTCTGGGACATTGGGCAAGGCCAGGACTTAATGGGCCAATGGCCCCACTTCTCCATAGCAGGGCTACAGCTATCCGGACCAGCTGGTGCTGGACCAGGGAGGGGAGATCTTCAAAACTTTACACTACCTCAGCAACCTCATCCAGAGCATTAAGACGCCCTTGGGCACCAAGGAGAACCCAGCCCGGGTCTGTCGGGACCTCATGGACTGTGAGCAGAGAATGGCAGATGGTAAGGGTGTCTGTGAGGCTGAGGCATCTTGCCTGCGTTGGGGTGGTGCAATTTCAGGAGGAGCTGCAGTCCATGGAGTGTTGGGGCCTTGGAACATCTCAGCCAAGTTTCTGTTCTCTCAGAGGCAGACACACAGCATCATTTATTCACTCAGCAAACAGTCTCTGAGCCCCACAGTCTGCCAGGCCTGTGGTTCAGGCTTTGAGGATATTGTAGAGAGGATGGACCATATGTATAGCCAAGAGTGCCACAAGCTGGGACCATTCCCAGCATAAGGATAAGAACTTTGAAAAACAAACGAAAAACTGAACCAAACCAAAACAACAACAACAAAAAAACCCTCCAAGGAGGGTGCTAGAAGAATCCCATGGGCTTCCTGCTTGAGCAGGGCTCCTCACCTTCTAACCTCACCTGACCTCTCATCTGTGAGTCTGAGCATGCCATGATGCTACCTGACCCCTCCCTGCTGTGCACAGCGTTAGAAGTAGATGTTGGGGCATCTTTTCCTCTGCTGCTGAGCTCTTGACAACCAGGAAGCCCAGCAGAGAAGCCAAATGTACACAGAAGTGAAGATATAGGTTAGAGTGAGGCCCTGATTGTCATATACTCTATAGAGTAAACACATCCCAGCAGTAGTACAGGGAGTGTTGCCAGGGCATGGGCTCTCCCACTTGTCATCTCTACCTGGCAGGCATCCTTCCCTGCCTGTGCCTTGAGACACTCTGTGTCTGCCTGCCCTGCCCTTAACTTCCCGCCCCATTGCAGCCCCTTGAGGCCCAGGTACAGGTCCTACCGAACCTCTGTCCAGCTTCCTTCCCAATACACATGGTTCTGTCCTGTTCTGCTGCAGGTACCTACTGGGTGGACCCCAACCTTGGCTGTTCCTCTGACACCATTGAAGTCTCCTGCAACTTTACGCATGGTGGGCAGACGTGTCTGAAGCCCATCACAGCCTCCAAGGTGCTTCCCATTGCCACCAGGCTCCTTCTACCCTGCTGCAGTCTCTGCCCTGAGCCCTGCTTGTCTTTCCCTCTTGAGACTTAGTTTCCTCACTTAGAAGTTGGGGGACATGTGTGATTAACAAATGCTTTCACACTGCACAGTGCTGAGGACCGCAGCTTCTCTTTCATGAGTCTGTCTCAGATTGAAAGCAGAGTAGCTAGTCCAGGAGAATCATGAATTGTTGGCACGATGTCAGAAGATTGTTTATAGGAACACACATCACTCTTGCACGTGTGCTCATTAACTCCTGTTCGGTGCCTGCACACTGTGTCTGTCCTGGGCTAAGCACTTTGGGGTGGGTCTGGGCAACTCAACAACAAAGCAGACCAGCAGCAACTGAGGGGCATGGTCATTCCTGTTCAGAATGCCCTTCCATGGCTTGTCTGTCTGTCCATGTGGTGTGGGGTGGGAGTGGGGTGCCACATGAAGAAACTGCTCTGACTGCAGAAAAGGTAGGGAGGCCCAGGCCTTTGTATCCATAGACTTCCATAAGACACCTCTCCATGGCTGAGATGACACTCTCTCTACTCCCCAGCCAGATGCTCAACAGGTCTGCTGGCTTCCTGAACTAGTCAGACTCTGAGCCAGGTGCGGGGAGGTTAGACCCGCCACTGCCCATGCAGCTGGAGCTCATGGCCCAGCAGGGACACAGTAACCTCTGTGGGCTGCCTTCTTGGTGATTTCCAGGGTTCGGGACCATATGACAAGGCTGTCAGGCAGAGGTATAAGACTGGATTGGCAGCACACCTATGAAGGGGCATTGCCATCTCCATCAGGGACAATGACAGATTAATTTAGTTAGCTTTGGGTCACTGTAACAAAATAGCAGAGACACAACTGGAAGAAAAAAAAAAAAGGGTTTCTTTTGTCTCCTACTGATTGGTTGGCTCTTTTGCCTGGGGGTCGTTGGTGAGGGTTACAGTAGAGGAGAGCTACTTACTCCCTGGTAGTCAGGAAAAAAAAAAAAACAAAAAAAACAAAAGACAATGAATGAATAAACAAACAAAAAAACAGGAAAGGACTGGATCCTAATATCCTCTTGAATGGCACATCCTCAGTGAATTGACCACCTTCCACTAAGCCCTGCCTCCCCACAATCCATACCCCAGCTCTGATAACTCTTGAGTCCTTTATAGACTAAATTCTTTAAAGCCCCTTGCATTCCCTCCATACTCAGCTTGGGCAACATCCTTGCCATCCTCTGAACCCTTAGCCTACCCATCTGGGGTAGCAGAGCAGACAAACTGCCACAAGATCCTTGGAATCAGATGGACCTGGTTCTGGGCTTGAACAGCTGCTAAGCTACAGGACCACCTCACGCAGAACTCAGTTTTCCTATCTTTCGAGTGGAGTGATGACACAGGAACAGCTGGGTGGGAAAGGGCTTACCCTGGTACCCTTCAGAAAAGTGAGGAGTCTGAGGGCTGCAGGGGGCTGCTTCCCACCCTCATCTCCCCCACAGGTGGAGTTTGCTGTTGGCCGGGTCCAGATGAATTTCTTGCACCTGCTCAGCTCTGAGGGCACACAGCACATCACAATCCATTGCCTGAACATGACAGTGTGGCAGGAGGGCCCCGGGCACCCCTCTGCCAGGCAAGCCGTGCGCTTCCGTGCCTGGAATGGACAGGTCTTCGAAGCTGGGGGTCGGTTCAAACCAGAGGTGTCTATGGATGGTTGCAAGGTAAATGTTGGATGTCAAGGACAGGGTCTTAGGATGGCAATCTTCCAGGTCTGGGCTGCTCCAGGGCTGATGGCCTGACTGCAAGGGCTGATGACCCTTGCAGGTACTATGGAGAGAGAGAGAGAGGACAGAAAGAGAGAGAACTATGCCTTTTCCCTTTCATAGCTCAGAGCAAGCCCTTTTTTTTCCCTTTGAGTAGGGGCTGTAAGCTGAGGAAGTGGTAAAAACAGCCCTTTGTTTTGTAAATCACCTCAAGTGCTTGGCCTATTAGCCGGCAGGCCACCCACTGAGTGTTCAGCAGACTGAAGTACATTTTGACCAATTTATCTCAGAAGTTGGTGGTGGAGCTCCGAGATTTGTACCTGACCCATGAGTTATATGAAAATAAGAAGAAAGGGATGAGAACAGAGGGACTCTCTCACACACATTCACACCAGAAAGAAGAAATGGACGAAGCTAGGATGCAATGACAATTTTAATATGGTGACCATTCTTTTTATACCCTGAGCAAGGGCTCTTTACATCAAAGAAAGAATTACTTCATAGTTAAAAGGCATTTATCACAAGGACAGATAAAACCATTGCAATAGGAGGGCACTTAACAATAACACATTTTAGTACTAAATTAAATTTTGCTTTTCTATACACAAGTTAAGTTTAAGATGACAGTATATTATGTCAAACCTGACAAGGTACAAGGAATTATAACAAAAGAATTTGTGTATTTTGTCATTACGAATTGTACTAAACTTAGGAATTTCTTGGTAGCCTCGTTATATCCTAAGTTCATGGGAAGTTTAAAACCCTTAATTGGATTTATGGTTTGCATCTGCAGTCAGTCTTATCACTTCTAGAGGGAAAGCTTATCTGAGGCCATAAATCTATCTCAGGCTTGTCTCCTAATGAGATACACAATGTTTGGCAAAAGTATTTACTACAGCTATATGTTTTTCTAACAACTATCTAACTTCTTTAACTTCTACAATTGTTTGGATTGAGTCAGGCAGTTTGTAAAACTCTTATCAGAAATAATAATAACACCTTTATAGGACTCTGTGTGAAGTCTGGCCAAACAAGAAGAGTGGCAATGAGCAATGAGGGAATCTTCACTCCATGTCAGCATAACAGATGACAGGAAAAGTTGGGTGTTAGCAAGAAGCAACTCTGGGTGCATCTTTAGCGTAGACTTTGCAAAATGCCGGATAGATTTTTAAGAAGTTTACATGTTTATAGAACCCCTTTCTCAGAGAGCTTCTGACACTGCTTGAACACTGTATATTAAGGGCCTAAGAATAGCACATGAACATGAAGGAAGGAGCCTCAGGAACATTCGGCTCTTGACAATGGGAGCCCCTCCCTCATTGTCCCTTGATGTAGGGACAATGGAAGAAACTTGTGTGGCATTATGAGTATGTCTTATAATTTATGCTGCATTGTATGCAATTCAGATCATCATGCGACCTCATTAGAATGGTTTATTTAGTGGCATTGATTAACTCACTTTCCTCTCTAGGCATTCTGTGCGTGCGTGTGTGTGTGTGTGTGTGTGTGTGTGTGTGTGTGTGTGTGTGTGTGTG
>CAJQZJ010033958.1:845596-879644 GCA_907164525.1 Lophiomys imhausi
GTGTGTGTGTGTGTGTGTGTGTGTGTGTGTGTGTGTGTGTGTGTGTGCATGTGTGCGGCTGGGAGTGAACCCAGGACCTTGCATACCCTAGGCAAGCACTGCCTAGGTTAACCTCTTCTGGGAACCTTCTTGGGGAAGTCAGTGTTGATAAAAGTTCTTCAAGCTAATAGCAACATTTGTTATTTACAAAGGGCTCTTTAAAAGAGTGTCTGTTCTCTTCCACAACCAGGCTGCTTTCTTTAAATATTTTTGGTCATTTTCAAATGTCTTAAACATGATAGTCTTTAAGGGCTTGGGGGGGGGGCAGTCATAAAAAGTAAAACTACTTTCATGAAGTAAAACTAGCAATACACAGTGTCACTAAAGATGGGAGAAAAACTGGCTCCCCCTACATGAAACTACCGAGAAAAAGATGTTGGAGACTAGTTCTTTATAAATCTAGAGCCAGTGTGTATTCAAGACCAGTTGTTCTTGGGTCTGGAGATTCTACTTGTAGAATGAGAAATAGTTAGGAATGTGCCCCAAAGTTAAAACACAGTGAATTTTATAGAATATTACTTAACAAGAATAAAAGACAAAAAATTGAAAATTGAGGTCAGTGTGGTAGTTTACAGGTATGATCCCAGTACGCAATTGATGGTTGGGAGCAGGGAGAGAAATAGAAGCAGGAGGAACAGGAGTTCAAGGCAAGGCTGGGCTATATGAGATCCTGTCTCAAAAATAGATAGATAGATAGATAGGTAGGTAGATAGATAGATAGACAGACAGACAGACAAGACAGATCGATATTGAAGAGATGACTTGGCAGGTAAGAGCACTTGCTGCTCTTGCCTACAACGCAAGTTCAGTTCTCAGCACCCATGTTGGACAACTCACAATCAGTTGAACTCCAACTCCAGGGGATCAGATACCATCTTCTGGTCTTCACGGGTACCTGCACTCACATACACAAACCTACACTCAGGCACACCACATACATGTAATTAAAAATCAAAACAGAAAATATTCAAAAAGTAAATTTTTATAAAGCCTGGAAGCAAGCAAGCCAAATGTGTACCCAGATATGTTTCCAGATGTGCCACACACAGTCGTTGCTTTTGCAAAAGTGAAAGATGATGGAAAACACATTTGTAAATGGCAAGAATCACCTTCACTGTCATCTTCCTTCCTACCTACAGATCCATGATGGCCGCTGGCACCAGACACTATTCACCTTCCGGACCCAGGACCCCCAGCAACTGCCCATTGTCAGTGTGGACAACCTCCCACCTGTCTCATCAGGGAAGCAGTACCGCCTGGAAGTTGGACCTGCATGCTTCCTCTGACCTCTGCCCTCTGATCTTCAGGGTCCTCTAAGCCTTGTGGGGGAGGAAAAAGATGGGGACAGCTGGTCCCAGGAGATGCAGGCCACAGCCTTAGGACTCTGGTGCAGGTCCCAGCTGTTATCTGCTCAGTAAGAAGAAGTAGCAGGTCTGAGGCTGTCCTGAAGAACCACAGATCCCAGCTGAGCCCCAAGAACCAACCAAAGAGCCAGTCAGAGCAAGCTGGCCTTGCAGTCACTCCAGCCCATGACCTGTTGCCCACCTCTGTAGACACCCCCTCCCTAACTGCCCAAAGAGCCCCCCATTATTGCCACCTCAAGGGAGAGGGGTGTGTTGTCAGCTGGTCTCTGCTAGGGAGCTTTTGATGTGCAATATTAGAAAGGAGACATGAAAAAAAAAAAGAGAAAAGGAAAGAGAAAGATATCTATCTATATATATTTTTTATTTAAACAAAGAGAAGGTGTGTTACTATTTTTTCACCTGGGAGAGGTGAGGAAGAACAAGAGAAGCTGGGGGTGTGGAGAGGCAGGCCCCCAGGCTGGGGTGCTGGCCCCCAGGCTGGGGTGCTGTGTGCTACCTCCCACTGTGAAATCAATCGCTGGTGCTCACAATCCTCTCTTGTGTTGTATGTGATTTTTTTTAAGGAGAAAAAAAACCTTATTTAATATTCTAAAGGTGCTACTATTTTTGTTGCCATGGGCTTTGAAGAAACTTTTTGAGTGGGGCCTTGTCCACTTGTCTTCTCTTCTCCAAATGAGGAGTTAAAAATGTTACTAGCATCACCTTTGTAATCTGCTCAGGAGGAAAAAAAGAAGGAAAAAAAAGGAAGAGAAAAAAATAAAAGAAAAGCAAACCCCCCCCCCCAAATCCAACCAGAAACCAGCAGTAGAGAGATTTCTGCTAATTCTGGGCTTTGAAATCTATGTCCTTTGGGGAGGCATTTTGACGTGGTCTTCCTTGATCCTGGAGGGTGTGGTTCCCTTTAGAAGACCTGCCTTAGGAAAAGACTCCTTGATTTTTGAGGAAGATCCTCGGTTAGGGCTGATCTTGAAGGTGGACTATACAGAGCCATCCCTGAAGCCAGGTGACATCCCAAGGTCTTTCCTCCCGGGAGCCCGTCCTTCCAAATGCAGCCAACTTTCTTGCTTTCTCAGCATTGCACAGTTATGCATAAACCCACTGTTCTTTCCCCTAAGTGCCAATATGGGTGGGGAGGAAGGAACAATTATGGGTACCTCATCTGCCTCCACAACAGTGACCTTCCATGCAGCCTAAACAAGTTGGGACCCCAATTAGATTTTGAAGTTGTTTTAACTATGAAATTATTTTTTAGAAAGAAGATTGATGTGAAAGTCTCTATTCATGTGTTTCTAAAGTTGTATCTTGTGAGGAATTAGATTCAATTTTCATTATTTAATACCTCACCCCTGCCCACCCTTCCCCATATGCTGCCTTTGTACCCCTTCTTTCCCCCTGCCAAGTCTAGGTGTGCTTCTTTATCGTTTGGTCCCCGTCTGAATGCTGTTTCCTTTATCCTCTTCTGTGTCTCCCTGTCTCCTTCTTGTCACTTGATGTGTCACTGTTGTCCTTTCGTTTCTGTCTAAATGTCAATGTGTTCAAAACCCCAGTGGGTTCTGTTTCTCCTGTTCCCTTCTGGACTTCAAATAAATATTTAAAAACTGAGCAACAGAAAGATGAGCTTGTAGTCTGATGCTTCTTCACAGTGCTCAAAGTCGGTTTCTGCAGTGAGGTGGGAAGATGCGTGGAGGGTATCCTGCTGAGCCAGTGAGGAGCATGGGCTTGGAACGGAAAGCTTAGGACAACAAGAGTGCAGCCTGCCAGGGTTCTGGAGGAAGAGTGGGATGTCAGAGGGTAGGAAGAGCCATTCTCTATCCAAGCCTCTAAGCCTCAAGCTGTCCTGGCCCCTTCCAGCTGCACTCCATACTCAGCATCAGTGGATGGGACCCAACGCTTTGCACGTGCCTGTAGAATCAGGCCTTGTTCCTTCACTCATTTTGATGGCAATTCTGTTACATCTTACTGTTCTGAATCAACACCTCCAGAATTTAAGAGGTGGCTGCAGGTGCCAAGAAAGCCAAGAAGTGGGATGTACAGGGTGCAAGTTTTTTTGAAGTCCTGGACACAGCAACATCAAGTGAATCACTGTAGTTTGGATGAGAAGGAAGGGCACATTCCTGGCACAAGGGCCTGATTTTAAAGTTCCATGTACTAGGGCTGGAAAGTTGACTCTGTTGGTAAAGTGTTTGCCATGCAAATGTGAGGACCACAGTTCAATTGCTGGACCCATGTAAAAAGCCAGATGCGGTGGTACACACTTGTAATCCTAGCAAAGGAACAGTTGGGACAGGAGGATCCCCATGCCTGCTGGCCAGCCAGCCTCACCAAATCAATGAGTTCCAGGCTCAGTGAGAGACCCTGCCTCAAAATATAAGCCAGACAGTTCCTAAGGCGTGACACCTGCGGTTGGTCACTGGTCTCTCCAAGATCGCACGCATGCACATGCATACATGAGCACAACCCCCCTTACATATCTCCACATACACAAAAACAACACATACCATGCTAATGTTTTGCCTACTTAGAGTTTCCCAAGCAACTAAACAAGGACAACAGAGGAGGGTCACCCAAAAGCAGTTGTGGTGCGTACAGTTCAAGATGGCTGTTGTCAAGGTGAATGCACAGAGAACGAACAGATCAGTCATAAGTTATCTGTTGGTCGATTGACAGACACTGACTGTGCCCCCCTTCTGGCTACCATAACACCTCTGTCTGAGAAAATTCATAACACCTGCCTAGGAAATGCTGTTGGAGAACGCTGGAAGTTGCTGGTTTGACAACCTGTGTGCTGAGCAGCATAGACACCAACTACAGATCTAGGTGTCCAGACATCAGCATGGCTCTGGATCCAAGGCTGCAGCTGGGGAAACAAGCCTTGCTCATCCACATTTTGGGAAGAGCCAGTGACTCCCTTTGGATGGCAGGGCAGCAGCAGGGAGGCTTGGGCACCACACAACACAAGTCACTGGTTTGCTCCGAGCAGAGACTAAGGCCAGTGGATCCAAGCTGCAGTGGAGGCCTGGAGCCAAGCTATGCAGGCAGCAGGTGGCAGGTGGCAGAGCTGGGAGGAGAGGGCAGAGGTTGGCCTGGGAATGAGAACTCTGGCAGTGCCAGCAGCCTCTCTGTGACTTTGTGGACAAGACACAGGAGACATGAGAGCCAGCAAGAAAGGCTGGAGGGGAAGACAGAGTACATTCGTGACTTAGGCTGGCTCTGATTCACAGTCCTGGGGTTCTCCTGGCTGGTGAACACTCTAGAGGTAAGCCAGTTTTTTCCCAGAAGAGGCAGGTGGTAACTTTCTCTAACCATTCCCCACATTTCACCATCTCCCCTTGTGCAACCTAGATATCAGGAAGTCTGCAGGCTGGGTTCCCCCGCAGGCTGGGCTTCCAGGGAAATGCCCAAGCCCGGCTGTGTTTGCTCTGTTCACAGTGCTGCAAGGTCAGCCCAGATCAGCTCACCCCACAATGTCCAGCAGCCTGTGAAGGAAAGACAAGGACAGACAGACTGACAGACACTGGAAGTTCAGGTCCCAGTTTCTTCCCCAGCGCAGGGCCTTTAGAGGGACCTCATTTTGTCATAAGAAGAACTATGCTCTATCCTGCCTGCCAGCTGCAGGTAGGGCCATCTGTCCATAGTAGAGTAAAATAGTACTCAATTGCTGTTGAGTGTGTGCATGTGCATGTGTGCGTGCATGCATGCGTGTGCATGGGTGTGTGTGTAGGCCAGAGGCAAACCTCAGATTTTTTTTTCTCAGAGGAATCAACCGTATTTCTTAAGACAGAGTCATTTGAGTTGGAGCTCATCAAGGGAGCTAGCCTGGCTGGCCATTGAGCACCATGAGTCTGCCCACCTCCACCTCTGCACTGCTGGGATTACAGGTGTGTGTCACCATGCCCAGACTTTATTATGTCATCTATAGAGGCCACCTACATACGGTTCAAGCCAGGGTAAGCACCATCCGTGGTCACAGTGCAGGAGGTGGCTCTTGCTCACTGGCCACGCCCCCTGTGCCAGTACAAAGTGTACTGTGCTTCCATCTCAGGTGTGTGGCTTGTGAGACGTGTGCAGGCCGTGACGAGCTTCCAGATAAGGGAACTGAAGTCCATAAAGGTCAGTCGTTCGTAAGTTGCCAAGATCTCCAAAGAGGATCTGGACTCATCCCAACAGTTTCTGACGTGTTTTCCCTGTCCTGACCCACAGATCCTAATTAGAAATGACAGTCCTCATCATGACTGCTGCTGCAGGGGGAGGTGGAGAGTGGTCCTCACTGAATCTGGGGTGTAAAGTCACTTGTGCTCCATTGCTGGGTGTCTTTTCTTCAGGACGCGTCACGTCTCTGTGCTGCTTGTCACTTCATCCATATAATGGAGGACTTCCCTGTTTTCTTGAACCAGTGATAGGCGTATGTTTGCATTTTAATGCCTTTAGACGTGGACCCTAATCTGTGATTAAACAAGCTAGCTCTGGCTTTTTCTTTTTTCTTTTACCCCTGTCCATCCAGCTGTGCTGTTGAGCTGTCGGTGAAGGTTACTCTGTCAGTGGACAAGCATCTTACAGCTAGGAGCTGATGGGATCCCCGTAATGACGCAGTCAGTGTGGTGATCTCTACTTTACAGATGGAGATGTGGAGCACAGAGAAGTTAAGTGCTTTGCCTAGAGTCTCACAGCTAGCAAGTCACAGACCCATGAGAATGTTCTACTGCTGTATTAAGTTCCCTGGGCCATTTTCCTCTCTCTTCTTTCCCACAGACTTTAGCCACTGTGCCAGGGACAGACAGAGAGACAAGAAGGACAAGACTTTCAGTCTGTAAGGTGCTTAAGAGTCTCTGGAGGGTGCTAGGTGCTGGATGTGTTTGGAGTTATTACTTGGCCAGCCATATGGGTGACCAGACTTCAGGGGAAGACCTACAGTGACCATGAGGACAGCAAGAACCACATACCATTTTGGAGGAGAGGCACAGCATTTTCCTCACGGTTGTCCTTGCCCTACAAAGGCCACCAGTCAGATTTCTGCTCTTCAACCATTGGAGACCCATGGATCAGTGTTCCAGGTATCTTAATGTTCTGAAGCAAAAGTGTGAAAATAAAGCTGGTATTACAAAGTCTATGCTTTGGGGACTGATTTCATTAATCACATCTTGTCCTTAAGTTTCGTACGATTAGAAATTATATACAAGGCTTTGGTTGCCTGTGTCTAGAGCCTCTTCAGTGTGTCCTCAGTTTGAATGTGTGCTGGGAGCAGTAGGAGTGACTGGCCAGTGTCAAGCCAGTTCTCAGCACCTTGTACAGATGTTCCCTGGCTTCAACTCTGGAAAATCCCCACAGCCAACTTTTTGAGAAAATGAAGCTTTGGTATTACCTGAAACAAGAGCCCATGATGCAAGAGTCCATTGTGTTTCTGCAATGCGGGAGTGTAGGAGTTAGATAAATTAGATTTAGGAAATATATAGGAGTTTCTGATACTGTCTCTCCAGGAGTTAGATAAATTAGATTTAGGAAATATATAGGAGTTTCTGATACTGTCTCTTAATTCGGGGCCTGAAGAGCATTATCAGCATGAAGTCAGCAAAAACAGGAAAGACTCAATAGACTGAAAAACAAGTTTGAAGTCAGGAAAAACAGGAAAGACTCAAGACTTAAAGAAACAAAGTATCTGGCCTGACATTGTTTTCAGCTGCTAAGTGGGCGGAGCCCAAATTAAGCTGAAACAGAGTTCCTCCTATTTGAGGACAGTGCGTGGAGCCCAGAGGAGAAGAGGCCCCTGATGCTAGAGAGCTCCAAGAGTCCTGCTGAAAAAAGGGCTGGCCATTGATGGCCAGCTCTCTCCCTGAAGCAGAAAGAAGCCGGTGAGCAAAGAAAGCCTGAGCAAGACACCAAAAGGCCAAGGACTGGACCCTGTGGCTCAGCTTTTGCCTAGAGGGGTTTGATCTGTCCAAACAGTGGCCTAAAGGAAACGGTGCCTGGCTTTAAGGACTGAGGCAGAGCAGCTGAGTTCCTGATTCAAAAGAAGTAAGTTGGCCTGCAGACGGCTGGGGTCTCCCACAGAGAAGAAAGCATGAAGCCTTATTTAAGGTGAGACTGCAAACCTGCATCTGAGAGATCCAGAAAAAGGACTGCTAAGTGTGTTAAAGAATCTACAACAAATACTGTGTTCTTGACGACTGAGGACCTGCCCCAGAGACTGTATCATTCTAAAAGGTTATGAAAGTAGTTGTTATGATTATCAATAGGTTTAGTGGATAGGTTAAAGGGGTTGTAGGAATTTATAGGATTAATAGTTAAGAAATTGTTGGTGCTTGTTATAAGTGAATTTAGTAATAAATAAATAAGTGTTAAATAATAATTTAAAAGTTCGGTTACACGGGAGGAACTAGAGTGAAATCCACTTGCCTTCTCTCCACCCTCTAGGTTTTGCCAAATCTCCATGCTCTGAAGCCACATTTTATACTACACACCTTTGTCAGAACCAGGCTTCCATCCATACACAAGTTTAAATGTTATCTGACAAATCTCTCTCTCCCTCTCCCCCCCCCCTCCCCCTCCCCCCCTCTCTGTGTGTAAGAGAGATAACAGACAGAGAGAATTGGGACAGAACATATCTTCATGGGCTTTTGAACTCATCATGGTTTTATTTTTTTCTCCTGAGAAGAGATAAACTTTCTTGAGTCTGGATGAATACAACGAAACACACATCTTTTAGGTCTCCAACTCATCCAGTTCTCCCAGGCCCTGAACACCACACTCAACTGTAGGGTGCTCTTAGGACCATCTGTGGCCCCTTCCTTTTGCCCTAGGCAATCACTGATTTGATTTCCACCATTACACATTAGTCTTGGCTCTTCTACAACATCTTATAACAGATTCATACAATCCCACTTCTGGAATATCTGCTGGCCTTAATGTTGTGGAGCTTTACTTGTTTTGTCTAATCTATCAGTAGATCATTTCCCTCTGTTTCTAAGCAACACTGTTCTTGTATGAACTTTTGCAATCCATTTCCCATTTTCTGGTGATAGGCATTTAACAGAATTGAGTTTGGGGCTACTTTGAATAATGCCACTGTAATCATTTACACACATGATGCTGGAGGTGACTCACATTCTTTTGCTTTTTGTTTTATTTTGTTTTCTGTTGGATGGTGGAATAATTTTAAAGGGTAATATGTTGCTTGGATGCTCTTCATGAGGGGAAATATACAATACAAAATGCCATAGATTAAAAAAGGGGTCTCATGTCAGCCCCTGACAGCACCCCCTATTCTACTTCAAGTAGAAGATGAGCATCGAAGAATCTCCAGTGGGAGATGATTGAATTGGTGGTAAGCCTTTCTCTTGGCAAGAAAAACCCCTTGCTTCAACTGTAGACAGACTTCTGTCCAAAAAGGACAAAACTTGGAAGCAGATAAGTCGACAGCCTAGCTCTGCCAAGACAGGATAGGTAAGTCCTTCATAATTCCTGCTCTACAATCAATGTCTGTCAGAGAAACGGGGCCAAATGGCTGAAGATTGATGCTGTAATGTGTGGAGAGAAAATGGGAACTGTCCAGGCAGCCACTTACGGTATGTCATTTCTTAGTTTTGGAAGCTGCAGGCCCTGCACTTCCTATATAATCAGATATATTTATCCCTCTCAGGTCTCTGAGGTGGTTGAAGAATAGATAGCTAGAGTCTCATAATTAAATTTTGAGTTGTTTAGGAATCAAGAGGGTGTTCTGGATCTAAGAAGATATTTTTAAAATTGTGAGGCAAGTTAGTATGAAAGCTGAGTTAGATATAGAACTTTAAACTCATGGAGATGGTTAGATAGTAGAATGTTAAAGTCAGGTGCCAAATACATATGGACTGGACACTGGGAATGTATGCTAAGCCATATAACTCTTATAATTGTGGCCTATTTATTTCTGTTGTTTTGTATTGTATTTATAGTTATAAGAAAAAGAACCATTATTTGGACTGAAAGGGAGAGCTGTTGGGGGGAAAAATAAATACCTTAAACTAAAAAAAAAAAAGAAGGGAAGAGGATGGGGGGTTGAGGGGGAGGAGGGTGAAAGGGTGGGACTGGAGCGGGGAGTAGGGAGGGGATTGTGATTGAGATGTAACTTGAAGAAATAAAAAATAAGTTATTAAAAAAAAAGGGTCTCATCCTTAACATAAGGCCTGACACACTAAATCTATTAGAAGAGAAAGTGGGAAAAACCCTCGAACTCATCGGCACAGGTGACAACCTTCTGAACAGGACACCAACAGCTCAGGATCTAAGACCAACAATCAATAAATGGGACCTCATGAAACTGAAAAGCTTCTGTAAGGCACAAGACACTGTCATTTGAACAAAATGGCAACCTACAGATTGGGAAAAAATCTTCACCAACC
This sequence comes from Lophiomys imhausi, assembly GCA_907164525.1. Lineage (NCBI taxonomy): Eukaryota > Metazoa > Chordata > Mammalia > Rodentia > Muridae > Lophiomys > Lophiomys imhausi. The sequence goes on from CAJQZJ010033958.1 coordinate 855,372, forward strand.
CCACATCTAACAGAGGGCTAATATCCAAAATTTACAAAGAACTCAAGAAATTAAATGCCAAGAAACCAAATAATCCAATCAAAAAAATGGAGAACAGAGCTAAACAGAGAATTCACAAAGGAGAAATCCCTAGTGGGTGAGAGACACTTGAAGAAATGCTCAGTATCCTTAATCATCAGAGAAATGCAACTCAAGACGACTCTGAGATTCCATCTCACACATGTCAGAATGTCTAAGATCAAAACTCAAATGAGGGGGCTGGAGAGATGGCTCAGCGGTTAAGAGCACTGGCTGCTCTTCCAGAGGTCATGAGTTCAATTCCCAGCAACCACATGGTGGCTCACAACCATCTATAATGAAATCTGGTGCCCTCTTCTGGCCTGCAGATATACCTGCAGACAGAACACTGTATACATAATAAATAAATCTTAAAAAAAAAAAACTCAGCCGGGCGGTGGTGGCGCACGCCTTTAATCCCAGCACTTGGGAGGCAGAGGCAGGTGGATCTTTGTGAGTTCGAGGCCAACCTGGTCTACAAAGCGAGTCCAGGACAGCCAGCGATATTCAGAGAAACCCTGTCTCGAAAAAACCAAAAAAAAAAAAAAAAAAAAACTCAAATGACAGCTCATGCTGGCAAGATTGTGAAGAAAGGGGAACCCTCCTCCATTGCTGGTGGGAGTGCAAGCTTGTACAACCACTATGGAAATCAGTCTGGCAATATCTTAGAAAACTTGGAATAGGGCTGGAGAGATGGCTCAGCCGTTAAAGGCTAAGATCACAACCAAAAATATAAGAAAACTTGGAATAGCTCTACCTCAAGACCCAGCCATACCACTTCTGGGTATACATCCAAATGATTCCTCACCAAACCACAAGGAAGTTTCCTCATCTATGTTCATAGCAGCCTTATTTGTAATAGCTAGAAACTGGAAACAACCCAGATGTCCCTCAACTGAGGAATGGATAAAAAAAATTATGGTACATCTATACAATGGAATACTACTCAGCCATTAGAAACAATGAAAACATGCAATTTGCAGCCAAATGGATGGAACTAGAGAAGCTCATCCTGAGTGAGCTAACCCAGACTCAGAAGGATGAACATGGCATCTATTCACTTATATTCGGATTTTAGCCATATAGTGCAGGATATCTATACTGCAACCAACGCACCAAAGGGAACAAGAACATAGACTTTGTTACCTGTCAATGAGACACTTTGCCCTAGTGGTGCTGCCTTGTAGGCCCCCAGTGTATGAGGAGGCTCTTGGCCCCTATATGACTGCTGAACTGGGGTGGGGGGCTGATATGTAGAGACACTCCACTCCAGAGCAGTGGGATGGAAGGGATAGAGGGTAGAGGGGGTGCAAGGGCTGGCCTGTGAGGGGTGGAAAGAGGGCACTGTGATGGAGATGTAACCTGAAGTAATAAAAAAATCATATAAAAAATAAGGGTCTCATAAAGTTAGAATATAGTAAGTGAATGACAAGTTATGTATCATTAAAAACACGACTCTGTTTTTATACTGAAATATGAAAACATGTGGTAGACACAGCAAATAGAACACAAAAGTGTGAGCATGCTATAATACTTTTGTTATTGTTGAAGTTTTGAAACAGCTCACTGTGTGATCCCAGGCTTGTCTCAAGCTCCCAGCCATGACTCCCTGTCTCAATGGGAGTCATCATGCCTGTCCATAACAATTCTTTTTAAGAGTGTTTGTTCATGTGAACAAAGATAGGGCTCCATCAGGCAAGGACTAGAACTAGCCATTTACTAGTTGCTGGGCACAGCTCCCGGATTGAGCACATACTACCATAGGTAGACCCTTTTCTGGTTTACATACTGGGATGTTTGCTAAACTAGATGTTCAACTCAGATCCACCCCTCACCGACCCCCCCCACACACACATACACACACACTTTGTTGGGCACGTGGCTGGCTTCAGGGCCAGCTAGGGATCCCTAGAAGTATCACACTCATTTGGAATCTAATCCATCTTTCTTCTTGGTCCTCAACGTGACCCCCTTAAGTGTCTTCCAAGTTCACTCCCAACCTTCATCTGGGACTTCTTCAGGGTTTGATTTGTGACTGGATTTCACTCCTGCTAGGCAGCTCCATGGGATAGGAAATGGATAAGACTGCTGGATGGGACCTATATTAAGATCTATGGCTGGGAATGTGTTATGTGTGTCATCAGGATAGTCGTGTACCCACCTTGGCCATGAATCAGACACTCAGGCTTTCAAGTAACTATAGGGCAGGATCCTATGTTACAGGCTGGCTGTGGGAACTGCACCTAAGCTGGCCTGAGGAAACATTTTACGCAAGACATTTCCCAAGTGCTAGTGGGATTGTGCCACAGCTCTGGCTGGACTCCCGTGCCCCTCCCATATCTTGTTTTAAAGGTCGCTGCACCCTCCAGCCATCAGTTAGCTCTTCCTGGAGCTGGTGTGTCTGAGTGTCGGCATGGCGCTGCGGATGGCTCTTGTCATTTTGAGCCTCCTGCCACTGCTGGAGGCTAAGAACCCAGAACACATCGACCTCATAGGCATACCTATTACCAACGACACCCTGAACTGGGTGAGTGCCTGCCCAGGGCCTAGCCCTAGCACTGTATTTGGCTACCTTTCCTCTGGGCTTTTCCTTCCCTGATCTCCGTGTTCATCTCTGGGTGCTGCCCTTCCCTTTTCTAGGGGAAAATTCTAACCAGCCTGGGACTCTGGTGGCATCCCCCTGCCTCCAAACTCAGAAACATCACTCTGAGGTCTCTCAGCAGGGGACAGAGCAGTGGACGGCTGATTTTTGAGTTGGCTATGTGATCCCTACCTGGGGTTTCACTGAGGCTTCAGTCTTCCCATGCATGGGTCAGAAGCCATCGCTTGCCTGGCTCTCATCCCTGCTGGCTGCTCACCTGTGTGCTTGTCTCCCTCCCAGCTCTCTGGCAAATGGTTTTACATCTGCTCAGCTTTACGAAACCCTGAGTACCAGCAGGAAGCTCAAAAGATCCAGGCGGATTTTTTTTACTTTGCCCCCAACTTGACAGATGACACTATACTGCTCCGAGAGTACCAGACCATGTGAGTTCTTGTAGCAGCCACCCCACCCCAGCCCTGGCCTCCATCCCTGGATGCCTGGAGACCTGAAGCAAGCTGCCTCTGCCTGGTCTCTCCACCCACATTCAGGAGTGGGGACAGCTAACTGTCTTTTGTACCTGCTTCTTGCCTCCACGCTGGTCACCTCTCATGATCACCTCTCTGTTACCCACCTTCTCTTTGCCTTTAGAGAGGATCGGTGTGTCTATAACTCCAGCTATCTTGTGGTCCAGAGAGAGAATGGGACTATCTCCAAATATGGTAAGAGTGTGAACTCACTGCTTTGTGCAAGGGTATTGCAAGGATCAGAGGAGAAAACAGAACAGGGTGGTTAAGTCATTCTTTGAGGCTGCATGCTTGTAATTAGAAGTAGGATTCAATCCAGAATCCAGCTCCAGACCAGGCTCTCTTTTAGCTATCCTTTATGATCCTCTCAGAGCTCAGAGTGCGAACCCATGTGTTGGGCAGCCTGTGACTTCACTCATGCCCCATGTCACCAGGGACAACACACAAGAAGGCCACGCAAATGCTGGTGGGCTTGATCAGACACTGGTTAGCAATTCCTGGGGCTTTTAATCCTCTCCCACCACCACCACCACCATTCCAAGGGCCCTGCCATTCCTTATCTATGAAGAGTGCAGAGGAAGGTTGGCACACAGCAGACGCTGAGCCCATGGCAGCCCCAGGGAGCCCTAGGCATTTGCCCATAGTTATTTGCTTCTTCACTTTGGGTTTGGGAATCATGTGACTAGTGACTCAAAGAACCTTTCCTCCTGCAGAAGGAGGAGTAGAACACGTTGGCCACCTGAAAGTGCTCAAGAAACACAGGAGCTTCATGCTTGCCTTTGCCCTTGAAGATGAGAAGAATCGGGGACTATCCCTCTATGGTAGGCCCCTCGAAGCTCTGATCCGAAGCTCCACTGGACCTCCCCCACTCACATCCCACATTCCTACCTGGCCTCCCATCTGCTAAATCCTTACCCAGCATTATCCCCCCTCCCCCATTCTCCCTTGCAGCTAACAAGACAGATATTGCCCCAGAGCTGAGGGAAGAATTCCAAAAGACTGTCAAAAGAGTGGGCATGGATGAGTCTGAAATCATATATGTTGACTGGAAAAAGGTAAATGAAGAGGCTGGAAGACACCTCCTTGGGAGTGATCCCATTGTGGGTGACCCTAGAGGCTCTGGAGGGTAAGCTGCTGGTTAAGGCATCACATTCACATCGAGGCAGGTGTCTTGTTGTGAAGAGCTTTCCTGCCTGCTGTGGATTCATAGAGACCATAGATGAGCAATGAGCCTGGGGTGGATTGGCATAAGTATGAGATTGTGGAAAGACTGGAGAGGATAAGGGGCAGGACCAGAAAGGGCAATGGAGAGAACAGCTGGTGGGTACCAGGCTTTTCCCTGCCTTTCATTTTTACAACCTATTCAAGGGGGAGTTGTGATTGAAGTTTTCCATGCCACTCCAATTCCAGCAAGCCAGATGACTTTGATGATAGGCAGAGATAATTTACATGGACTCTTCTTGATGCTCTCTCTAAACCTGTGCAGAAGGAAAAGCTTCCTCAGCTTTGTCTTTGTCCTAGTTGAGGCCATAGGAACAGCCAATGAGTTTGCACCTAGTTTGAGAGACACTCAATACTTTCGTGACTCCATTCTCTGGTCACATGAGCCCTTCCTGCCACCATCACTACTGGGTTCCCCGGGGGGGGGGGGGGCGGAGGTGCCTGCGCGCAGCCACTGACACTGAGCCTTCCCCACTTTACAACCAGTGGAGCCCGAAGACTCACCCCACACCTATGGACAGAGTGTTTAGAAAATACCTGCCATTTGGGGGACTCTGTGCTCCCATTCAATGGAGTGAATAAGATGGGGCTCAAAGAGGGGGAACAGCTTGCCCTAGATCAGTGGTTCTCAAGCTGTGGGTATTGACCCCTCTGAAGGGGGTCGAACGTCAGATAGCCTGCATACCAGATATTTACTTTACAGTTCCTAACAGTAGCAAAGTTACAGTTATGAAGTAGCAGTGAAAACAATTTTATGGCTGTGGTCACCACAAGGTGAGGAACTGTTTTAAAGGGTCAAGGATTAGGAAGGGTGAGAACCACTCCAGTGAAGCTATGGTAGATCTAAGTAAGATGCAGCTGGTTGATGCTACCCAGCCTTTTCTGGTCAACCACTGTGCTCCCCCCCCTTAAAAATGTATTTGTTGCTTACATCTCTCTGTGTGTGTGTGTGTGTGTGTGTGTGTGTGTGTGTGTGTGTGAGAGAGAGAGAGAGAGAGAGAGAGAGAGAGAAGACTCAAGCATCCCATGACGGACATGTGTGAAGATGTCAGTGGACACCTGTGGAATATATCCTCTTCAGCTGTCCTCACACGGCTCTAGGGATCGAATTCAAGTTGTCCTTCAGGCTTAACTATCTTGTCAAAAAAATTTTTAACATCTCATCCTGTAGCCCAGGGTACCCTGGGACTCACAGCAATCCTCCTGCCTCAGCACCCGCCAAGGTGTGTGCTACCACATCTGGCTCAGTCACTCTACTCTTTCCCCTGATATCTTCTAGGATATGTGCAGTCAGCAGGAGGAGCAGCTTGATCTGGAGGAGAAGAAGAAGACAGAGAAGGAGTCCTAGGAAGACCAGGTGTGGGCTCAGCTCTCTGTATTCCATGAGATCATCCTACCCACTCTGCGCACCTTGCTTCTTTCTCTTCACCAATAAAAGTTTGGTGAAACAGCCAATAATACTTTCTTTGGTTCCTTTTGTTTCCCTTCCTCCCGCCCTCCCTCCCTCCCTCCCCCCTCCCTTCTTTTCTTTTCTCCCTCCCTCCCTTCCCAGGAGAGGCCTGACATGAGAGAAGCCTTAGCTAAGTCCAACAAGTCCCACCCCGGGAAGTCCAAGAAGGTTTCCTGAATGGGGCATCTGAGTCAGGCTAGAAGGAACTGGTAGAGCCTACTGCTGTTTCTATCAGCCCCAAACCCCAGCGCACATTTAGGGAAGACAAGGCAGAAGAGCCAAGCAGCGGCGAGTGGGGTGTGTGTGTGTGTGTGTGTGTGTGTGAGTCCAGGCGTGCAGTGCCTGTCACAAGGGCCTTTACTTCAGAAGTACCAACCTAATCATTCGCAGGGAGGTGAGTTGGGAGGCAGGAAGGTCCATGTGGATGCTAACATGGTCGTGGCATAAAAGGCCAGGGCAAGGTGGCATCGTAGACTTAGGCCTAGGCTAGAGGGCCTGGATGTCCCCAGGAAGAGTGCCCAGGGTGCCCATGTCTTCCAGGGACCTGGAAGACAATGACACTGCGAGATGAAACTGGTTCCCTTAGAGGACAGCTGATTCCTATTTCACAGTTGAGACCAGAGTTCCTAAGACACCGTCCACTTAGTGGTAAACACAGGGTGTGAGAATCTTTACACTCAACTGGACTTGCAATCATCTAGGGAATGTACCCTGTGCGTGTCTGTGAGAACATTTCCAGAGAGGCCAGCCACCCTGAATGTAGGCAGCACCGTTCCTTGGGCTGGGGTCCCCACTTAACAAAAAGGAGAAAACAGGTTGAGGACCTACATTCAGCTCTCTCTGCTAAGCTCATGTCTGTCCCAACTGGATGCAGTATGATGGGTCTGCATTCTTCTGATAGGGCAGGCTGTGCCCCTCCTCCCTCCCTTCACTTGCTTTTGTCAGCTGTTTCGCCATAGATATGGGAAAAGCACCTCATGCAGACACCTCTGCCTGTCAATACACTGGGGGCACAATGGGGATTGCAAAATGGTGCCACACGAATGAATGCCCAGTGGCCAGCTAGGCACAGGCAGAGGGTACTGTTTGGGGTTTTGGCAGCCATTCTTCTGCTGAATGTCTCCCACAATCTCTGACCTGGAATGAAGGGCCTGGCTCAGCTGGTCTCTCTAGGCAAATGACGGGAAAAGCATGAGACACAGATGTCAGTAGAAGAGGAGGCAGATTCTGAAATGATATGCAGCAAGTACCCTTGGGGGAGACCTTAGCTGGGCATCTACTTCCCTGCCTGTACCCTTGTCTTTAGAAACCATAGGCTCTGGGGCTGGAGAGATGGCTCAGTGATTAAGAGCACTGGCTGCTCTTCCAAAGGACCCAGATTCAAATCCCAGCACCCACATGGTAGTTCACAGCTGTCTGTATTTGCCCGGCGTGGTGGCTCACGCCTTTAGTCCCAGTACTCGGGAGGCAGAGGCAGGCGGATCTCTGTGAGTTAAAGGCCAGCCTGGTCTACAAAGTGAGTTCAGGACAGCCAGGGCCACACAGAGAAACCCTGTCTTGAAAAACCTAAAAAAAAAAAGAAAAAAAAAAGAAACCACAGGCTCCCGAATACACACCACAGACACAAGTAGCTTTGGGAATTTTCTTTTCTCTTTCTTAAGATCATTCATTTGCTTTTATAAAGAAAATAGATTTTTTAGATGTCTCAAATATATAAACAACCTGTGATAAACACACATTCCGGATATGCTGAGGTCACTCTATGGGATGGGGAAAGGGGTGTTGGCTTGGTCTCTTAGCTTCAGGCTTGGGCCTGGCAGGTAGCTTGGTATTCTAGCAGATGCTAGCAAAATCCAAAGAAGCAGTGTGAAGGTCTGAGACTGCTGGGTGCTTCCTGGCCTTAAATGGGGCTGCTTCTACTCTGTAGGCTCATGGGGAAAACTTCTGTAACCACAGAAGATCTGGGAATGTATCATCTGAGGCCTCATGGATCCCCAGGTACTCCTCCTCCCCTGGCCACAAGTTACCAGGAACAAAGTCCCTAGCTAGGTTCTCCCTTACAATGCTTGCCTCAGAGTGGCTATTACAGTCAGTGACAAGAATGCTGGACAGACCACAGTTTTTTTCTTGTCCTCTCTGGCCTCATGAGAAGGGCCCAAGTTCAAGTTAGCTCACTGTGTAAAGACATTCTGTCCAGTAAGATCCATATTATCAGCTGCAGGAGGTCATGGGTGGGAGGGGTGATGGGGCTGGATTCAGAGGCTCTTACTCGACAGAGGTAGCCGTGGTCACTACACCTGTCAGACAGAGCTGGTCCCCTGAACATTCAACCAGGCCAGTGTCTCTCCATTTTAAACACGACACATGGACCAGGCAGATGACACTCCTGGGGAGGGGGCATGACATCTGCCAGCCATCAGTGGCTCCAGGGGACCGTTGACTCGGGCACAACAGTGGCTGCCTGCCTACTCAGTCTCAGGTCACCAGGGAGTCAGAAGAGGCAGGAGCTTCGCAGGCTACGGGCATGGCGCAGGTCTGCAGACAGAGAGCGGCTCAGTTGGAGGGTGGTGGAGCGCACGGTCTCAGCAGCCTGGGCAGCCTTGCTGAGTGCGGCCTGAAGCTCCTCCAGGTCATTCAGACCCAGATGGGCAGAGTGCCGGGTTCCCCGAGATCCCCGGGCAGGTTTTGGAGAGACTGCCCGAGCTGAGGTAGGTGCTGGGGTTGCATAGTACCTGGGGAGGAAAGGAAGAGCACATGATTATGGCAAGAGCCAGGCAAAGTCAAGGGTTATGGGTTCAGAGCCCTGGCTGCCTCTCTACACTACACCGTGGTCTGTTTCCTTCCCCGAACAAGGCCCCGTGGTGGGGCGACAAACTTGGAGGGATGAAGGAGAGTATGAGTGCCTGCCCAGGAGCAGGTGCAAAGCATAGTTAGTTCATACCCTCCTCTTCACTTAGCACCCACTTACAGACCACCCACTGTGTGCTGCTTCTGTGTATACACTGGGGCCTCATGGAATTCTGCCACTATCTAACATTCTCTAACCAGCAAGTGGCAGGAACTAGTGGAAAGAGCTAAGCTGAATGACTGGGCTTCTTGGAGATAGCAGAGCAGCTCACATTCCCTCCTTGAGGGAGAATCTGGACTTGATGCAGCTCTCATACTTGCAACTCATTGGAAGACCAGCTTGGCCTGTGAGTTCCAAGCTTTCCAGGATGGGAGCCGAAGGCAGTGGGACTGCAGAACTTGTGCTGAAGAGCTGCATCTGACCAGCAGATGGCAGCACAGCGCCATTGCAATTTCTAGTACACCATGGAGCATGCCGAGTCCTGGGATCCTCCTGTCTTGCAGGGGTGGAACCTGAGTTGTGGTTTGCTCTAAGTATATAGGAAGCACTAAAGTTACTGGCTACCCTTGATGAAGCCCTGGCTTCCACACATTCCTGCATCTAATCATCTTGACAACCAGTTTCTTGGAAGAAGAAACAGGCCAGGGAGCCAAAGTGATTTGCCCAAAGTCATTCTCCAACTGTCGGGTAAAACCTGGTGAGCTCCTCCCCAGGCCCAGATTGTAAAGATTTGCCTTGAGAAAAGTAGAGAACCCCAAGGTTCCCATAGGGCTACTAAATGGCATCAAACCTCCTCTGCCCAAGGACAGGAGACATGGGCAGAGGTAGTTGGTGACAGTTAAGACTAAGGTAGGAGGGGGGCGGGTTGGAGAGATGGGTACGGTGCCATTTTATCAGTCATGACAATTCCTGGAACCACAGGGCAGATTCCACAAACATTCAAGTGGGTTATTGACACATGGCTCACTTAATCCTCACAGAGCCACTTCCCCATTGAACAGAAAGAGAAACTGAGGCTTAAAGAAGCAGTCCTCTGCCTCGGCCACAGCAGTGACGAGAGGAGAGGGGACTCCTGTACAGTCATGTCTGGAGTGTCACCAGGCCGCCAGTCCCACTCTCCGTTTCTTGGCAGGTGGTGTTCAATCCTAAACCCATATTGTTGGTGCCCCCTCATGTCAAGGTCACAGAGACAGGGCAATATGGAGCAGCTGCTGCCACCAAGAGGACCCCCCAGTTGCTAGGGAGATGTAGGGGATCCTGGAGGTTCTCCAGAATAGAAAGGGCTTCAGAAATAAATCAAGAGGAAAACCTCAAGCTTTAGTTAATACTAAAGCATTCGAGTTGGTTCTCCAGCAGTGACGGGTGTGCATATGAACACAGATGTGGGAACAGGCTGTGGGGGAGGCATAGTGCATGGGAAAGATGTGCAGTATCCACTAATTCTCCTAAACCCAAAACCATTCCACTAGTGAGAGTCAATTGAAAAAGGGAAAAAAATAGAATAAAAAATAGAAAAAAAAATAATATACATACATATACATATATTCCTTATTACAGGCTTACTCACTAGGAGAGGAAGATAGCTAGGGTTCTAGGCCCCCTGGAACCTGTAACTCTAGAGACGGGACTTTCTTGCCTGTCTAGCTTACCACTGGGTCAACAGCAAACAGCAATCTGGCCCCTAAGGGTCTGTTGAGTGACTACAAGAATGGCAGGCTTACACTTCATTTTCCATATGGATAAATTACAGGAAGGCACTACCCCTGGCTCTCAGCCTTCTGACATGATGTAAAAATGCTGGGTTTTGAGGGTACTCAAGTAGACTGGGGCAGCTGGAAGGGAAGACTTACACAGTGGGTGGTAGGTAAGGCATGATGGGAGCTGAGGAGACGTAGGCCAAGGCTGATGGGGCTGGGGCTGGGGGTACAGCAGCCAAGTACCAGAGTCCAGGGGGCATTCTTACTGGTGAGCTCGTCTGCCTGCCCTTTTGCTTGGGGCTGGGGGTGGAAGGTGCAGTTTTCCTTGGAGTGTTCTTGTCTGTAAGGGAAGAAAGGACACAGAGGCGTTGTATGAGGATATGGGCAGATGCTGCCAGGCATGGTGGGTTAGCCAGCCGGCCCTGCACTTGTGAGTGACGGGCAGTGGGGGGAGTGGCATCCTGGGTGTGCATTGCTCTGGGAAGTTGTCCCTCTGCTCCAGTTATTTTGCTCCAGCTGAATGTCCCCAAGGTCTAGCCAAGCCCATAACAGAAGGAAGATCCTGAGCACCCATTCCTACCAGAGGGGTCTGAGCTGGGGCCATTTGCTTCTGCAGTGGACTTAACTTCACCACACAGGGGACAGCGGAGGGTGTCAGCAGCGGATGGTCCCGGTGGCTCTCTAGGGACAGCACTGCCTGGAAGTGAAGAGAGGGAGGATGGAAAGGATGACTGACATCTGTTTTCAGATCTGGGTCCTCTGCAGAGGTCACCCAAGCTGCCTGCTGGAGGACAATGGGGACAGCAGCCATGACGGTATAAGCCGGCACTGACCACATGCTAGCTGCTAATGACCATCATGCATCACTCCACAGCACCCAGCTACCACGCCCATCTCCCCTCTCCAGTGAAGGAAACAGAGGCTTCACAAGGCAGAACTTTGCCAAGGGAAGCAACCATTTGCTCTCAGGCCTAGACCCTCCAGATGACAAGCCTGTTTTGCCTTCCAGACAGCCTTAGTCCTCCCATGAGAGCCCAGAACAGTCAGTGGGAAACCAGGGTCAGTGGAGGGTCAAGGGAACAGTCTCCAGCTGGGATCATAGCACTCACTTGCTGCAGATACCCAGTGTCACCCTGGCTGAGCACCATCAGACTTGTCCACTGGCTCTCCAGACCATGATTGGCCAGCATACCCCCTGGGAACCTCCCACACCCAGTTTGGTCACGTACCCCAGGTCTGTGTTTGCCCTGACCACTCTGCAGTGATGCTGGGTTCCTTAGGGACAATATTGGTTGATGCTGAGTGAGTAAGTGAGTTAGTGAATGACTCAATGGGAAAGCCTGTCAAAACAGCGACCCATTGTGGTAAGGGCCAGTGCTCTGGAGCATAAAGGCCTGAGTTCAAATACCAGCTCTACTCCTTGTAAGCTGTGTGCCCTTGAAAAGGTTACTCTCCTCTCATAAAATAGTCTGTTCTCAGCCCTAATAAAATTCCCAGTGCGGAGAGGCTAAACCTCAGGTGACCAAAATACTGCCTACCTGGGTCCTGGGTCCTGATAGGCTGGCAGTGGGGACAGGAGGCTGTGCCATTGTCCTTCAGGACAGCCTTGGGGGACAGAATGTGGTATTCCTGGCCTGGAGAAGATCCAGAAAGATCAGTGTCAACACCTGTGTGGACTCGGGACTGGTTTAATTGTCTCTTTCCTCTTCCGCTGGCTTTACTAGCCGTTCTCTGCCTATCTCCTGTACACATGTGAACGCACACACCACAGATGGACCCACTGTACATGTGCGTGTACATATGCACAGAACACAGGTGCCTTCTTACTACTGCCCACTCCAGGCTCCTTGCTGCATCTCTGCTTCTAGAAGTAGCTGCCAGTTCTTGCCACGTGGGAGCGGTTAGCACACCCCCTGACAGAGGCAGGATGTGGAAGCTGGTGTGGCAGAAATGTTAAGGCTGCTTGTTAGGAGTTAGGAGCCAGTGTTGTACCTTCCTTGCCCAGGTTCAGCAGTGTCTCTTCCTGGGCTCTAAACAGCTGAAAAGGGGGACATCATAGGACCAATTTCTGGGACTGTGGCAAGGATACAAGACTATATTTATTGGACAGCCATTGGAAAGCCCTCAATGCCACTAGAAAGCTGGCTGATCCAAGAATGGTCTTGAGCTCCTGAAATCCCAGTGGATAGAGGCGAATATGTTCTGAGTTTCCAGCCTATTTGGGTTACCTAATAAAAACAAACAGATAAGCAAAAAACCAAGGGCTGAGGCTGGGGACATGACTCAGTGGTAAAGTGCTTACAATACACATGTGAAGACCAGAATTTGGATCCTCGGGGCTCATGTCAAAGCTGGGTGGACACAGTGGCCACCTGCAATCCCAACACTCAGGAGGTGGGGAAGGGGACACTTCCCAGGGCAAGCTGGCCACCTGGACTACCTGAATTGGTGAGATTCCAGTTGGATGAGAGATCTTGCCTCAGTAAATTAGGTGGAGAATGAATGAGAAAGGCAGCAGGCAGCAACCTCTGGTCTTCACACATATGAGGACACACATGCACATGCAGACATGCACACATGTGCCCATACACATAGACATGTTTACACATGTGCACATAAACAAGCCAAAAATAAGCCGACAGCCGAGGAGGAGGCTCCGTGTTTGAACACTTGTTGCTAGTACACAACCTCACCTGTGTATTGACCCCGCAAGGAGACTCTTTCCTCCCGCCTCGTGCTGCCTGCTGGTCTTGTTCGCCCCTGTGCAGCCTGGGGATGCTCCTCAAAGCTCCTGCTCTTCTCAGATGACATCCAAGGGGAAAGCGAATCAGATTCTGAACCTGTGGTGGAAAGAGAGCCTCAGTGGCGGGGGGGGGGGGGGGGGGTAAAGGGCTCAAACTGCTGGAGGAGTGAACATGGTGCAAGGGCAGGGCTCAGGGTGATGCCTGGGTTTTGGTCTTGGGTCTTCCCAGGGGACCGAGGGCTCCCACCTCTGGAATCTCAGCCTGGAACTTTGTGGCTATCATACACCCATGCAGCAATCCCAGGGGGGTGGATGCTGTTATTTCTATATGGCTTGCTGTTACTTTATCTGTTCAGAGCAGGTGACAACCTGGCCAGGGACAGGAACTGGGCTTCAACCCCAGTTCAAATGTCACAGCTGTGCTCTGTCAGTGAGGCTCCTGCACTGGGGGCTTCAGGGTCCTCAGCAGATCATATATCCCACCCACAGTGGAGGCTGGTGACCATCTTCCAAGGCCCTCAGTCCCATTCCACATGGTAACTGCAGAATCTAAGGGGCTTCAAAGTAGACATGTGCTTTGTCCCAGAGCCCAGCAACACTTCCCAGCACACATACACACGACCCTCTCTAGGCTTTTCCAGATTTCCTGACCACAGAACCAACACGCTGGCCAGAAACCAGAAACCAGCCCCAGTCTCTGGTCACTTACTTAGGAACAGCCTGGGTACATCCCGAGGCACCGAGGAGGACCTGGCTTGCCGTCTTCCTGTTGGCACAGCTGGCTCTACACCATTAGGCTCCCCTGACAGCCTCTCTGTGGATTTACTAAAAAGATGGAAGAAAGAGAGATCACTGGATGAGGTTTGGGGGGCAGCCTCCACAAATGACCATGATGTATGTGCACCCCTGCCATAAACTAAATAAATGTGGGAAAAAAAGGCATAAGAATGGACTCAGGGTGTAGTGTCTGAGTCCACATGCCCAGAGAGGGCCAGAGACCGACTAACTCTATAGGGAACAAAAGTAGGAGCTGGGGGTGGGGTCTTCTACCTGCCATAGTGGGAGCCCTGGGAGGGTGAGTAATCGACCAGCTTTTTCTGGGTCTGGGTGGAGTGGTTGAAAGCAGAAGCTACAGGAGTTGGGCTGCCTGGGTGTGGCCTGTGCAGGCTGTCCTCCAGTTGTAGGCGGAGCCGTGACACCTCCACCTGTAAATCCTTGATGGCTTGGCTAGAGTGGCGGGAGACAGAAACAAGAACATTTGAGAAAATAGCAGAGCTATCGGGACCCCAGTGCTGCCTGGGTGAGTGGCTTGTGTCTTTGCAGACACAAGATCAGACTATATAGCCCAGTGATTCTGGAATGTCCCTTGCCACACACCTTGACACCTTTCTGAGTTCATGTTTCACAAGCAAATCTGGGTAATTACCCACCTGCGAGGGTGACCCTCCTAATATGCAGGCTCAGCTTCTCAAGACAGAGACTAGGTACAGAATAAGCTGGCTTGGTGGCACACCCCTGCATTCCCAGCACTCAGGAAGCTGAGGCAGGAGGATTACCATGAGTTCAAGACCAGCCTGGGTTACATAAAAAGGCCCTAGCACACAAACTGAAGACTTCCCACCCTGTCCTGCCTGGGTCAGGGCTGCCCTGCCTTCCCCACTTCCTTCCAGAAACTGTACCTCTGTCTGGGCTGGGCTCTCAGCTCCTATTCCTACAGATATTCCTACTCTCTGTGGCTATTCCCAGCGGAAGACACTTATGCAGCGCACCGGCCTCCCCAGCCCTGACCCACAGGCAGGCAGGATAAGAATCCCATCTCATAACCCCAGACACATCAGATGCTGGGGAACATTCCTGGATTCAGGATTCAGGAGAGAGTGAGCACAAAGGGTCCCAGAGTAGAGACAAGGTGATTCCACATGCCCCTGGTGCTGTGGAGGGAGCAGGTTGGTAGATGAAGGTGTTGTCTGCAAGGCTGCCAACAGGGGCCTGTGAGACCTCTAGATACAGGCCCACCTACTCCCCAAAGGGGATAATATTGTTTATTCTGGCCTGCTAGGCCTCTGCCTCATTGAGCTCTCAGATTCCTTGCCAGTACTGCTGAGAACCAACCAACCAATACCCCGACACAGACCCCATGCACGGGGCACAACTAGAGGCTGGGCTTGCCGTGGCCATCTTCCGGGTTGAGGTGGGGTTTGCAGTCACTCTGTGTATGGTACCCAGGCTGGGGATGCCCCTCAGGATCCCTGGACTCTCAGGTGAGCATCTTCTAGTGCCCCCTGAAAACATGATCTCTGTGGTGACTGCTCAGGAAGGCTTGGGGGCCTCCCTCTGGCCATGTCCAAGCAAACTGTGTGTGTACCAAGCACAGGTCTCCTTGGTGATCCCCAAGGAGACAGTTGCTGGGGTTTCCAAGACAAAGCCCAGGGGCTACGGAGGCTGCAGGAGAATGAGCGCTCCCAGCAACTGGTTAAACCTAGGACCCAGAGCTCGGGGTCCTGGCCTGGGACCTGGAACACAGCCTTGGGTGTCATCTGTCCTCTGGCTGGAGCTGCCAGGCTCTTGGGCTTCCTGACTTAACACTTCAGTTGCCTGAGGCTCAATGGGGACTGCAGTTCATCTTTTTCTGCAAGTTTGCTCCAGACCAGCAACCAGCCATCAGAGTCCTCCTTTCCCACACACCCCCACCCCTGAGGTTTAATGACCACCAAGTCCCGCTGCCCACCGGCACAGCAGCAGGGCACCACAACAGCTCCTTTAAAAAGCCCCTCCTTTCCTCAGTCCAGAGTCACTTTTCCCCTACTGAGGCACCCTTCTTGGCCTCTACCCCCTGGCCTCTGTACCGACCTCAGTGGCAGCCAGAGAACTTTTAAAGTTGTTTCTGTGTTTATTGTTCTCAAACACACACCATCTCCTCTCTAGTGTCATAGCTATCTGGTTCTTCAGAGGAGGTGTGCACCCTCACCTCCTGGCCTTTGCATAAGCTGTTTCCTCTGCCGGAGACGCTGTTCTCTTGAGCTTCCTTTAGCTCTCGGCCTCCTCCAGGATAAAGGCTCAGACTCTGCACTGCCACAGTCCCACTCTACTACTGAAGGACTGCTCACACCTGGGGAACATCTGCATTGATTATGAGATGGTGAACTTTCTAGAGCCAAGAAGTGTCTAGTCTCTTACTATATCTCCAAAGCCTAGCATACCATGAACCAATCTCTCTCTCTCTCTCTCTCTCTCTCTCTCTCTCTCTCTCGTCACTTCACACACATACACACACACACACACACACACACACACACACACACACACACACACACACACATACACACAGAGGCAAGGGTGGCCTAACAATGTTCTCAGTGTGTTCCAAGAAGTAACAGAGGGTCCTCTATTCAATCAAGGAAGAATCTCAGCAGAAAACTGCTGAGAGACGTAACAGGTTCTCACCATCTAGCCCAGGCCAGTATAGGACCCATGATCCTCTGACTCTGCCTTTCAGGTGTTGGAATTACATGGGTGTAGCCTCCATGCCTAGCTTGATATTAATCTGGAATACAGATGTTACACAGTAGGGCTAGTGAGGAGGGGTAGGTCTCAGAATCAGAAAGATGCATCTGTCGATCACTTCCCATTGTCTAGAGAAGAATTCTTGAAGTCAATACCTTTGCGGTCTCATAAAGCAGCCCTGTGAGACAAGATCCAGGCACACATGATCCCAGCCCAGGCACCTTGAATGTGTAAGCCAGGCAGGGAGGGGCATTGTCATGGCCTCCAGCCTCCTCCACTCCCCATCCTTCTGTGAGGTGGGATTGGCTAAACTGTGCCCACTTACTCGCGCTCTGTCCTGGTGAGGAGGAGGTTGGCAGTGCTCTCTGTTGATCCGTGGAGCATGGAGGCCACTGCAGGGGCTGGGGCAGGGTCTGGGTTGGTTGTTTCACTGGGAACAGGCTGTTTGGAAATCTGCTTCTGTCTCTTGAACTCAGACCTGGGAACTGGAACTACTAGAGAGGCAGAGAGAGGCAACATGAGCAGCAAAAATGCGTGCACGTGTTCACACATGTGTGCATGCACGGTGGTGACCTTGCCGGACTGCGGTGTCAAGTCCCCTGGGGCTGGAGGTGCAGGCAATTGTGAGAGCCTGATGGAAATGCTGGGACTCGAACTCAGATCTTGTGTAAAGCAGCAAGTCCTCTTAACCACTTAGCCAACTTCCCGGTCCCTGTTGTTGTTTTGTTTGGTTTTTGAGGAAGGATTTCTCACCGGCCTGGGGCCGCCAATTTGGCTAGACTAGCTGGCCAGAGCTCCCCTGCAATCCACCTATCTCGGCCTCCCCAGCATTGGAATCACAAGTGGCACTCTTGATTTTTTACTTGAGTTCTTGGGGAGCAAACATAAGGTAAGCATTTCACTAACTGAGCAGTCTCTCCCTGCTCCCCTATCTGTAATCTTTAATTTTCCTGTGGTGACCCTCCATGGTATTTCCCACCCTGAAGTACAACACAAGGCTATCTGTTTGATGCTTCGATTCATACATTGTGGTCACTCCTAGGCTGTAGCATACCCAGGCTTCCCACTCACCCATCTTAGCCACTGATGCCTGCTCCAGGTGGGAGCTCTGAGCCCCTCGCTGACAGAGAGAGCTGTTCAAGCTGGAGTGATGCTGCTGGGTTTGGCTTCTGGGTGTGCCAGCCTCAGTGGCTCTTCTGGGAACCACAGAACCCCTGGCCTTGGGGTGGGAGGCTCCATCACCAGGCACAGAGGCAGTGAGGTGCTGACCTGATGTTCCTAGAGCACTGGAGGCCAGCAGAGGAGGGACACACTGAGGTTAGACAGAAAGGCCTCAAGCCATGGGACCCAAGCCCCTCTGTGTGCTAAAGCTTGGACTCTCAGCCTTAGTTAGGGCTGCACATCTCCAGCACCTCAGTGTTTCTGAGGACTAAGGACAGCCTCATGGGGCATCCTTGTTCTGACATTTGCATCACGGTGTGCCTGTCAGCCATATAGCCGTATAGTGAAGCTCTGCTCATTCTCAACAATTCCAGTCCTTTCTGCACATGCACACTTGAGTTTCCAGCTGGGCCTCCAGGTGGCCAGTGCCCCACCCTGGGGATCACTAGTCTCCATGGTCACTACACCACTCCCCCTTTTCCTGCAGATCTCCTGCACCCTCTGCTTGAGTTCCTTCTGATCTCTCTCCACCTGCTGCCCTGATACTCTTCTGTCCAAAGCATCTGTCATCTCACACCACCCTCCCTGCAGTCCCGATCTACTCACTCCATTTACTCCTGCATTTGCCTCATAAAAAATATCTCCCAACAGTTGCTAATGGACTGAGTGATATTCAGTAAGTCACTTTTGTTCTTGGAGCTTCTCTTCTCTTTTGTCAGTATGACAGGAACAGGAACCATCATTGGGGTTGAAGTGAGGGTGTGCAGATGCTGAGACTAGTGGCCCCTATTCTAGACTACCAGAGACACTGGATTTTCAAGATACCCCAGGCATGTGACAATGGTAAGCTAGAATACCTGACATGGGAGAGTCGGTGCTCTGAGGTCTGGGTGAAGGGTGACACTATGCTGGTTTCTGAGCCCACGAAGCCACTGTCTGTCTCTGGCGATACCATCCAGGGCTCCTGGAATAGGCCACATCCTTTGAGTCTGAGGAGAGTATCCTTGTACATCAGGAAGCCCCTCCCAGATCCTGGCCTCCAATTCCCAAGGCTCTAAAACTCAGAGCTGTCTGATCATGTGATCAGGCTAGGATAAGACTCCCTGTCTCAAGAATACACTGCTGCCCCAAGGACTGGGCTCTTGGGAAGGATGCTAGGGCTTGCAAGGTGTAGAAGGAAGAGGAGAAAGCCTTAGCCCAGTGTCTTCTGGTCTGGGCAGTTCCATGTGCTGCAGAGATGACCAAGACAGCATACCCTATGAACACGCCAGCAGGTTTAGAGTGGAACACAGGGAACATGTGAGTGATGAGGTGCCAGCAACCTCAGTGTTGTCAGGGTCTAGTGCAGAGACTGCCACGCATAGGTTCACCAGGACTGCAAATGTGTGTATGTGCATGTACATGCATGTGTATTTGCACATGTGTAGGTATGCATATGTACATGCAGATGTGCCTGTGTAAGTACATGTAGGTATACATGTATGTGGTATATGTGCTGTATATAGTTTGTATGTGTGTGTGCGCATGCGTTCGCGCGCACCTATACACAGCCTCAGTGGCATTATTTCTGTGGCCTTTCACCCCTGCAACAGTTTGAGAATTGCACTTGCTGGTGCAAATGGCACAGTTAGGAACCAGGTCCCAGCTCTGACACCCTGTGACATATGGGCACAAGTCACAGCTCTGGAAGGAGACTGCTAGCAGAGAACAGGCCTTGAGGTGGCATTGGACCCAAATGCTGACTGGTGGGCAGGCTTGTGGCTGCTGAAACAGGAGGGGTGTCATGCAAGGAGAATACACATGAAAACGACCAGTGAGAGCAAAGGCCGCCAACAGAGCCCAGACACATCTTCTGGCCAAGCCACAGGCACAACTCACCTCAGTGTGGGACCCAGCAGCCTGAAGCAGAGCTTTGTGACGGACGAGTTCCGAGGGCCCGCTCTCCTCCAGGCTGGTAAGACTGCTATAACGTGCTGCCATGGGCTTGGTGCCCCGCTGAGGCACTTTAGCTGTATCCAGGCATGGGGTGCACCTATCTCTGGCCAGGGATATCCGGAAGTTTGGGGGCTTCATGGATACCACCTGTTCCTCACCGTCCCTAGCAGGGAAGGAGATAAACAGCATTTCTGAGCCCCCATGTGAGCCAGGTGATCCAGACCTGGGGCTCAGTTCATCCTGGGAGCAACCAGTCCAGGGACAAGCTCTAGCATCAGATGCACATCCGTTGCGGATGCATCCTGGCTCTGTCGCTATGGACAACACTTTGCATCTCTGAACCTCATACTTCTTTTAACTGTAACGTGGGAAGCCAAAATAACTCACCCAGCACACCAAAGCAGAAATACCGTGAAGGATATGGCTGAAGCAGAGTTTCTCAGAGCTCAAGGGTTCACAGATTCCCTTTCCTATGTTATCTATTTCCAAAGACCTCCATGGGCTCAAAAGACAATATTATAAATGGAAGACCAAAATTTTGTGTTAAAAATAGAAACTAACTTTGAAAATAATGTAAGAAACATGACAACAATATCACAAGCCTGATACTTTTTTTTTTCTTCCTGAAATGGGACTTGAACTTGGGGCATGCTAGGCAAGTGCTCTACCATTGAGCTACATCCCTAACTCTTTTGCTTGTGCTGCCAAAGGCACCGCTGTGTGGGACAATGGAGCTTGTGACAGAGCCCAGAGACTTACTGGATAGCAGCCCTATGGCTTTTCTCAGCCTGTGCTGGGCGCCGTCCTGGTGGTACCCTCATGACTTCTGCTTTCCCTGGAGCTGTGGGTAAACCATCAACTTCCACGGTGCCATGATGATCTTCCTCCTCTTCCTCCTCCTCTTCCTCCAGGTTCCCCTCATCTTCCACCCTCAAGGCTTCAGGGAGGGACTTCACATTGAAGTATCTGTAGGAAGATGCCCGGGGCATGTCACCTCTGCCCACAGGGACAAGCAAATTCAGTGTAGCTGGCCTTCATCCTATGGATACTCACCGCTCCAGAAGGTCATGGAAGTCCTGCTCCACCTGAAACTCCCTGTCCCTGAGTGGGGCTGGGAGATCTCTTGGGCTTTCCTCTGTCTTCATGCTGTTCGTGGGGAGCATGCAAGAGCTTCTAGGGGAAGCAGTGGTGGCGGAAGGCTGGGCCAAAGAAGTGCACGACAGAGGTTAGTCATCTTAGTGACACCTGCCTCGGCCATCTCATGCCACATGTGGAAAAGCAGAAAACTGAACTTGTTGGCCCTGTAAAGACCACAGGGTCTTCAGGCTGGCTGCTGTGAGCTGAGCTCCTGGTGCCTGCCAGGCATACTGTAGACATGATTTCTCCTCAGTGCCCCAGCACACACCTCATACAGAAATTGAGGCTGGTTGCTGCACGAAACCAGGACAGGCTGCCTGCCAGAGGCACCTGTCCTCAACCCTCCCCTGGAGCCTGGCCACCCGGGCTTCCTGTCAGCACAGGAAATGCTATACGCCCGGGTTGTTCTGTGTGCTGGGCAAGACTCAGGGTGAGTCCCCAGCCCTCAGGGCCAGCCTTCTCACCCACTTCCCTAATGCACTAGCCCTTCCCTGCTCATCACCAGCAGGCAAGTTCCCACAGGCCAGAAGCAGGAGCTTAGGGACCCTGAACTACTACCATTGCCATCTGTGTGGCCACAGCTCACCCACCCAAGGGAGAGAGTGGTTGTCCCTTAACAGATCATAGTGTGGAGAGAGGGCTGTCGACAGCACATTCCACACAGCAGTTGTGTCTTGTGTCTTAGCTTTGTAAGCATTCACACCCCTTGTGCCTCACTCTAGGCCAGGGGCCTGGAAGCCAACCTGGCTGCCTTCTCTCTCACTGCCATCCAAATCGGATCAAATCAACCTTGTGAGCCTTGTCGAAGTTCATGCACTCATCTCTCCCTCTGCCCTGTCACTCCCCAGCCTCATAATACTGGTTGACCCACAAGTGGCTTCTGCCACCCTCTGCTGAAAACCCAAGGAAGGTCTAATTCCAGTTTGAGACATAAGACACAAGTTCCTGCATCACAAGGCCCATGCTGGTGTCTCCAGCAACATGGCAGACTATAGCCCACTCACTTTCCATGGAGTGACTTGCCTCTTGCATTGAGCAAATCCTACTTTCTCTCATGTCTCATTTAAACATTACTTCTTCAGAGACAGTTTCTGTGCCCCCCCCACTTCCTCCTACTCAGTGCCCCCCCTTCATTTCCACAGAGCCTGTACTTCTCTTTCTGGCTGCTATCAAAACGATAAATAATTCTACAACTAGTTTGCATACTCAGAAAACTCTGTAAGGGCAGAGGTCACCTTCTCCACCTTCTGTCCTCACTGAGTTTCCACTGTGTGTCATGGGGCCTAAAATATGACACATGTTCCCTAAATATATAGTGAGGAAATTAACATGGAATGAATAAAAGAAGTGGGGCCTGGCCCAATGTAATGGGGCAAAGTGGTACCTCATGGTAGGTTTGGACAGCTGGAGAGGAGACTGGTCCTGAAGGCATGGGCAGAATAGCTGACTGGGGCACAAAGGGCAGGTCTGGCCTGCAGGGTTCTGGCTCTCCTTGGGTCTGGCCCATATGGTCCTGCAGCTCTTCCAGGTGCTGCCCCAGGTGGTATATCTCTGCCTCAAGATCCCTGGAAGGAGGAAATATTAGCATGACGATAGGTGTCAAACCAGAGACCCTAGGGGTGCCCTCTCAGAGTCCACATAAGCCATCAAAAGATGGCACCAAGAATTTCAGTAGCAAGATGATAAGACCCCACTGGGAGCCAGGAGGCCCCAGCTCTGTCCCCTCTGCCATCCCCATGCTGTGTGACTCTAAGTAAACCTCAGTTTCCCCATTGTGTATGCCTTGCAGTTCCGATCTCCAAAATGTATCTAAAAATACTAGATTCTCAGCTCTCGACATGGTGCTCACTAGGACGGGGGCTCCCTCTGCTCCTAGACACACTGATGAGTGTAAAACACCTCCTTCATGGAGACAGAGGGAGCCTGGGGCCTGTCCTACCTGTCCTCCTGGGCCTATCTCTCCAGCACCTACCTGCAGAGATTGAGGGTCCTGGGACTCCCCTTGGAGGCATCAAGCTGTGGGCTCAGGTGCCGTTCTCTGCAGGCCTGCAGGTACTCTGCCTCCAGGGCCACGTGGGCTGCTCTCAGTTGCTCCACGTTCTGAAACACAAGGGCCAGGGAGAGCTTTGAGTGCCTGCCCTTAGGGGCTGCATACTTACACAATGGGCAGGTGGCTCATGCGGGGCTGTGGGACTCACTGGGGCTTGACAACAGAGGTTGTGGCTGAACACCTCTGAAGGCTTCTGCCCAGACAGAGCTGTCTGTCATCAAACACTTGAAATCAAGGAACTAGACCAGAGATCACTGGCCCTTCTTGGGTAGACTAAAGGACCCCATGATACCTGGTCAGAGGCAGCATCAAATATCCTACCATTCAGTCCCCATAGGGATCTAACACTCCAGAGAGCCTGGATCTTCTCTCCTGATGTAAAAACAGTGCCATTCAGAAAATAAAAGTCAGTCTCTTCCCTGGTTGTTACAGGTAGATATAGGAAGGCAGATGGCATTATTACCTCACACTATGAATAAAAATGACTGGCATGGTGGTTCTTAGATTCTGCATTCATTCATTTCCTCAAGAGAATCTCAGTGAGAAAGGGATTTTGCCAGTGAAGAGCAAAGAAGTTATTTAAGTTGAAACTCACACAGTTAGCATGAGTTCAAGGCAAGACTTGAACCCAGACCCACTGTCCCAGAGCTCTTGGTCCTAACGACTCTGGTAGGCCCTCAGAGTGAACACAAGCATAGTCAATCAATATATGACTGCTGGTCTCTGGTCTGTTAGTCCCTTCCTAAAGAAGCCTAGAAACAGACTGAACCTAGAATGTAGTTTCCAGCCATGTCTGATCTTCTAGAAGCCCCCAGGCTTCCTAGATATGGAATGAGGATGGGGAGGAAAAAAATGACATTTTTAAACTGTCATTTGTAGCCAGAAAGATGGTTCCACAGGACTTATACACAGAAGAAGGGGCAATGGCCACTAGGGACTAGGAAATGTCAGGAAGGGACCACCGGTACCTTGAAGGCTGGGCATCAGGTACAACAGCAGGTAGGTGGGAGCGATAAACCCAGATGTTCTGTGTTATAACATTATTATCTGCCTTGGAGCTAGAGAGCTGAGTGTGGGGGGTACAGGACTGTAATCTATGTAGCAGGTTGAGGCTGGAGGATGACAAGCTCAAAGCCACCCTGGGTAACTCAATGAGATTCTGTCTCAGAGACGAAGCTGTGGCCAGTGAGATGACTCACTGGATAAAATGCTTATCACTGGGGCCTGGTGACCTGAATTCAGTTCCTGGAACCCATGTAGAGGTAAAAGGAGAGAAGTGACTCACAAAGCCGTCCTCTGCCCTTTGCCCTTAAGCTATCACACACACACACACACACACACACACACACACACACACACACACAC
>CAJQZJ010033958.1:879654-894440 GCA_907164525.1 Lophiomys imhausi
CACACACACACACACACACACACACACACACACACACACACACACACTAATAAATAAAAATTTTAAAGATGAGAAGTAAGGAGAGGGCTGAAGATGCAGCTCAGTTGTAGAGTGTTTGCCTAGCCCACATGCACAAAGCCCTAGTTCAGGCCCCAGGACTGTAAAAACAACAACAGTAACTGGAAAAAAGGAATTCAAAAGGTTTCTGACATAAAGGAGTGACCAGTAGTTAAGGAGATGGAACTAGATTGTGGCATACATGTGTGAAATCATTAATCTGTATTCCATAAATAAAACTGCTGCATTTATTAACATTTTAAAGGGACTTTTTTTTAAAAGACCATATTTCATGTAGCCCAGGCTGGTCTAAAACTCCTTATGGAGCTGAGGATCATTTTTCACCTTCTTGCCTCCATCTCCCGAGTGCTGGCACTACAGGTGTGCACCACCATCATACCCAGCTGTACACAATGCTGGGCTCAAATTCAGGACTTCACACATACTAGGCAAGCACTCTATTAACTGAGCTATGTGCCTAGTCCCAAAGGAAGGATGTGATTCCCAAATCCCTTTGGTGATAGGCTGCAGTGCCTGCCACACACCCTGTAACTGGAAATTGCCGCAGTGTCTATCACAACCTGCCATGACATGTCTTGGAGTTCCCCTGAACCTGCTCCTCTGGCTAGATTTCTGCTTCTTTTCTATCCTCCCCTCAACTGGGCCCTCTCTTCATTGGCTTTCAGTATCTGTCCAATGAGAGGGACCTAGAAGAGATTCTGGAGTTGAGACAAGCAGTCCTCCAGGTCTCTCCCATCTCTGTAGGAACCCTCATCTCACCCATGCTAAGCTACCAGTCTTTCCCCATACAAACTCCCACGTTTGAGGGCCCCACATCCACCTTCCTGGGCCCTGACTGGTAGCAGGAAAGATCGGAAATAACTGGCTATAACTACCTAAAACCTGAACCCAAAGGGAACAAATATATATAGAGCAACAGTTTCCCCTCTCCTCTTTACCTCTGGTCCTAAGTTATGGAAAACAACATGAAAGTAGGTTAGAAAGCAAAGGCCAGCCGGGCGGTGGTGGCGCATGCCTTTAATCCCAGCACTTGGGAGGCAGAGGCAGGCGAATCTTTGTGAGTTCAAGGCCAGCCTGGTCTACAAAGTGAGTCCAGGACAGCCAAGGATACACAGAGAAACCCTGTCTCGAAAAACCAAAAAAAAAAAAAAAAAAAAAAAAGAAAGCAAAGGCCGTTTTCTGCAGCCTGGGGGTATGGAAGGGCAGGGGCACAACTCAGGAGGCAGCAGCTCTGCCGCCCACTGCTGTGTCGTTAAACTGTCACTTCTGTCTGGGCTTCTGCATCATCGTAGTTAAGCAGCCCCGCTGTGGGTGTTTATGATGAAGAGATAAAACAGTGATGGCCCATCCAGAGTGTGTGGTAAGCCACCATGGCTCAGCAAGGGCTTGCTATCATGACACAGTGAGCAGCTAGCTGCCTGGGGCATAAAGTGGGAGCTCTTAGCTCCCAGGAGAGAGACTGGTTGGGGCAGAGCCACCTGCCTTCAACAAAAAGGGGGCTCAGAGACTCAACTCTGGGGACAGGCATTCTGGTCACTGCTGATGCGACTCCCACATTGGGTGGTAGTACCTTCATTCGTTCCTGTGGTGGGAGATGTCCAGCCAGTACCAGTTCCTCGAAGGAGTCAACCTGGACAATAGGAAGGAAAGATACAAACTCTATGAATCCAGACCCTGTGGTGACCCACACACGGTCAGCTACCCTGTGCTGGGTTGGGAGGTAAGGGTTGGGTCTGCCTTCAGAATGTAAGGTGTCTTCCCATTAGTGAGGTGGGTCCTGGAAGTGGATCCCACCTCTGGCCTTGGGCAGGATAGTCTGGGGAAAAGTCTAGGATGTGGACTCATGTGGAGGAAGACCTACGAGGGACATTTCCTGCAGTTAGACTGGTGAGAGGGCCAGCATCTGTGCCAGTCTGAGGAATAGTATGCAGGCACCAACAAGGAGGGCTCAAGGGATATTCCCAGGTACAAAATTACCAAGGCCTATTGTTTAGGGCCAAAGTAAGATGACGGTTCTGCCTGGGGCGTACTAAAAGGAGAAATAAGATGTATTTGTATATGTATATGTCCCACGGCGTCCATGGGGAAAGAGTTCCAGGATCCCTAGCTGACTGACTATCAAAACACAGGGATATTGAATCTCTTATATAAAGCAGTGTTGTGTTTACTCAGAGCCTGTTCAGTCCTTTGTGGGTAGAGAAAGACTTCAGCTCTGGGACAGTCTAGAGTGTCAGTCTAAGGGTTGGGGTGTGGCTCAGTGGTGGTGTGTGTGCTTAGAAAACAAGGACCTGAGTTTTATCCCTGACACTGCAGATAGATAACTACACACACACACACACACACACACACACACACACACACACACACATATATGTATATAATAAAAATAAAAATCAAAGCTGGGCATAATGGTGCAGGTCTTTAATCCCAGCCCTCAGGAGGCAGAGACAGGAGGATATCAGTGAGTTCCAGGCCAGCCTGGTCTACAAAGTGAGTTCTAGGCCAGCAAGAGCTACATAATGAGATCCTGTGTGGAAAAAAACAAAACAAAACAAAACAAAAGTCATAATGTATAGTTATTGAGGAAGACTAAGGTAGAATGAAAAAGGGAAATTTATGTAGTTAAATATAGCATGCCACTATATGAATATAAAGTACAAATGTAATATGAGCTATATATTTTATGTAATATAATATGTAATTAGTAAAAAAAAATTACCAGTGAGTCCAGTGAGAGATTTCATTGTTGTTAAGACAGGGTCTCGCTCAGTACCCTAAACTGGCCTTGAATTCACAGTGATCTTCCTGTCCCTGTCTCTCAGGTGCTGGGGTCACAGGCATGAGCTACCAGCCTGTGAGACAGTTGAGTCTCATTTTGATATGTCCTTAAGCTCCAGTGTGCTTCCAGCACATCCTCCCCCAAGCCTCTCCCAGGCCAAGAACTAAAGAGCCCAATAAGGGCCAGTGGCTCCCAGATGGGTCAGCATGGCTCTGGATGGGGTGTCGGCCATGGCCTGCATCGGTCAGTGTGACTGACTGCTAAAGAGATGGTTTCCCAGTTACAGAACCAAGAAAGGTGGCGATGGAATGACGTGACACTGCTGTACTATGGAGGAGCCAGAAAATACCAGGGAAACTCCAAGATGTCAGCTATGAAGGAGGAACGTGGCTGAATCAGCTCACATGACACGTCCTGAACTGACAAACTGCAGAGACAAAGGCAAGTGATTGGTTGCTGGGGCCGAAGGGTGGAATGGTCAGGGGCTGCTTCCTGGACAGTGTCTTTCTGGTGATGGAAATATTCTAACATGGACCTTGATGGCTGCAGGACCATGACACGGGAAAACATATGACTGCTCATATTTGAAATGAGTGAAGTGTGTGGTATGTAAATGTGAATTAGACCTCAGTAAAGCTGTTCTCCTACCCCAAGCTCCCAAAAAGGAAAGAAAAGAATGGTGGTAGTGGTAAATGAAATTGGTTTTGGACAAGGTAATGTAATGATTGTGTTTTTATTTTTGTAATGGAGAGCAGGAAGCTCAAAGCCCAAGGTGTAATTCTGGCTGAGGGTTCAGGGCCCAAGAGAACATCTTGTTTACTGGGTTTGAGCTAGCAGAATTTATTTTTCTGTGTGGACTTCCGCTCTGCCCCAGCATCCCCACTTCCGTTTTCAGAATGTGGTTAAGGCATTGTGTCTTCATGAATCTCTTTAGACACCTTTGGAACAAAGCCAAGTGTGAAGTCAGACAAAGACCTGCAGGCAACTCTGAGCTGGAGTGTTGACTGAAAAACCTTAAGAGGTAATAGGATTGACTTCAGTAATGAACCAGCGAATGGGTAGCTTGTCATAAAGAGGAAAACGTCAGGTGAAGCTCAGAGAGAGCTGAGAGTCTACCCATGGACAACCATGGGACACCTCCAAACCTAAATGGAGGAACTGTGACAACAGACAGGTTGCTGCTCAATAGACAAGTTCAACCTTATCCTGGGTGACAAGGAGGCTGGGTCACGTGGTGCCTGAGGGCAAGGGGGATGGTCAAGTTCCTGGAAGGCTGAGTTAGCCCACACTAAGGGAAATCAAGAGACATCTGGGGCTGGCGAAAGTATCTCTCTCACATACACAGAGGCCTTATGCCCTTGGGGTGAGGTGTCTTATGGGAAAATGATGGGGCTTACTTACCTTGGCCAGGAGTCGACTGGTCTGAGAGGTCAGTGCCTGAGTTTGTCCTGTGGAGGGCTGGTCTGTGGCAGTGTCCTGGCTCTGAGGAAGCCGCCCTGGAGTGGCCACACTGGGGGACGAGGAGGGACTCAGGTCTCCTCGTGGGGACAGCCACCCTGGAATACACAGCTGGTGAACCCTGGGGCTGAGGACTGTCCCAGTCCACTGAGGCTGAAAGCCTGAGGTACCTCAGATCACCACATCATCAAGCTATATAGCTTGGTCCCTTCTGGCTACTTTCACATTAGCCCAGGAAGAGGGCTGGCCACTATGCTGCCCCACTAGCAAAGAAATGAGGCATAGATCTACCCTATACCAAAACTGAGAGGGGAGGGTGTCGGGGCTGGGAGGTGGTTTTCAGTTATGTGGACTTATGGACTCTAATTCAGAAAGAATCAGGTTTGAATCCTGGCCCTTTCCTTTCCAAGCTATGTGACCCTGGCATGCCTTTGTCTCTCTGAGCCCCAGGTCTCCCAACTATCATGGGGTTATGAAAGGAATGTTTCTCACCAGCTCCATGAGGGGATTAACTGAGGTCATACGTGCCCATTTTAGGGCCTACAATAGGCTCAATGAAAACAATGCTCACGCCACAGAACCAAGAGGCCAGGTAGCTTAGACAAAGCTCTACCCTGGATGTTTAGCTTGATCAAATCAGTTGGCCGAGAGAGGGCCTTGGCATTCTATTCCTCTGATTCTAAGCCAGTGCCACCCCAGGGTGGACCAAATGTCCTCCATGAGCAGGAGGATGCTAAAAGCCCCTGGTCCTTCCCCAACTCACCTGTGGCCTCAGAGACCTGTGGATCCTGGGCAGGGCCTGGCCACCACTCTGCTGATCTGGGTTGCGGGATAGAGAAGGACAAGACCTTGTTTCCTTGAGGCATTGACCCAGAGTGGATGCTCTGACTAGGCTGGGGTGGGTCTGAATACAGGTGCACCTGGGGAGGAGGGAGGCAGGGAGGGGCGGAGTCAGGCAGGGGCAAGCTCACTGGAAAGAGGCCATATTCATCTGTCATCTAGGCTTCATCCATCCTCCACACAGGAGCCCCATACTCACTCTCGTAATCATGAATACCACTTTTCAGTGGAACCCACACTGGGCGGAGGACTTACAAGTCACCTCCTATTCTCTTTACAGAGACCCTGGAAGGGAGGCAGGCAGGGACTACTTTCTCCATTTTTCTTTCTTACATACAATATTCTTTCATTTGACACATCCTGACTGCAGCCACCCCTCCCTCCTTCCACTCCTCCCAGTTCCTTCCTCCCACCTCCCTTCTCCCCTCCAATTCACTCTGCTCCTCCATTTCTTTTCAGAAAAGAGCAGGCCTCCCAGGCATATCAATGGAACACGGATTAACAAGTCACAATAAGACTAGGCACAAACCCTTGTATCAAGGCTGGATGAAGCAACCCAATAGGAGGAAAAGGGTCCCAAGAGCAAGCAAAACCGTCAGAGGCACCCCTACTCCCACTGTTAGGAGTCCCACAAGAACTCCAAGCTAAACAACCACAACATATATGCACAGGACCTAGCTCAGATCCATGCAGGCTCCATGATTGCTGCTTCAGTCTCTGTGAGCCACTAGGAGCCCTGGACTCCCAGAAGTTAAGTCCTATAAGAGCGGATCAACTAAGTACCTGGACTACATAGCAATACTACATTGACCCCAAAGCCTATGGCTTTACACTGGTAACAATAATTGTTACTAGCCTACCACACACACACACACACACACATAATAATCCCTAACATTTTAATGAAATAGTTCCAATGATAACTACATTGATAATAGTAAATAGTAGTAAATGGCTGTTTGAATAAATGAAGATGTCAGGTACACAGAGGAATCCTTCTGGGAGTTGTGCCCTGTCATTGCAGATGGTATGGGAAGTGTGTAGGGAGGCAGCTGGTGAGGAAACACATTGGAGCTCACCCGGAGGGAAGCCGAGTTCCAAGCAGGGAACACAGTTGGGAAGCCAGGGTCTGCTTTTGTATACAGAGGTTAACTGGCCACAGTCACATCTGTCATTATGTGTTGTCAATGGCAGCCTTCACTCCACCGCAGCTGAGCTGGGCAGCCCTGACTCAGGCTGTGGAAGCCACAACTGAAAATACTCAGTCTGGTTAGCTTGGCTTAGTATGTGTGCGCCAAAGCCAGAAGGCAGGCTCAACTTCAGGCTCTGTTATGGAATACCTCTGAGTTCTAGAGTGCATGGCACAGCTGACATCTCTATGCATGATAATCCTCAGTGAATGGTAGCTGCCACCTGAACATTCAGCATTGTCACTGCGGTGGTTTGAAAGAGAATGTTCTACATAGTTTTAGTATTTGAATACTTGGCCCCAGTGGGTGGCATTTTTGGGAGGGGATAGGACTAGGAGGTGTGCCTTTGCTGGAGGAAGTACGTCACTGGGGTGAGGTTTTGAGGTTTCAAATGGCACACACCATTCTCAGTTTGCTCTCTGCTTCCTGCTTGTAGTTTATGACAAGAGCTCTCTACTTGCTGTTCAACCACCATGACTGCCTGTCGTGCTTCTCCCCTGTGGTGGTGATGGACTCTTATCCCTCTTGAACCATAACCCCAAATAAATCCTTCCTTCAGCAATAGACAAGAAACTAACACAGTCACCAACATCTCCACCATCACCAGTATCACCATCACCATCATCACCACCATCACAATCTTCACCATCATCTTCACCATTACCTTAACCTTCAACATCCTCTCTATCCTTATATGTATATGGCCACCACAAAGGTGGGCCAGTGAAAAAGACACACTCCTACGATGCCTTGGTACCTATGTAAGAGCTCAGGGGGACTATCCTGACTGCCCTTTGCCACCCCAGGATCAGGACTAAGCAGCCGAAGATGGGCCTGGCTTAGGGGGTCCACGGCCTCCAGACAGTAAGCCCCTTTGCTTATGCCGTTCTTTGGGGGCCTGGCAGCTCAATTTGGCGACACTGCCTTCCCCTCCTCTAGCCTGAGCCTCCCTAGCCAAGAACAAAGCTGGATTTTCATAATCCTTTGGGCCATCTGCTCAGTTCTGCCTGTGGGGGCCTGTTCATCAGCACCCCTTTCTTCCTGAGGTGACCCAAATCCCAGGAGAGGCCCTGCCCTCTTGAGTTCCCTGCCCACTGTGCCAAGGCCCCATCTGGGGAGCAATGGAGACCTGGATGCTATAAGATCCGGAAGATGAAAACAAGAGAAGCAAAGCCCCAGGCCTGGCCATGCAGAGGAAGTGGAGAATAGGGAGGGTACGTAGCAACTGTTGAGCTGTTTGGGGCTGTCCCTGCCATGACCTGCCCTCCTGGACACAGTAGATCATTATGGTGATCGTCTGAAACCCTTGGGACTCTGTGCAGGGTAGACTAGCGAGTTTGGGAAACATCGGGTTAAACAAACGGGTATTCTGGGCACAGATGGGGTCTCCAAGCCTTTAAAATGGTAATGAGCATTATGAATGGGATAAGGGGAGGGGAAAGGAGTGCCTCTATCCTCAGAGCACAGAAGGCTTCCCACATACACTGAATCCCATCAGGAGCTTCTGTGCCCAGAGTGGCAACAGAACTCACTTCAAGAAAGGTGGTGACATCATCCCTCAATTCCTGGTGGTGGAGGTAGTGTCTGTCTCCTGAACTGTTTCACGTCTCCCTAAAGCTGACAGGAGCTGGGAGGAAGTAGCAACGGGACAGCAAGTGGTGAGATCATTACAGACTCTACAGTCAGCATACAGAATAAAGCCCATCCATGCCTCCTAACTAGATCTGGTCCCCTATCCTATGCTCCCCACTCCCTGGTTCCTAGATGCTCCTAGATTTAGCCTTGGCCTTCTCTGGTTGGCTTTTCTGGCTGCAGATCCAGTGAGTGTTGGCTTGGTTTTAGCAGAGAGAGTGAGTCATGGACCCTGCAGCCAGGTCATTAGGGTCAACTCATAGCTCTAACACCTCTGTGTTGTGTGACCCTGGACAAGTGGCTTAACCTCTCTGTGCCCAGTTATAAATGACTTAGGATAGCAGTCAACACAATCACTGTTGGCTATTCCTATCACCATGGTCTGCCTGTCTGTAGGCCTGTCCTCACACCATGCCAGGGCCTGAGCTGGGCACCCCACACCTGAGGAAACTACATAATCTGGCATGTACAGACCCAGGGAGGCATCCCGTTTTTGTGCCTCACACCTGCTGTGGGATACTCCTGGCTTAGCCTTGTGCCTGCAAAGTGGAGGGAACCTAAAGGGACACCTTAGGCTGAGCCCAGACTCTGACTGGTTCACTCAATGTCAGTCTCTGTTCTGTCGTTCCCAGTTACTCGCCACAGGGGTAGCCTAGGAATCAGGGTCTAGCGCAGCCTGGGTCCCTCTTAGGTGGGCCTAGCCTCTCCTGCACTGTTCTAGGCTCTGAACAGAGCGAAAGAGATCAGTGGGCCCTAGAGAAGTCATGTGCACAGATTTGTGTGAGAGGAAGGAAGCCCTCAGGAGTCAGAACCCCTCACTCAGGTTCCCTGAGGTGGGTTTTGAGCAGGATACCTTCTGGTAGAGAACATAGGACTCAAAAGTGAGGCATCTGGGCCCTGGCTCTCTGTTCTCCCCTGCAGGTTGGGACCACGCCACGAGCTGTACCCCATCACTCCCAGAGTGGCAATAAGGCTGGGCTGAAGGGGATTATGGGCCATTTTCAGTGCAATCACTTGAACAGAACTCACTTTTCTCTTGGACCAAAGAGTGATCTTTCCAGAGAGCAGTAGGGGGTGGCTGAACCATTCAGCACTGCCTTCAGTTTACCCTGTGAGCCCTCTTTGCAGACTTCCCTAGGCCTGTTCCTGACTTTCCCTCTTACTAATTGGAGCTCTGGCCACCTAAAGGTATCAGTAGAACTTGTCGTCTTCCAGAAGGTCAGATCACAACCCCCCACCCATGCCGTAAGCCAACAGATGTGCCCAGGAGACCAATGGGAAGTGTCCTGCCTGCACTTGGCAGGGCCACAGGTGTGGGGACAGAGAACTCTCTGGTCCTACGCCAGGCCCTTTTCACCTTCTTGCTGTGGTTGCCTTCACCCATGTTCCCCAGAAGTGGCTGAAAACATGAGGCCAGCACATGGCAGGGGGACTTCAGAGTGTGGAGTATTCTGCAGGAAGGTGGAGTGCTCCCCTTACAGGGGGAGAACCACAGCAGGGAAGGGCCTACATCTCTGTCCCACAGCTGTCCTGCCTCCTTTATGCTGCCTGTTTGAGCAAACAGGGATATGAGGAAAGAAGGAAGCCTCAGGGCCTCGGTTGGCCCACTTCCTGCTTCACCCCAGGAAAGAGGAAGGTCCCTGTTTAGGCTTCTCAGCCTCTTCTGGAAACAGGTCAGGGAGGAAGACATACTGCCCAGTTCTCAGGGTGGATGAGCTATTCCCTTCAGGACATTCTACCTGCCACACTTGGGTGCTCAGTTCCAGTTGGATTAAAAGAGGTTTTGGGGGGAGACACAGGAGAAAGTGTGATCCCAGAAAAATGGGGTACCAAAGAAAGCAGAAAGTCTGGCCTACAGCCTGAAAGGTCACCCTGCTGGCTAGGACTGGGGTCAGGAGTCAGCCTAGATAGTCACACCTCAAAGTCACAGAGAAGGAGACAGCTTCTGATGACATTCCTGAGTACCACAGGCTCCATCACTCAAACACATTAACACTGAGAGAGAGTCTAGGGATGGCTAGTTTATGCCAAGGTCACAGAGAGGCCTGGTGGTAGTTCAAGGACTAGGATTCCTCAATACACAGAGTCTCAGGATGCAAAAGGCAGTGGCCTTTCTTTAAGACTCTGGGGTAGGCCTCTCCCTAAGGACCCAGTATCTTGACTCTATCCACCCAGTTTAGCCCAATTCCAGCCAGTACCTTGGCCCCAAGACGAAGCTGGTCGATAGTGTTCTCAGCTGCAGCGTACTTGGTAAGGAGCTTGTGATAGTCCTCCTGTAGAGAAAAGATGCAGTCACCCCCAGCCACACATGCATGAAGACCTGGTCTGATCCCCAAAATCCAAGTAAAAATGCTAGGTATGGTGGCACACATTTGAGGAGGCAGAGCCAGGTGGATCTCTGGAACTCTGGACAGACAGCCTAGCTGAACTGGTTGACTGCTGGCCCTCCATATGCAAGCATCCACACATGCATTCACACATACGCATAAAACATACAAAGAACAGAAAAACAATTAAAAGTCACAGTTCATATCTACTCAGGATAACTGACCTTACATAAAACCCAAGTTTCACTAAAGCAACTTACTGCAGGGAACAAACAAAACAGATGCCATTGGTCACCTGTGATTCAAGGAAGTGACATCTGAAAATGACGCTGTTATAAAAGGTCAGATTCAGGGCTGGGGTGATGGCTCTGTGGGTAAAGTTCTTACTGTGCCAGAATGAGGAACTGAGATGAGATCTCCAAGCTAGGCATGATGGCTCATGTCTTTAACCCCAGCACTTAGGAGGTAGAGGCAGGAGGATCTCTGTGAGTTCCGGGAGAGCCTGGTCTACATAGTGAGTTCCAGGACAGTCAGAGCTATGTAAAGAGACCTTGTCTCAAAACAAACAAACAAAGTCAAGTGTGGTGATGCATGCCTTTAACCCCAGGACTTGGGGGAGGAGAAAGGCAAGTCATTGGGCTTGATGGAGTGCCAGTCTAACTGAGTGAGCTCCATTCTCAGTAATAGACCCTGGCACAACAAAACACAGTGGAGAGGGATACAAGAAGACAGCCTGATGTCAACGGTTGAAAGTACACCACACATGCACGTGGTGCACATATGTACATGTAAAATAAAATAAACAAATCTAAAAAGGAAGGAAGAAGAGGTACATAAGTATTTTTCATTTTTCCCACATTAATAAGATCTTGGTTACCTCATGGTCAATGAGAAGATGTT
The DNA here is from genome assembly GCA_907164525.1 of Lophiomys imhausi. Lineage (NCBI taxonomy): Eukaryota > Metazoa > Chordata > Mammalia > Rodentia > Muridae > Lophiomys > Lophiomys imhausi. The sequence continues at coordinate 890,859 of CAJQZJ010033958.1, forward strand.
ATTTATTTTTATTTTTTTTAGATTTAAAACAATGAGTGTAAAAGGAGGCAATATAACAATAATCCTATTTTTTTTTCACTTCTAAGGAATGTCTGGGACAAGGCAGTGGCTTCTGGAGACTTTGCAGATCAGGAGAGGCTGCAAGCAGCCACATCTCCTAAAGGAAGCTCACAGCATCCTCTCTGATAGCTCATGGTCCAGTGGGGAGATGCACACATAGAAGACTACAACCCCAAACCCCCAGCTCTGATCATACCGATGGTCAGGGTAAAGGGAGGACATACAAGTTCCCCTGAAATAGGACATGTGTCTCAGCAAGGTACAAAATGTGGGTGACTACTGAGAAGGTCCAGCTCCACAATGATCATCTACAAGGAAGAGGTCAAAGGAGGAAAGACAGAAGAGATTCAGAAAGGAGAAATGCAGGAAGAGCTGCAGAGACTTGAAGGGCACATAGGCCAAGTGCCGCCCACGAACCTCATCCAATGCTAGCGGACAGAAAGAACAAGCCACTGCTGAGTGCATGGGGACCTGCTTCTGCCTCTGCAGCAACCCTAGAGATGAAGTAGTTAGAGTTAAACACAAACAATAAAATACAAAGCGAGTAGATACCTGGAATTTTTCTTAATTCAGTGGGGACAGTGAGAGCTGGGGAGGAGCTTGGACATTGATGGAAAAGGATAGTGAGAGATGTTTTGTGTGGATGTTGCAGGGAGGAAGGAGGGTGTTCATTAGACTGTTTTCCTTCCAGAATATGTTAGTTTTTTTTCACAACAGTGGTTGAAAATGAAGCAGATCATCCATGAGACATGGACATGCTCACTGCTCTTTTGTTTTGAGACAGGGTCTCTAGTCCAAGCTAGCACAGAACTTCCTAGTGCTGTGTAGCTGAAGACATCTGATCCTCTTGCTTCTCCTTTGTAGGCTGCTAGGGTTTCAGATGTGCACCACCATGCCCACTGATGAGGTGCTGGGATTGGACGTACAGCTTTGTGCATGTGAAGCAAGCACGCTTCTGGTTGACTCACATCCCCAGTCTCTCGCACTGTTCCTGACCAAAAGGCAGGGTCTATCTTTAGCACAGACCCAACCCAGTAGGGGCTCCGGCCCATAGTTAATGCTTCTGTAACCAACAAATGCCTGGGCGACACACGGGGACAAGAGTCTTGCTTACCTGGAGCTGATGAACCAGTTCAGTGGCTTGTTCAGGTGTCTGGAACTCCTGGGGCACCCTGGTGATTGGGTGGGCAAGAGAAGAGTCCTTGGCCAGGGATGTCTCTCCACTACTCAGCAATACATCCCGAACAATCTCAGCTGGTGACTTGAAGATTAGGGGTCTGGTAGGGTCTTGCTGCCTATTGTGGCCTCTGGACCTGGGGGGTCGATAATTCTCATCTTTGGGAAACCTCACCCGGGGTCCCACCTTAGAGAAGTCAGGGAGTGGGTAGTTCAGGCGCCCCCGGCCATACTTGGGGGCATCTGAAGAAGAGTGGCCAGCCAGAGTGTCTCTCTGGTTGTGCTGTGACACAACTTTCCTTACTGCCCCAAGTCGAGTATTAAGGGGGCTGACAGAACCAGTAAATCGGGAGGGTAATGGCCCAGGTGATGTCTTAGTTCTCTTCCAGGTTTGGTCCTCAGGTCGAGAGCTGGGCAGGTTGGTAGATTTTCTCCCCCATGTGCCTGCAGAGTGCTGAGGATTCTGGGCTGGCGCTGCTAAGGAGTCCCGGAATTCTGAGGGTGTTGCCGGAGCAACGTCACCTCCATTTCTGTCATCTGGCTGTGGGAGGTTATGGTGTGGACTCTGTGGCAGGGCTTCGGCCAGGGTGGCAGACTGGTGGACATCAGTGTCTCCTTCCCAGGTAGACTCAAGACTGTCACTAGGTTGACCAAGGCTCACGGTCCCACTGCTCCAAGACTTTGTGGGGCTGTGTTCAACAGATGGACGGGCCTTGGGATGCTCTGAAGGTTTGTATCTACTGCCTTGTTTGATAGAGGTCACCCAGCCTCTGGCTGGCCCCTGTCCTGGAACTGCAGGGCTGGAATCTTCTTGGTCATCACACTCCAGCTCTGTACAACTCTCTCCTGCTAACTCCACCTCAGGCCTCCCAGGGGCCTCATCCACATCCAGCTCCTCCTCAGACAGGTCCAGCTGTTGATTGTGCCTGGAGAGCCAGGGAAGAGGTGAGGTGGAACCCTCTGGGATGCTCACATCATCAGCTTCAGTCTCTGGAAAGACAAGCCATTCATTGCTGAGCACGTGTTGGGTCTGTAATGCCACCTGAGTCACTTCATGACCTCATGGTGTGGGGATGGCAAGAACCTAGACACACCCCACATAGCCAGGTACTTGTGTGACTCATTCCTTGTTCATCTCAAAGAACTTCCAAAGTCAAGCCTTAGATTGAGTCTCCCCAAAGTGCGTCCCATTTCCACAAATGGCAACACCATCCCATATAGTTTCATAAGGCAAGGCCTGGGAGGCATCTTGATCATCACCTTCTCCTTATCCTTTGATCTAGAATGTCCCTGGCCTGTCTCACTTACCTCCTACAGAGGGGCGAAAGCAGTAATCATTTAATCAGTTCCTCCTCAGCCTGGTTCCACCACCTGAAATCTCATCACATTTTCCTGTTGTTCCTAGCATTAGAGCAGAGTCTTTCCTGTGGTCCTGGGGTCCCTGCTGTTCCAACACCCATAACCCTCTGACCCTGAAAAGCACTGTGCTTGCATTCACCCTCCACCAGGTTCCTGTCTCCTTCCTTTATCTTGTGAGCTATTGGTCCTTCGGGCTGAATCTCAATCTTGACCTTTCCAGGGAAGTTCTGAAGCTCGCTCATAAGGTCAAATTCTCTCTCTGCAGGCTCTCACAAACCTGGAGCCCTCTGAAACATAGCACCTATTACAGTGACAGCTCTTTGTTCAGTCTTGGGATTACTTTGTTAGTGCAGTTTACCACAACACTCCCAGCTTCCTGGGGACATGAGAATTGGCTGTTTTTGTGCTCTATTGCATTGAAGAGCAGATGCTCAATACTTGTTTCTTGATGGAATAGAAAGAAGGGAAAAAGATAGGGTGCACAGCTTCCAAGAAATAGCTGGGTATTGTAATTATTGTGTAGTAGATACAACATTCACCTAACCATCCATCCATTTACCTACCCACCCACCCATCCATCTATCCTTCCATCCATCAATTCATCCATTGATCCATCCATCCATCCATCAATTCATCCATTGATCCATCCATCTATCCATCCATCAATTCATCCATTGATTCATCCATCCATCCATCCATCCATCCATTCATCCATCCACCCATCCATCTATGAACCCACCCACCCAGCCATCCATCCATCCACCCACCCACCCATCCATCCATGAACCCATCTCTGCCTATTGCCTTAAACCTTCCAGTCTCCATTCCCTCAGAAATGATTCCATCTCAAAAATATACTTTGGTTTTAGAGACTGGGGATATAGTTCAGCCTTAGAGCATTTGCATGGCTTATAGAAGGTTCAAGGTTCAATATCCAGTAACACACACACACACACACACACACACACACACACACACACACACACA
>CAJQZJ010033958.1:894450-906451 GCA_907164525.1 Lophiomys imhausi
CACACACACACACACACACACACACACACACACACACACACACACACGAAAACATCTCCCAAGTGGACAGCTGTGGCAGGCATGAAACTCTTAGAGTAAGGGCACAGTGGTTTCTCTGTGGTCCAAGGGTTCTACTGATTTAAGGGAGTCTAATATGTGCATGTCCTATTCATAATTCAGCAGAGGAGACAACACACATCAAGTCTTTCCTATATCCAATGGTGTCATCATGCCCATTTCATAGGTGGAGAAACCAAGGCTGGGGTGGAGAAGAGGCATGCCATGGGAGAAGCTGAGAAGTCCCTCCATGCTGGTCTCCTGGCAATGGGAGAACAGCCAGTGGTGAGGATGAAGGATGCTAACATTCCCTCTGCTGACTGGGGTTTAGCATAAGCCTAATCCCCGAGTCAAGCAAGCAATTCAAGTTACCAACCAAAGACAGGATGGTGGCAAGTATGCAAAGAGGGCTGGATGGCATTGCTTCTGAAGTATTCACCATAGCACAAACCAGAAGCTATGTCCCACCCAAAGGATTATGGGAGAGCCCCATTCCATGCAGGTCCTAGGAGAGACTTGTGGAAGACTATTGGAAGAATGGGGAAAAATATTCCTAACCATTGAGATAAAAACAAAGCAAGCAACAATGGAGTATTCTAAAATGTATTTATATAATATTTGCATATTGAAAAGAAGTCTCACCTGGGGAGGGTAGAATAATGAGTAGTTTTAAAATTTACCTCTTATGTGCTTCCATTTTCCAAAATGTGCCATATTATTGTACAATTTAAATGTTAAAAAAATAGAATTTTATTAAGGGCTGTAAAGATGCCCTTATTTCCTTGCCTCTGCTGAAAGATGGTCTCTTTGGGGAACACGTTGCCACACAGGCTAGAGGAGTCCACCTCACCTTCTCCAGAAGGCTCTTCAGAGTCCTGTGTGTCTGGGACCCACTCCAGGGGTGGCCGGTGCTCATGTGCCTGGTGGAAGTCCTCCAGGAGCTCAGGGCTGGTGGCTTTAGGAAGAGACTGATTGTCTCCCCAGCCCTGGTCACTGCTTCCATCTGCATCTTGCTCCTCAGCCCAAGCCCAGCGCCGCCTGCGGGGCCCTTGCCCCAGGCCTGGCCCAGCCCAGTGTGCCTCTGTCCCTGAGCTGGCCATGGGGCCTGGCCTGGCTTCACCTGGGCCACTTCATCTTCAAGATACTGAGCTGTAGCTGGGGGTCCAAGTCAGCTCCTCTCAGCACCAGCCATTCTGCCTGTGGCCTGTTGGGGCACAACCGATGGATAATGTCAATTGTCAGGGTTTTCCATCATCCCTCCAGGAACTTACCAGCTGGAGCTCCAGAGGTAGGTAGCCCTCTGCTGTGTGACCTTGGGCAACTCACTGTCCTCATTTATCATCAATGAGGTGAGGATTCCTCTCCTTTCAGAACACAGGGTAAAGTGCTAGCCGAAAGCACACCATGCAGCAAATGTCCCCCAAATGTCAGCTACTGTCATCACACACCTAGCTCTGTCTGCAGGCACCAGGCATAGGCCCTGCTCACAACTGTCCAGGGAAGGATGTGCACAGATCAGCAAGCAGACACAGTCCAGGTGAGGAGTAGCAAGGATCCCCTGGTAGCGTCACCCCAAATCCAGGATGTGAGGAAAGGCACCACATGTTTCCTCCAGGCATGGGACATGAATTCAGGTTGAAAGTAGAGAGAATGGTGAGCCAGGTCCAGTGCCCAAACTAATTGAAAGCAGGCATGTAAACAAACACAGCTCCTCCACACATGTCCTAGCAACTGCACTCACAACACCCAGGAATCCATCCATCTGCATGGAGAAACAATTTGTGGTTTCTACATTCAACAGAGTATTATTCAGCTACAGAAAGGAATGGGATTACAGCAAAAAAAAAAAAAAAAAAAAAAAGGAATGAAGTCCCAACATGTATGACAATGTGCATAAGCCACCAAAGTGACATGCTAACTATGAAAAACCAAACACAAGAGTCCTGTGTGTCTGAGTCCAAGGGTTGCAGTGCACAGATGAGTCCAAGGATGAAGGCTGCCACAGGGATGCGGGGGAGGGGAGAAGGGTCCCTGGCTGCTCAATGGGTACAGGGCTTCCTTGAGGGGTGAGAAAAACATTCTGAAAGTAGAAGAGAGATGGTGCAACCGCATGATTATGCTAAGTGCTGCTGAGTGGTTACTTTTATGTTATATGAATTTTGCCTCGAAAAAGAGAAATTAGAGCACTGTAGGTCAGGGGTCCTGTGAATACAGAAGCTGGGTGACTGACAGCAGGGAGTGCTGGAGGGTGGGGAGGCCAAACTCGGCAAGCTTCTCAAGGTATCCTTGGCAGCTGCATGTGACTCTCAGGCAGAGAGCCCAGCCAAGCAGTAGTGGAGAAGGCCTGAACTATTGCTCTGAGACAGTGAACCAGAGTGGACAGCCTGGCCACAGAGGGATTGTGGGAGGGGCCCTGGTGGAAGGGGAGGGTGGTCCAAGGGCTCCCATGCCCTTCCTCTTCTCATTCTGTCTTCTCCCTTCACATTGTATAATTAACACTTGCTGGTATTTCCTGTAAAGGCACAGGACCTAGGAGCTGCCAGCCATTCAGTTATCAAAGAGCTGTGGCTGTCCTGGTGGTTGTCCACACTTACCCAGAGAGGGAGGGGTCTTTCCCAGAGCAGCGCAGGAGAAGGCCAGACTCAGATAAAAGCCAGGCTCTTGGTACCAGTCTGGGCTCTTTCATCCAAGCTGCTATAGTTTTCAAGCCTCTGGAGTTGGGCAGTTGGAGTTGTCCTTGAGGCTCTGGGGCTCTTGGACCCTGCCTTCATTGCATAGTTTGGGAAAAGCCACCAGGAAGCTATTTCTAGACTCAGTTCCCCAGAGACAAGGCTGCTTGGGAAAGCCTGGCTTCATAGTCTAGGTGGTGACATGAGCTAACTCTCCCTTAGTTGTGACTCTGGCTCTGGGGATTGGGGTGCAAGGATTTCTTTCTCTGCCCCTCGCTAGTCCTCCTCTCTATCCCGGTCCCTGTAGAACCCCTAAATTTCTTGCATATCTCCACATTGTTCCCCACTCTGCCAGGCTAGCAGGAAGCTTGACTGATATATGCCTTCCCATCTCATTAGCAAGACCAGAAAGAACAGTGACTCAGCCAGGATCCCCTGTTCAGTTAAAATGATCACAAGAGGCCAGTCTTGGCCCAGGACTCTCTTTGTTGGTTTTGTTTTTCTAACTACAATACTCCCAACAGTAAAAATCTGCACAACTATACCTCTATGAATAACTGTATATCTGCCCATCAATATACTACACGTTTTAGAAAGAGTATTTTAAAATGAAACAATAGAAGGCTGATGAGATGATTTGGCAGCTAAAGGCACTTGCTGCCAAGCCTGAGGACCTGAGTTCGATCCCTCGAACTCATTGGGACCGCACAATAGGAGAGAACTGACTCTCAAGAGTGCCATGACCTCTACATAAGTCCTATGGTAACACGTGCACAAACTCATATGTACACAGTCACTAAATGTAATTTTAAAACAGGATGAATAAAAAGTTATGTTAGGCCTAATGACCTGAGTTCAAATCTCTAGAAGGCACATAGAAACTGGGTATAATCTTGTGCAATTCCAGCATGCCTCTACCAGACGATGGAAGGCACACAGGAGAATGTTGTCAACTAACCTAGCATATGCAGCAGTGAATGAGGGACTGTCTAAAACAAGTTAGAAAGCGAGACTCGATACTCCAGGTTATCTTCTGACCTCTGACACATGCAGTGGCACACACACACTGCCCATTCTCCCCCTAAAAGGCTGTAAATCAAAGGTAAAGCCCCTCATTCCTGTACAGAGACTGCACGCCGCTTCAAATCCCATGGTGATGGGAAATCTTGACCTTGAGTGTGCATGAGAATCCTCTAATCATTTGGTCTATATCTGCAGCATCCTGGCTCAGTGGCCCTGGGATTGGGCCTCAGAATTATTATTTAAGCAAGGACCTCAGCAGGGCCTCTCACAGCTTCTGGCTCCCAGTGTGGATGCGTTGGCAGGTAGAGGGGTGCAACCAGTTCTTGCCTCCTTCTGACATCTCTGCCAAGGAAGGGCTGTGGTGTGTGGTTTTCTGACTTTTGAAATGTCATTTTTTTTTCTTAGCCCACCACAGAGCAGCCTGCCCAATCACAGAGGCCTCTACGTGCAAAAAGAGGAACAGCCTGTTTTCTGCAATGACTCAGTCGCAGGGATCTCACTGTTTTCAGTGGGGCCCGCGTGTCACGGGCAGCAGTGGTCAGCGACTACAGTTTAGCATCCATTTCTCAAGGGCCTCAACTTGTGAGCTTTTCCTGAAAGACCTTGGTCTTCTGTGCAAGCCACAGCCCTCAGTGCCATGGAGCCTAACACTGGTCAGTCAGGTAATCAGTCAACAAACATACATCAATGCCAAACAAGTGCCAACCTCAGGCAGAGATGAAGTTGCAGTGGAGTAGCAGGCTGAGCACAAGGCAAGTAGATCCCAGCCCTGGTGTTACAGCCACTTGAGGCATGTGGCTGGCTGACTGCTCTTCTCTGTAAAGGGGAGTGAGTGGTTACCTAGCCCGGCTACTGCTGCACCCATCATCCTGCCCTGGTGAGCACACTGTCCTGAGATGCACCAAGTGAACTTAGAGGCTCTCAGCTCCTAGGATACAAAAAAGAATAAACTTGCCAAGATCCTACCAATCATGGAGGATGCAATTCAGAAAAGCCACTGAAGAAGGAAGTTTGGGGACAGCTTTCACAGACCAAGCAAATCTAGAGGAGAATGATGAAGGGCATTCAGGGCCAAGGAACAGCATAAGCAAAGGCATAGAGGTCTGAAAATACAAGCTGAACTTAAAGGAGCACTAGGAGATTGATCCTAGGGTGCCACAGACGGGCAAGAGGTCCTGACAACTGTCACAGGGCAACAGTGAAAGCACCAGCCATATGAACTATGTCCTGACCCAGGAGGGCCAGCCCCTCTATAACTAAGTCCTGCTAATGGCTTGGCCATTACACTAAAGGTCCCCACCTGCCCCAGAGAAACTGCACCCCACACCGGAAAGCACAAAACACTGCTTTTTCTGTGCCCTTGCCTCCTACCACCTGATACCTGTAGAGATCTGATCTCCATGTTCTAACACACTCCAGGGATTCTGTTTAGTTCCTGGCTAGGCAGTGCCCTGTTCCCCACTGCTCCACATAAGCAGTGTGTGTGTGTGTGTGCACGCGCATATGTGACTGTACATGGAGAGAGGGGATTTTTCCTGCCCAGGGTCATTACAAACCCTGAGGACCTCCTTTTATGCTGCTCAGCACACCAGGCTCCAGGATGACCCTCTCCCAGTGTGGCTGGAAACTCTTCAGCTGCCTTGGCCCTCAGGAGCTCCATGTTATCCCACCAAGGATAGCCAGGGGATCCCCACCTTAACCTAATTTCAATGAGGAAACTGATGAAGACGCCTAATGAGAGCAACCAGGAAGTTCATATTAGAGAAGATCACTGTGGCTATTAAACCAAGGCCATTAGACTTGTAGGAGGCAGGAGGATGGCGGGAGAAGACCTCCAGATCAAGCTGCTGGGGTTTCCTAAACAGCTGGGCTGTAGGGCTCCAAAGTAAGTTTGGATCAGTGGCAGGGCATAGACCTGTTCACAAAGAAAGGCCTTTGGCCTGTAGCAAGCAAAGATACCCACTATGGATGTCCCCAGCCTGTCCCTGAGTCACTCAAACAGCCAGGGAGGAACTAAAAAGGGTTCTAAAAGGAACTAAAAAGCCAGGCTATTACCGACTCTTTTATGGTCTTACTGTAGGTCCAAGCTGGCCTCCTGACCTGGGAGTCAGGTCCAGAATGTCCAGACTCTGTCTCTGCCCTCATGTGGGGAGGAGATGCTGCCTCCTGGCCTGCTCCTCACTCCTGCATGTCTCCAGAGACCCTCAGCAACCCAAGCAGCACTAACAGGCCATGAAATGAGCCCACCCTGGCCAGAGAGGGACCAACACTGGTCCAAGATCACCAAGGGAACCAAGTCAGAACTGGAACTGGAACCTTGCATCCCGGAGTCCACTCCAGTCTGGGGGCCGGGCTCCCAGAGCTGGACAAGAGTGGCAGCAGCTGAGCAGCTGTGATTTCCTGGCTGGGCTGACTGCCAGGGGTGTCCAGAGAGTCTATGACTGGCCCATCCAGAGGGAAGGCGGCCTTCCCTGTGGCCCTCCTCCTGGCTCAGCTTCTTACCTCACTTGGACTACACCACCATCCTGCCGTCCTGGGCTCAGGGGAGCTGCCCACCAGGTCTTTGTTTCAAACCTAGGGAGCCCCCTGCCTCCACAGCACCCTGGACCGCCTCCAGACTGCTCTGCCAGCCAGAACCGCCTCAGCTCACAGACAAGCATCGCTCCCCACTTCTCCCCGCCCCTGCAGCTGAGGCCTTGCCTTGCCTCCTCCTCCTCCTCACAGGAAGCGCCCAGCCTGATTTCCTACAAGTGTTTGTGAAAAGGAGGGGGGTTTGCTGTGCCGAGCTAGCGCCAGGAGCTTAACCCCTTGCTGGGCAAACATGAGTCTGCACCGATGGGAAAGAGCTCAAGGGAACTTCTGAGGCCTTGGACTTGGGACCATCTCAGCCACAGCCCTGCATGTACAGGCAGGGAGACAGAAGTCCAGAGAAGGCAAGACACTTGGCTACGGTCACACTGCATGCTGGACCTGGGAAGAGGACCCTGCAGCTCCTTGCAACCCTCCCCGCTCTCCCAATATGTCTCTCCAGCCACCAATGACCTTATCAGAGCCCCTCCCTCCACTCCGTAGGGCTCAGTGCCATCTTAGCAAGGGGGACTCAGACTGGGTGCTCACCCATGTCCTTCCAGCTTTAACTCTGTCCTGTCTGCTAACACAAGTCTCATCATCTCAGGGAGGACTCAGGGATTTCTGCCCTTCCATGCCTGGAGACAGATGCACCTGAATTGGAATTTTCTAGGTAATGTCGGAGAACTAGAGGATCAGATGAATGTCTCCTCTTGCAGGGAACCCCTCAGAGGCCCCCAGAGATGAAGGAACAGAATTATATTGGTGGTCAACCTGTGGTTCCTCAGGAACCTTCACTCCTGTGAGAGGTGTGTAACAGGTGCTGGAAGCATGGTAGGGCACAGGCACACCGTGCATGGCTCTTCACTCTATAGTGGAGTGTATAGTAAGATTCAGGCCTGCCTAGGGCAGAGTGTGAGAGACAGGCTCGTGACCCACAGCTCAGGCTACCTAGGGTTTTCCTGAGGCTGAGGACTTATAGAACCGAGGGAAGCAGTTCCTACCATCAGTGGTTTCAGGTCCCAGATGCTAGATGTGCCCTAGCTAACGGCAATGGGCCTTAGAGTAACAAGCTGGAGGGATGAGGCAGGACCATCAGGAAGGTCTGCATGGGAAGGCCACAGTCACGTGAAGAGCCAGAAGGACAGGGAGGCAAGAGCAAGCCACAAGCATGGCTGCACACATGGCTGACACAGAACATTCTAGAAAGGCAGCTGCAAAGACCTGAGAGCAGCTGGTGAGGAGGAGGGAGGCTTTTTTTTTTTTCTCTAAGGTTTCTTTATTTAATATATTTGAGGGCTCTATCTGCATGTAACCCTGCATGCCAAAAGAGGACATCAGATTCCAGTACAGATGGTCATGAGCCACCATTTGGTTGCTGGGAATTAAACTCAGGACCCCTGGAAGAGCAGACAGTACTCTTAACCCCTGAGCCATCTCTCCAGCCCCAAGGAGGGAGGCTTTAAAGCAATAGCATGTGCTATGAGAGGACTCAGGTGCCAGGAGAGAAGATACAGGATCTGTCCCTCAGGGTCTGGGCTGGAGCATAGCAACCAAGAGGAAGCAGGAGCCAGGTACAAGGAAAGAGGTTACAGGAGCCCTGAGACTGCTCCTGGCTCTCTACTCTGCCCCTGCTGACCCAAAGAGTCAAATCAGGAAACAGAAAAGACATGAGATCAACCCTCTGACATCCAGAAAGCCCTGAAGGATGGGAGAGGGGCTTAAGGAAGCAGCTCGGCTTAGAGCCACCCAAGTGTGATGGAGAGAAGGAATCTTAGAAACCAGAGGCCAGGGAGTTCAATGTCAGCCTCACCTCCTGCAGGCTCTGTGACCTTCATAGCTCCACCACCTAGAGCCACACTTCTCCTTTCTGTGGAAGAGGACTAAACAGAGCTGCCACTGCAGAGGGGCTGCTGTTAATTCCATGACAGACAGTACAGCAGGGACCTTAGGAGCTATTTAATCACCACAGTTTCTACCCCTGAGTCTCCTTCTGTGGGAGTCTCTGGTCTCCTCCAAGGACTTGTGGCTGATGAATGACTGGAATGAGTGAAGGGCCAGGGCCAGTGTCTATCTGGCTAAGCCAGAGCTAGCACCAAGCACCTTCAACAGAGTAACCTCCCATCTCCTCCATTCCTGCCCCTGCTTTATCCACATCTGGGTGGTGGGGCTCTCCCTGCAGCCTCCAGGAACTATGGAAGGGAGCCAAATCTTACCAAGGCCCTCCCTGCTGCTCTGGCAACCATGTGGCCCATTATGTGCAAGCGGGGTTGGGGGTGAGGGGTGGCCCTGACATCCTGTCACTCACCCACCCACTCTCCCTGGTCATTAACCCATCAGCACCAGGTGGCTGCCACTGCTGGCACACCCTCAAGCCCTTTTGAGAGGCAGCAGCCAGTATTTACTGTCCTTCACCCTGCCACTGGGTCTTTTCCTCCCCCTCCCTACCCTTACCCACATGGTATTCTTTTCTGGAGTATCATCTCATCTCTGAAATTTACTCAACCAAAGCCACAGATGATCTGAGCTTGGACACAGTACTGTTCTCCTAGCGCCTGTCCCCAGCTGGGCCCATCCTTTATTCAGTTCTGAAGCCAGACTGAGTGGTCCACTAGGCCACTCCCTTCCATAACGTAACTTGTCTACCTACCATTGAGTCCCATTTGCTGAGTTTCCTAAACCTCACAAGACTCTGGCCCTGTCTGTCCCCACGTATCTTCCAAAATGTCTCCTGGAGGAACCCCCCCCCCCCCCTCACACCACTGGCCAAGAGTCTCATGGGATCTTTTCAAACACAAGCTTTTACACACAGCCATACACAGTTTTGCCACTCAGATGCTTGTCCACAGCACTAGGACAAACAGAGGCTGCAGCCTGGCCCTGCTCCAGCCTCCCCCCATCCCTCTGTTTACCTACTCCAGCCCCCAACTCCCCACTGCTCCCCTGTGCTCCCCAACGGGTGCTTCACACCAATGATCACCTCTACTCCCTGTTGACTTTGAGCTGCCTGCAGACCTGGCTCCTGTGTGAGCTCCTTGAGACTTGCCATTTGTCCTGATGCTCACCAGGTGGTGATTATGGCCAGCACTGGTCTCTTGACTCCTGGGAGGAGCTCTTGAAGCACTCAGTACTAAGTTCCTTGTACTCAGCATGGGCTGACACTTGGCAGAAACACCACAAATGCGTACTGGATCATCCATTACCTCGCCAGCTGCCCAGATGGCTAGCTGTCTGTAGCCCATAACAGTCATCAAGACTCCTGTGAGGTGCCCATTTCACAGATTTCACACAAGGTCCCTAGAGTCCACCCAACTTGCCCAAGACCACAAAGCTGGCGAACATGGTAGAGACTCATATGCATGAGGGTCTGGCTCCTCCTGACCAGGACTAATGCTCACACCACTGGGCCCATGGTGATCCTAAGGCCTGGGAACAGGGTAGCCCAAGGTGGAACCTAAGGCCTAGGCTACAACTCCTTCTCTGCAAGAGGAGACCCTGCTCTCCCTTGAGGACCTCCCATCGCTTCCTTGGCCTTTTAAAAGTCACTGTAGGAGGGTGTGTCTTCCACTGATGAAGGGAGGAAACTAAGGCACAGAAGGTAGATATTAGTTCCCAGACAAGAAAACAAAAGTAAATCCCTGTACCCTGGCCACCAGCTGCCAGAGTGCGGCAAGCCTTTTGCTGTTTGCCCTAGCCTTGAGTCCAGACACTCTGCTGGACCTTTGCCCTCTCCTTTTCACTGCTGAGCCATACTCCGCTCCCTTGATCCTTCTGGAGCCCCAGATCTACAGTAGAGCCATGAGCAGCCCAGGCATCTTGAGAGATCAGAGTTGGACAGCACGGGAGTGAGGTTGTCACTCCATCCCTCCTATGTCCTGGCTCTCCTTCCCTGGGCAGGTCACTCTTCCTGCCCAGGAGGCTGACCTTCCAGGTCAAAGTACATAGTGCCTCACAGAATCAAGGAGATTGATGTAAGTCTGACTAGGGACCTGTGACTCCCAAAAGAGGCTGGATAGACAGCACTTAATACTCTTGTAGAGAACTTGGGTTCAGTTCCCAGCATTTATGTGATGATGGTTCACAACCACCTGTTCCATGGGATCCAATGCTATCTTCTGGCCTAGGTAAGCACAAGATACACATGGAAAACATACATGCATGCAGACAAAATACTCATACACATGAAATAAGAAAATGATATGGAGACAGACAGACAGACAGACAGACAGACAGACAGACAGAGAGGTGACCAGAGGTCCTGGACTCCATTCCATTTGCCCACCCAGGAAGCCCCACTGTGCTGATGAGTGGCCACAGAGACAAGCAGAGACCCCCAGGGCCTTTGGAAGCTGAGTGACCTTAGCAAGATCCTTGTTGATAAAACTCTCAAGTCCCAGGTTACTCATGTGCAAGATGGGGCATTGTTGACTTTCCAAGACTCATGAAGGAAAGACAGACGGAGTGCACCCTCAGGTGTTGGCTCAGTGCTGTAGCTGGCACAGAGCATCTGCCTGAGAGCAGTGACATCAGTGATGTGGCCATAGACTGTACCTTCTGCAGGACGCAGCTTCCCACAACATTCAACATCAGCCAAAGCTCCAGTTTCAGATCCCCCACACAAAAGGAAGTCAGCCCTCTCAAATGTAAGGGGTCCTATTGCCAGGTGGCTCCCAAACCAGCTCTGGGGCCAGAGACCCAGCTAAGAAATGTGTTTCCATCCTCAGCTGTTGAGGGAGGGAAACAGGCCATCCTTAGCTAATAAAGACAAGGGTTCTAAAGAGGGTGTGTCCACCATATAGATGAAAGTCTCTTTCTCTCTCTCTCCTCTCTTTCTCTCAAGCTTTTTTTCAAAGTAAAATTTTTGAAAGTTTATGGTGCCAAGAATGTATTGATAACAGTGAGGCTATATTGAGCACCTATTTTGTGTCACATCCTTTGTAAAAGATCTTCTAGGGATTAGTTCTCATCACTCAGCCTCCACACCAATCCAAGGAGATAGGAATTCCTTTTCCCGTTTTTCCAAGTGAGGAAGGAGCGCTTGAACCAGGATGTCTAATACTATTTTGTTACTGAAACATACAGTGAAGATGTTGGAAACAACCTCAATATCCAGCAATAGGGGATGTTGAAATAAATTATGTTTGTTACCAGCTGGGCTGGCAGTGGTGGTGCACACCTTTAATCTCAGCACTCAGGAAGCAGAGGCAGGCAGATCTCTGTAAGTATGAGGCCAGCCTGGTCTACAGAATGAGTTCCAAGACAGCCAGGGTTACATAGAGAAAACTTGTCTTGAAATAAAATTAATTTGTTCTCAAAGGAATAGTTTTTAGTTATTCACAGAAGATATAGAGTGGTGTTTACAATTGTAATATGTGGTCTGAAGGTGTAGCCCAGTGCAGTGGGCACAAGGCCCCAGGTTCCACCCTTATGACCACAGATACACAGACACACGGACATACATACAGACACAGACACACATACAGTCACAGACACACACATACAGACACACACAGACCACATACAGACACACAGACACACACACGCACACATACAGACCAGACACACAGACACACATACAGACACAGACACAGACACAGACACACACACACAGACACACACATACAGACACACAGAGACCACATACAGACACACAGACACACACACATACAGACACACACATACAG
>CAJQZJ010033958.1:906461-947245 GCA_907164525.1 Lophiomys imhausi
ACAGACACACAGACACACACACATACAGACACACACATACAGACACATAGAGACCACATACAGACACACAGACACACATACAGACACACACACACATACAGTCACAGACACACACAGACCACAGACACACACACAGAGACACACAGACACACACACACACATACCTACACACACAGGATTCTATCCTGCCTCACATCTGCATAGCAACACTCAGGCATGCCCTGCCTCAGTTTCCCCTTCTCAGAGTTGACTGAGTGGCTAGGCCTGAAGTTCTTTGCAGCTCTGACCCTCTGTGACACCCAGCACCAACACCTTCTCTTTTTACTTATCTGATGCCTTAAGTTGTTTTTTGCTTTTATGGCCACTGTGCAACATTTGAAAACAACACAATGAGAGAAGGTGCTCAGCTCCCAGCCTTGGCGACTTAGCGTTTCAAGGCAAATGCGTAATATCTGACTGGCTCTTCATAAGCAAATGGACATGCTCAGCTAAGGAAAGAATCAGAGAGGTCACACAGTTGTCACAACATATTAAAGACATTGATAAATACAGTGCTCCCCCTACCACATGAGGCCCTTACTTGGGGAGATCCTAGATCTTTCACCCCTTTCCCCCAAGTTCTTGGTCCTTGTCTGTAGTCCCAGGACCCCAAGGAGATTGACAGTTGGGCATGCTATCTGGCTTTGGTCCCAGCTTCTCTCTGGAATAGACTCTGGGGTGACAGATGCTGGCAAGGGTCTAAGATGGGTGGGGAGGTCCTGGCAGGGGGGTCTGGCTTAGCAGTCCAGCTGGTTTGGCTAACACTTGGCAGTGGGGACCAGAGCCAAAATGGGGCTATAGGCTGGGGGACTAGGAGGAGAGACTTGAAGCTAAAATGGGAGGCTGGGGGGCAACATAAAAATAAAAATAAAATAAAACAAAACAGGGCCTTGGCTGTTTCATTCTGCAACCTCTCTGACACCCTCCCCCACAGCCAGGGACCCTGGGTAGGCTTAAAACTGCTACCCCAGAAGGTATTCTGGGGACACCAACCATGCTCTCTCCAGGCTTCCCGGAACTGTGCCTTCCCCAGAGTCCACGGCACCCCCCCTATGCTCCCAAGATTGCACAGGGCACTGGGTGAATCTAAGGGCCCAGGCCTTTCTTTTTCCCTGCATAGAGTCAGCTGTGGGGAGGATGCTTGGTCACTAAATGTGAAAGGGCTGATCTTTTGGAATTCAGGGTCACACTACCCTAGCCCAGCACTTGCTGCTCTCCACTGAGCTACACTCTCAGCTGGTATGTGGCTCTGGGAAAAGCCTTGATATCCGGCACTTACTGGGTCCTGTGGTCCAAACGCCGTGGCTATGGTTAACCTCAAGCCACCATACATTATCCCCACTATCCCTGGACGCAGTGCTGAGAACTTCTAGGAACCACTGGCTTTCACTGCTGCACATGCCACCCTGAGAACCTGCTCGCCCCAGGGAAGACCTATGTGACTTCAGATGAACCATTTAAACTCTTTGAACCTCAGACTACACAACAAAGAGAATAGCATCCACCTAGTGGCAATGGTAGGAAATGAAGTGACAAAATCTAGCAGGGCACTAGGCACTGGGGAGATAACAGCCCCACCCCACCCTCCACCCCCACCCCCACTTCACTACCTACGGTGAGACTCCTGGTACTGTAGCCTGAAGTCAATGCACTGGCTATCGTTAACAATGCAATGTTATTGCTGTTGTTCTGTCATTTCTCTGATTTCAATTTCTTTATTTCTAAATAAACTTAGTTGAGGAAGCTGAACAAAAGTTTTCTAAGACCTAGGCTTAAATCTGGTACTGGTCACCCACCTAGGCTTGAAGCTGGTACTGGAGGGAATACCACCCTGCCCATTTTCTAGAGGGATAAACTGAGGTGCTCAGAAGCCTGACAGAGACTTTGGTTGCATTTGTAGGTCTGTCCAGGGAGGCTCTGGCACACAGAAGGTCTGTGGATTCTCTGAAAGGCCGCTGTGCCAACAGGAGTCCAGTGAATGGCACAATGCAGAGCAGTTTCTAAGTCCCCTCCTAAAGCAGCCAGCTGTGTCTGTAGAGTCCCAGGCCCTCTGGAAAGCCCGGCCCTGGCAGCTGATGAAATCCCCTCTCAAGAGAGCATCGATCACATGGTTCCAAATGCAAACCAGCTGGCCTCTGGGAGGAAATACCCGCGTGGGCACTTGTTCCTCCTGTGGAACACGGGGACAGCCAAGGGACAAACCCATACTGCCTGGGACACCCGCAGACTGCTCCCCACATCAGTAGGTCACATAGATTTAGGTCCCATTTAACCCAGCACAATTATATTACCTCAGCAAAACGGCCCCAGCATCAACTCCTACCACTGCAGAAGAGGAACCTGGGAAATTCTTCGTAAAGTCTGTGTGTATGTAGCCTTAACCTTCATGCTTTAGATTCAGTCTATTTCTTCTGTTTTAGAGGGCAGAAACAATGCCTCTTTTCACGGCAGCCGGCTCAGCTTCTCTTCTCGGCTCTAAAATAGCTCGCATTTGTTTTCAGCAACTTCCCTTTCCAACTTTCTCAAACGCAGAAGGGCTTTTGATTCTCTTCGTCCTGTCCTTTTGTTCAACTAAAAGCCCGGGGAAGAAGCGTCAGAGCCCAAGTTTTCACAGCAAGCGGGTGCTGGCTCGGCCTCCCAGTACAGGGCAGAGACCCGCTTCAAGCTTCCCAGCTGTCCACCTTTGGCTAAGCCGTGCCACCTCAATGTACCTCAATCGCCTCTGGTGTACCAAGAGGGGACTGGCCCTATTTTGACAGTTCCTCCCGGCTCCTCCCACTGCGGAGACCACTCACTCTACGCTGCCCCCATCCCCGCCCGACAAAATAAAGAAAAATAAAACTTGCGTTAGGTGTACAGGGACGGCTAGAGGATCTTAGGCTGCTTCGCCGTGGAGTTGTTGCCGGGTGACCCAGCCTCACACAAATCCTAGAACAGCAGTGCCCCACCTCCCCGGTCACCAAGCAACAGGGCCGCGCCTTCTGCCCAAACACCGCCCGCAGCCCCCCCCAAGGACCACCCCTGGTCCCCCGGGACACATGTCGGGTAGGCGATGTACAAGGGCAGGAAGACAGAAGCCCACGCCCCCACTGCGCGGAGGTGGAGACTGAGGCCGGAGGGGCAGGACCAGGGCGTCCGGTTGTCCAGACGTGTCAGGGTGCGACTGAGTCCCCGATCATTCGCTCCGGACTCCTGATCTGTCCCCTCTCGCGTGTGTGGAGCTCTCACGTGGAGATATCCGAAGCCTCGCAGACCCTGCAGGGCCTAGTCCGGCAGCGCTGTCCGCTCCCATCCCCACCCTTCCGAAGGGGAAACTGAGTCCCCCGAAGGCTAAGTTCCACGTCCCCCTCCCGGTCCCCTCCAGGTCTCACCTGCAGCTGCCACTGCGCGCCCTAGTTTCCTGGAGTTGAGCGGCAGACAAAGACCTCCAATCCACGCGCGAGGCGGGGCGCGGTTGCTTTGCATAATGCCGGCAGCCTGCCCAAGAGGGCAGAGGGGCGGGCTCCTGGGGCGGAGCTTCTGTGAGATTCACCAATCGTTGAGAGGATGGCAGCTCCGCTCCGCCCCCTAGACTTTGGCGGTCAAGAGAAATGGGTTTTAGGTTAAATGGACCGAAATCTCAGATCTACTCCCCTGTGCGAGCCTTCCCTGACGCAGAAAGGTAAACTGAGAGTCAGAGAGGAAGTTATCTGGGTGGGGTCCACGGAGTCACCGTGAGGAAAGAGTCACTAGGTTTGAGAAAGGAGATCCGCCGCTTAATAATTCTAGTAATAAATTATGAGCTCATTGTATGGTGTTAGGCTCCTGTGATGTAGACGGGGTTACCCCTGGTCTTCTGGCCCCAACGCCGATAAATGGACCTTGCAATGCAAGCCAGAGAGGTGCAAAGTAGGAAAAATGTCTTCCACCAAAGCCACCTAGAAAAATGGTGGTGTGGAATGTCAGACTGGCCTGAGCCCCTGCTCCAGTTCTGTTTGTTATTTGCCAATGCAGAATGGCAACAATTCTAATTCAACACTGCCACTTTTGTGGGCGCAGGGGGTGTGTGCGCAAACAGACACATGGCTTCAGCCCCTCTAAGACATGAATCTGTTTAACCACAGCTATACTGCCACTATGTCTCCTGCAGATGTGTCTCCCATACTGCCATATTGCCAGACACACCCCCACACAACCAACAGCAGCAACCACAGCACTGGCTGGTTTCAGACACCAAAGGACCACTTGGGTGTAATGGGCCTCCAAATTAGGACAGCACTGCGCTCTGCGTGTGAAGAGCAAACAGCTCAGAGAGGTTAAGTGGCCTGCCCAAGGCTACACAGCTGAGCAAGAGAAGTTGAATTTGAAGGAAGTGTAGACACATAACCAGTCCTTGTGCTCCCTACCTCCAGCTACCTCATCGCACACCCCACTTTCTTGTACAGAGAGCTGCAGGTAGTTTGCAGGTCAACTTGGCACTCCTTTGGGCAGCCCCACAGTGCAGGAACCCAAACTCTCCCTCTGTGAGGCTTCTTCAAGCTGTGGCAGAAAATGTTGGGGTAGGAAAGACCTGCATGCATACCATCATGAAAGTGATCTGTCCTGGTTAGTTTTTATTTTCAATTTGACACAACCATGAGTCACCTGGGAAGAGGGAACCTTGTGTGGAGAATTGCCTCCATCAGACTGGCCCGTGTCCTCGGCTGTGAAGGGTTGTCTTGGGAGGGTCAGTCCACTGTGGCCGCGGTACTGCTCCTAGGCAAGTGAGCCTGGTTGTGGCTGAGCAAGCTGATAAGAGCGGTTGGTTCCTGCATCAGGATTCCTGGCTTGAGGTCCTGCCTCGACCTCCCTTAATGAAGGACTGTAACCTGTGAGGTGAAATAAATCCTTTCTCCCACTAAGTTGTTTTTGGTTGTGGTGTTTATCACATAAATACACACTAGAACATGAGCTACACTCCTGGGGGAGTGACATTCTCCTCGGAAAGGTTCTGGAACAGAAAGGACAAGGAGACTTAGGGAGGTTATCTACCCAAACCTGTCAGGTTTCCCCAGTGGGAATGAGCACCTCTGAGACTCCCTAACTATCTACTCCTCATCTTTGATGCCACAAGGAAAGATGTTAAGGAACAGACATATATAACCAAGGTGGACATCTGACTCCTCGCCACCCACCATACTGAATCCCTCCCAAGGCACCCATATGGCTGTCTATCCTGGGGCTCAGGCTGCTGAAGGTCTGAACTTGATCTTCCTAAGTTCACTGCCATGGAATTTGCAGGTTTAAATTACACTGGAAACCGGGCCTGGCTATAGGCCTACAAGCTACAGTACCAGAGAGGCTGAGGCAGCAGGATTACAAGTTCGAGGCCAGCCTGAGGGGGAGGGGGCTGCTACAGAGAGGCTTTGTCTCAAAAATTCTAAAGAGCTGGAGATATAGCTCAGCTGTAATGTTACCTAGCCCTGGGTTTAGTCTCCAGTACTACAAAAATGAGTTAATGCAATTCCCTTGGAATTTGGAATGTAAAAACCCATTAGGAATACATCAGTGGACCCCTTCAACAGAACCAGTTCAGGAATTTTGAAAGAAACAGCACCAGAAATTCATTCTTCTCCTACTATTTCACGGAGCAGTCTTGGGGCTGTGGGGGCTCTATCCCCAAGGGACAGAGTAAGGAGCTGGTAAATTAGGGCCAGGACATTTCTGTCCTGTAGGTCAAACAGCAATCCAGTGACTAGCCTACAGTCTCCCAGCCAGTAACAGCCTGACAGTCTCCCAGCCAGTCAGTAACAGCCTGAAGCTCTGCATTCACAACAAACCACAAGGCCCTGGGCTGGAGAGGGTAGGGCATTCTTCTGTTGTGGTCACACAGAATCCCATGAGCAGGGCATCCCTGTGGCTGTCACCCCATGGCCTGCACTTGTGTAGTGCCACTTACTGTGCATTTCTGGGTGGCAGATGTGGGAATCTGCTCACCTTTGGGGGCCCGTTGCTAACCTACCCTTTGAATCTTATGGGCTGAGAACTGAGCACAGGGCCAGTCACCTGCCACACTTCCTCAGGAATTGAACTGATGTATAATGTCAGGAGCCCTGAGCCTGGCAAAGGCCTCTGTAGTTGAGTGGGAGTTGTTCTCTCACTGAGGTGACAGACCTTACAGGGAAGGGAAGGAACACACACCTCTTCCACTAGACATCATAATGACAGAAGGAAATTGCCCTCAGGCTGGTCTTCAGGCAACAAGCCAACCCAAGTTTTGTCCCCTTCCCTGCCTGACCCTCTCCCCTATCTGTTTCCAACTCCCATTTCCCTTGAATGTTGGAGCAGATGGGTCCTATCAGGAAGGAAAGCAGAAGAGTCTAGAAGTTCACCACCCTGGCTGTGGGCCTTGCACACATAGACATGCAGGTGTGTCCAGCCCTGGCCCTGAGTGGAAACAACTCTCTGTCTTTCTGTACTCCCAGGACCCTGTGGGGCGAGGCTGAAGGTGCCCTCTCAAAAGTATCATGTGCAGTGGTCCTCCTCTCTGTCCTTCCTTAATGAGACACTTGCCTATAAATCAGGGCTTCAGAGCTGGTGTCCTGGATTGCACACAAGACAGCTAGCTAGTCTGGCATGTGTGTGTACACCCAAGCATGTATATGCAAAGGCATGTTTATGTGGGTGCAGATGTGTGCTTGTGCCCATGTGTGCACTCTCATGTGGAAGCCAGAGGTCAACCTCACATGCCGTGCTTAAGGAGCCATCCCTTGTTAGAACAAGGTCTGTCACTTGGCTCTGTGTCCCTATGGTATTTATTTATTTCCCTTCCTGCACTTCTGGAGACCCCAGGCCCAGCTTCCCTTTGCAACCCCAGCCTCTCACCAGAGGCTTGCTGATGGGGCAAGGTTGGCTGGTTAGCGAGCCCCAGGGATCACCCTGTTTTTGCCTTCCCAATGTTTGGGTAACAAATGTACGTTACTGTGCTTGTCTTTCTATATTGGTTCTGGGGACTGAACTCAAGTCCTCATGATCGTAAGGCAACTTCTTTACTGAGTAAGTCATTTTCCCAGCCCCAGGGTGTGTTTCTAAGTATTTGCCCATAATAGCATAATCTACACAGGAGCATATCTGTGTGCCCTAATTTCAAAAAGTTTACATTACTTAAGTTTTATCCTTCATAGCTTCAGTAAGATCCTCCAATGAGCACATGTGGTCCAAGTCCTGTCTCCCTTCCTCCTTTGTATCTCTTACTGAGCAGTTGGTGTTCAGGATTCAGTTGATAGTGTATGATGTTCTGGGTGCCCCAGCTGTCCACCTCTCCCATCTCCCCATGCCAAGCAATCTAAACCCCCACCCACAGGCAGCAGCATAGCACACTGACCACGAATATTGTTCAGATTTCTTTATTGAAAAATTAAAGTCATAAGCTCTGTATATAAATACACTGACATTGCTGGTCGCCTGCAAGGCATCTGGGATAGGCTGGGGGTGCAAAGGAAAGCTGGGCCTGGGGTCTCCAGAAGTGCAGGAAGGGAAATAAATAAATAAATAAATAAATAAATAAATAAATAAATAAATACCATAGGGACACAGAGCCAAGAGGATGGGGGTACAACTGGTGAACAGGCGTGCTGGCAGCTCATTTGTGGCACTGAAGGTCCCCCCTGGCAGGAAGCAGTCTGTGAATTCTCTTGTGATGTCACAGCCAAAGGCAGGCATCTGGGGGTGACAGCATCCCCATCTAGCCCAAAGAAACATCTCTGCCTTCCTTCCCTTTGTATAATGTAGTTTTATTGAGCTCCTACTGTGTTTCTGGCACACAGCTTTTGACCTGACTTTCTGCTTGCCTTGTCTAGCTCTCTTTTTCTCCTAGTCTGGGCCAGGGGACCAGGCAGGGTGTATGTGTCAGGGTGGGGTAGGGAGTTTGCTTGTGACCCTGACCGACCCGATAGCCCTGACCTTGGCCCCAAACCTAGAGCATGACATTGAACTCAGTGACCAAGAAGTCAATGTAGTCTCTCTCCTTGGTCTTGAAGGCCTCAGCGATGATGCGGGCAGCCTCTCTGTGCTCCTTACCACGAAGTGTCAGCCCATTCACTTCCAGAATCACATGGCCCACCTTGAGCTGCCCACAGTTATGGGCAGAACCTCCTCGCTGCACAGGAAGACACAAGCAGGGGTCATGTAGTACCTGTTTTTCACCACCTGTTAAGCTGCTGGATGCTGCCAATCTAGAATCCCCAGTCCTGGCAAAGTTGGGGGCTCTCCAGAGCAAAAGCAGCTTTCCAAGTTCTGGGCTAGGATGGAGTAGGGTGGGAGGACATGTTCCCACTAACGGGCCCAGGTAGCCAAATACTTTGAGAGGGGCACTGGGTCTGTGTCATCTTTGGGAGGCAAATCTTCAGGGTGCTGAGAAAGAGCCCCATAAAACAGGGAGACTTACACAAGGGACACCGTGGGGCCATACCTGAATTGTGACGATCCTGGGCAGAGGCTGGCGTGTGTTGGCACCACCCTCAATGGCAATGCCCAGTGTGGCCGCACTTTTCCTCACACGCACCAGGGTGGATGTTGGCTCCAGCAGGCCAGGCTGCAGGTGGGAAAAGGGTGGCCTTGACGCTTCTCAGTGGAGGGCAGTTGGAGCCTCAGATACGACACAGACTAAGCTAAGCACCTAGTGTCCTTGGCTCTTTAATAATGCCCAAGGCCCAGACTTCCTAGAGTAGCAGAGACTTGAATCCCAGGCCTGACCTCAGATTGCCTGAGCTACAATGCCACATTAGAATAGAGAATAGCTGCCAGCCCTTGCCACCCAGGGTCAGGGCAAAGTGGGATTCCAGATTCCTAGTACGGTGACCCTAGTGGATGAGTCATTCCAGCAATGCCTCCTAGGGTCACATTCTAAGTGTCTCCTGGTTCCCAGGACCTTCAATCCTCCACCAGGCACCTGTGTGCACTCCCCTACTCACAGGTTTGTTGGCACCCTCTGTGGTCCTCTCTGTCCGGGGCAGCTCCTTGCCATTCTTGCTCCTAGTGGATGCTGTCTGTCTGCCTCGGCCTGAGGTGCTGGCCTCTGTCTCCCCAGCATCCACACCACTGTCCTCACTTAGAGTCTGCCCACTGTCTGAGAGCTGAGAGAGTGTGGAGGCTGCTGGGGACAGACAAGCGGACAACAACAGTCATGGAGGGCAACTTGGGGGAGGTAATGGAGCTGGGGGCTGGATGGCTATGAAAACTCACCATGTAAAAATGGAGGGGAGGATGAAGTGATCCAGGGGCTGTCCCTGCAACTGTCTCCATCTCCTGACCACCTAACCTGCCAGCAGAGTTTGGCCCGATGGTCACTGCTTCAGAACTTCTGCCCGAACCACTGACTACTGGTATAAATATGAAAATAGAGGCTAATAGGCCAGCTCAGCACACAGAAGTGTGTGGGTTTTTGTTTTCGCTATTTAAACTCACATCATGTCAAATTTTCATGATAGATATTTGAATTAGGAGATTAAAAAAAAAAGGCCACAGTTTCACAAGAAAAACATGGAAGGTCTGCCACCCTGTCCATGACCACCCTGATGTGAACTGAGTAGTGGACACATATGTTCCACTCTAGCTGGCAAAGCTGCTTTGTTTTGTATGTGGCCACTGGACCCTGAGCTGGAGGGTGTTGCTTAAGAATGTGCACTGCGGATCTGGTGTGTTGGGTATGAGTGCCATGCGAGCCTGGGTGAGAGATACATGTTCTGAACCCAGAGAGAGATGCAGACACGGGGTCATCACAAGGGCTAGTTCAGGGAGAAGCAGTGGGGGCTAGGCCTGCATGTGGCTCTACCGCTGCCTACTGCGTCTCAAGCTTCACTTGGGAAATGGAGAGTAATAGAATGCTGGCACAGGGCTGATGGCAGGACTCCATGAGTTAAGTACAAGCTGGGTGTCTAGTCATTACTGGCTCCCACCATCCCCTGATTGGTATATCTACACTGCAAGTTGTTCCTCAGGGTGGGGACATAGTGTTCAGCACCTGTGAGTATGTATGGCCTCAAGTCCTCTGTCCCTGCCTGCCCTTTCCTAGGTTACCTAGTCAGGCCACCTAGGCTTTCCTGGGCTACCTAGCGTCAGGTACTTCAGCCACCAGATGGCAGCAGAGCCTAGCTAACTGCTGGATAGTCAGGGTTCCTCCACATCCTCATTGAGCATCCCTTAGAAAACAGGGGCTCAGCCTGGGGCTTTGCTGCATCCTGACTTCTACACATCATTCAGAGGCCCAGTGACTAGGATAGTCACATCCCTGGAACCCAGTGCCTGCTTTCTGCCAGACTGGGTGGTCAGGGGCAACAGAGGCCAGCCCTGTCCTTCCTAGGCACAGTCTTCCAGAGGAGGCCCTGAGATGGATGCAGGGTGCAGAGAGAGGCAGGAGGCCCCTAACTTTATTGCCACACAAACCCTCACCCAGTGACCTGGCAGTACTGCCTCTGTCTACTCCACAAAACCAGGGGAAGGTGCCGCTCACTCAAGCAGCAAATGACTAGTCAGTGGCAGAAGCCGCATTCAAACTCAACTCTTGGCTCCAGGTCATCTTCATGCTGACCCTGAGCCAGACCTCATGCAGTGTAACAGACCATTCTGCAGCACCTAGCCCTACCAGTCACAACCAAAAGAGTTGACTTTAGAGACCAGAGACACCCACCCCCTTGTGTCCCAGAGCTGAGCAGCCATACTCACTGCGTGTCTGGGGCAGAGCCCGCACTTCATTCACATCAGGCTCACTATCTGGACGGTGCACCTCCACCAGGACAAAGTGCTGGTTTGCACCCACAGGGTCAGGGTGGTCAGAGGGTGATGGTGGTGGAAGGCAGGTTCCAGCCCCTGGGGTCTCTGCAGGAGGGTTCTTCAGGTGTGGTGGGGACTGGACCCGAGGGAAGGGGCCGATGGGGTGCTGGTTAACCAGGGCGAGGTGGGTGTCCAGGGGCTTCCTGGAGCTGGGTTTGGCATGGGAGATAGAGGCATAAATGGGGGAGGAGGGAGAGTTCTGTGCTGAGGAAGGCCCTGGAGTGGGTGTAGTTCCCAGTGGCGGGCTGCAATTCCGTGGTGCTGAGAAGACAATGCCTGAGTGGGCAGCAGAAGAAAGAGGTGCAGGGTCCTCCCTTCCTGGCTTCTGTGTCTGGCCAAGCAGGTGGTCGTGACCTTGAGCCAGAGGTGGTGGGGGAGGAGGTGGCTTGATGCCAGGCAGATCCTCCAAGGGGGATTTGACATCATCCTGCCAAAAGACCCAACAGGAGTAGAAGTCAGAGCCCATGGTGGCTGGAGAGGGACAGCGAGCGAGCGGTGCTGGACCCAGCAAGGACTTTGTCCCCATTCCTCAGCTCCTGGCCACACCGTGTTGAATAATGCAGCGCTCAGTGGAAAACTGCTCCCCATATCTCGGCAGCTGAGGAGCGCCGGGATCTTGGCAGGTGTCTCTGGGGACCCACTGGGTTCCTTTGGGAATTGAAGATCTTGGCGTCAGCAGGTGCTCATCACGAGTGACAAGACTTAATTAGAGGCAGGAGGAAGAGGATGGTAACACAAAACAAGCATTTCCATTGCCGGAATGATCTAGATGAGTAGAGGTAGGAGGAAGGGTGGAACAGGAGGAGGGTCTCACAGCCTCATAGGCAGGGTCTCAATCACTTGACTTATTCGGCCCTCAACTATGAGGAAGGCGCAGTATTTTCGTCTCCACCTTACAGATGGGAAAACACAGGCACAGGGGGCTAAGAAGATTGTCCTGGGCCACACAGGCAACAGAGAGGTAGGGCTAGAACCTAGGCAATCAGCTGGGTTGGTGGGCTCTCGGCAAAAACTATCCTCCCACTCACCCTGTGTCCTCTCTCTGTGGCCATCCCCAGGAAGAGCCCAAGAGTCCATGAGCAAAGCGGGGAGTGAAACAACACAGGGCCTTACCACAGACACATCCGGGAGAGTGTTAGCGCTGCCTTGCTTAGTCTCACCAGTTTCCTCCAGGTCTAATGTATTCTAGAAATGGACAGACAAGAGACCAGCTGAGCAGGCAAGAGCTAAGAGGAGAGCCCATCTGTTTTTCAGAACCTAGAATTTATGGTCTTATGATACCTTCCAATGGCTGAGGCAACCCTGATATACCCCACTCTGTAGATATTTACCCTACCCATTCAAAGCAATACAGTGACTTTTTCTGCTAGTCACTTTGAAGTCAAAGTTTCAATTATTCTCTTGAGATAGGACCTCATGTAGTCTGTGCTGGCCTCACTTTAAACTCCCTGTGTAGCCTAGGATGACCTTGAACTGATTCTCCTTTCTCTACCTTCCAAGTGCTGGGATTAGAGACATGTGGCAATACACTCAGTGTATAGGATGCTGGGAAGTGAACCCAGGTCTCTGCATACAAAAGAAAAAAAAAAGCACTCTGTGAACTGAGCCACATCCCAAGCCATAAAATCAAGTTTTCTTTGGGTCTTCATGATCATTTTCAGGCCTTCGTTAAACTACCTGGAGATGTTGGGGTTGTTTTAGGCTTGAGCCTTGAGTGTTGGGCTCAACAGATAGGTCACCCCCAAATCTAGTGGCAGACAGAATGCTGGGGTGGGGGTGGGGCATGCAGAGTAAATGAGGTGTGCATAAAGGGTGCTGTTCCTGATCAGTGCCCAAAGGGTAGCTTAATGTATAAGTGGATCCCATCTTCCAAAAATATCCATGTCTCCCTTCCTTCCTCCACAGTGTGTGTGTGGTGGTGGGGGAGGACAGAGAGGGGGCAGGAAGAGAGACACACAGAGATAGTTAAACCTCAGAGAGCATCATGTGCTAACAGCATACAGTACTCTGTGGGAGCAGTGACCAAGGAAGACTTCCTAAATGGGGCAGAGACCGACATTGGGTCTGACTGTGAGAGGGGAGCCATGTTTCAGACAGTGGGAGTTGTGTGTGCATAGGCAGGGAGGAACCCGGAGGATGCCTGAGGGCCTTCTGTGAGCTCTTGGTCTGCTTGGACTTGAGCCTGAGGGCAGCAGGTTGCCCCGGAGATGAGATCAAGCTTGCTTCCTACAAAGAACATTCCTTTTGTTCATGTCCCCTCCTACCAAGTGGGAGCACTGTAGGCAGGGTGGCTGACTTCACGCTAGCCATCACCTTGACTTGACTGGGACACGCCTTGCTGGCTCCCAGGTCACCTCCTGCATAGGGTCCACACCTCATGGAACACCGCAGGGAGCAGCCCACTGCTCCCCTTACTCCATTTTCCTTTTTCCCCAATCTTCACTGCTTCCCACCCAGCAGCAAGACACACCTTGGAAAAGATATCGAGTAATGTTCGTCCCCAGCCCAAGCAAGACCCTGGGGCCTTAACATGTCACTTGGGAGAAATTCCAGACCCCAAACTCATGTTGCCTATATAACCTGGCCCTTTCTTGCTGCTTCTCCAGCATGACATCATGACTGCCCCAAGGCCTTTGCACTAGCTGTCCTGTCACCTGCACCATTCATGATTCCCTGCCATCTTTCCTTTGGTTTTCACTGCCTGAGGCCTCCCAGACCAGACCTGTCTACATGGGCACCATACCATCGTCTGTCTATCCTGACCCCATTCCACTTTTCTGTACACGTGTTACGATGTGACTTTATTCTTTCTTCTTCCTGCTGGGTATAAACCCAGACATGACTTGGGCCACTGTGTCTTCAGTGCTTAGAACTGTGGCTATTGGGTCAATATTTACCAGGTAAATGAATGAGTCTCTGAGTGAATGCACTCACTGCTTGCTTAGCTGCTGGGGGCAGGGGCTGAGCATGCTGGGAGTTGATTAGCTAAGTGCTGTGTGCTTCATAGGGGCCAGAAATTATAGCTGGAACGAGATGGACATAAGTAGCAGACAGAAGGCACAGACTCCCTGAGGCAGTCTCCTGACTCTGAGACATAAATTCCTTTCTCAGAAGCTTCAGGTGTTCTGGGGTGTCTGAGCACATGTTTGCAAAGGCCAGTGATGAAGCCACAGAATGACAGGACTCTGGGTCCTCTTAGGCCACCCCTGAGATTTTCTTGAGCTCGCATTCTTGCTATTTCTCCAGCATGATGACATCATACCTGCCCAGGGCCTTTGTACAAGCTTTTCAGCTCCATTTCTGTGTGACAACAGGCAAGCCATAGAGCCCCTCTGTGCCATACTGCAAAGTGGGTAGCTGACAATGTCATGCTGATGATCCAGAAAGCTTAGGTGGCTCTTCCCACAGGGCATGGCACTGTACTTTGGAAGCCCAGCAAGTCTTGCAGACTTCTCCCACAGTGAAGGGACTGCAAAGTGAACTGTGACCCCTGGGGGTGTGTGTCTCAGAGGGAAAGGTCATGGAGCCTTCCCACAATCCCTTGCCAATTGTCATCAGCAGAGTGCTCTCTGGAAACATCGCAAGTGGGTGGGCATCAGAGACCCCCTCCTAGCTGAGGTGAGTGAGTGGTGAGGCCCGTTCATCCCTGCAGGTCCTTCCCAGATTTCCACAGTTAAACTCTGGCCTCAGTAGGAAATGTGGAATTCAGAATCTCCATTGTATCTACTCCAAGGACAGAAGAAGCCTCTGCCATAGGCATGCATGGCTAGTATCACCGGCTGCAGGAAATGTTGGGTGGTTAGGTTGAGGCTCAGATGACTGCAATTGGGTGAATCTGTCCTTTTCTGGGGCATTAGGAACCTGGAGTATCATTCAGTCATTCAGCAAAGAGTGACCATGGTTTAGGAGGGAAGGTGGAAGGCTTTGAGGGTCATAAAAGGCCAGGTGAGAACTAAGTACCTGGCTCTTCTCCATACCTTCTTATATGCACTTTCCCAAGACCCTGAGGCAGGTACCATGGCTGGCTCTCCCCCATCATCTGCCACCTTTCCTACGACCATAGATCTTAGAGGAATGTGACAGGTCCAAAGTTGCATGGCCATTGTCTTGGCTAATTTATGTCAACTTGACACAGGCTAGAGTCATCTGAGAGGGGACCTGAATTGAGAGAATGCCTCCATAAGACGGGACTGGAGGCAAGCCTATAGAGCATTTTCTTTCTTTCTTTTTTTGTTTTTTGTTTTTTGTTTTTTTGTTTTTTCGAGACAGGGTTTCTCTGTGTAACAGCGGGGCTGTCCTGGACTCACTCTGTAGACCAGGCTGGCCTTGAACTCACAGAGATCCACCTGCCTCTGCCTCCCGAGTGCTGGGATTAAAGGCGTGGGCCACCAACACCCGGCTAGAGCATTTTCTTAATTAGTGACTGATGGGGAGGGGCCCAGTCCATTGTGGGTGCTGCTATCCCTGAGTTGGTGGTCCTGGGTTCTATAAGTAAACAAGTTGAGGAAGCCATGGGGAACAAGCCAGTAGGCAGGACCCTTTCATGACCTCTGCATCAGCTCCTGCTGGAAGTGTAAGGCAAATAAACCCTTCCCCCCCCCCACTTGCTTTTGGTCATGGTGTTTCATCACAGCAATAGTAATGCAAACTAAGACGGTCATTCTATAATAACTTGGGCAACTGAGTCAGGTCTGTGTCATACCACCCTGGAACTGGACAGAGCCTGGTGTTTCAGGTGGGAGAGGACAAAAGTGGAGCATACAGCAGGCAGCTGCTTGGAGCACCGTGCAGTGCAGTCAGGCTGCATCTGCCAGACCCAGATACTCTGGAGCTCCAAGTGCCCAAGTCATGTTCCTTGTACATCTGAAATAGCTGCAGACAGCCTGGCCAAGAACTAGGGCAGTGCCAGCAGAACTCCAAGAGTATGCTTTGAGGTCTGAGGTCACAGTGCATGCCTGCATGTCCTGGATACTGCATCCCAGCCCAAGCTACCTGCTGCTTTCCCTATGCCCCCCCCCCCACCATGTGCAGACACATGATGAAACTCCTTCTGTTCTACAGCCTAGCCTGAGGCTCAGAGAGGGTAGGTCACGTGTCCAAGGTCACACATCAGGGTAGGATACTTCCCATTCAAGTCAAGAGGTATTTAAGACCCCTTGCTACTGTCCCTTTCTCCATCCTCCTCCTGGATGTAGGGGTGCAGAGCAATCCCTCCCATATATATGTGTGAGTGTGTGTGTGTGTGTGTGTGTGTGTGTGTGTGTGTGTGTGTATTTTAGGTTTTTCCAGACTGGGTTTCTCTGTGTAGCCCTGACTGTCCTGGACTCACTTTGTAGACCAGGCTGGCCTTGAACTCACAGAGATCTGCCTGTTTCTGCCTCCTGAGTGCTAGGATTAAAGGCATGTGCCACCACTCCCTTATATTTGAGTTGGTCCAACAAGCGTCCAGATTCTTACACATCTGGCTTAGGGTAATGGAAGGGGTGGGGGAAGTGAAATGAATGATCAGGAACATTCTCTGTGCTGACCTCCAACCAGGAACCAAGTGCAGGTAAAGGCTGGTTTGGATATCATCAAAGGCCAGGTACAGCTCAGGTGCCCAGAGCCACCTCAGCAAAGTAAGTCTCCTCTCCACACCCCACCACCCTCCCCAAACCATTCCAGTTTCTGCCTCCTGCTCCTTACATAAAGGTGCTATTTTCAGCTCTTTGTTCTCCCAGCTTTGTTGCTCAAAGGTCAGGCCACTCTCTGCCCTCCCCCATCACAAAATGTTACTGAGGTCTGAAGGTGGATGATCCATCTCCCATTCTGTTTATGGGGAAACTGAGGCACGGAATAACAAAAGCTTCCAGAAGGCCACTGGTGTGTGTGTGTGTAGGGCAGGGGTATGACATTATATGTCTGCATGACTTAAGGAGAGAAGGGAAGAGAAGAGGCCTTTCAGGTAAAAGTATGAATAAAAGGGAAGGTGGGGAGAGGTTCCAAAGAAAAGAGAGAGTGAGGGAAGGCCAGACAGTTCAGTAATGGGAAAATCAGAAGAACAAAGAGAAGAAAAGCAAGATCACAGCACAACCAGGGCTGGTTCAAAAAGAGTTTGTCACCGAGGGAAGGTGGAGGATGGAGCTGTGAGCTGGGGAGGTAGGAGTCCTGGCATTGCAGGGGACAAGGATCCCTTCAATCAAAGCTGGCAATGGGGCCTACTGTGGCTACTAGTGAGCACAGTCCCCATTCTACCACTCCCAGATCAGGAGAACAAAGAGCTCTCTGGGAAGGACAAGTTCACCTCTCAGGGCAGGACAATGCTGGTAGAGAGTCATATTACAACCCAGTAGGGATGCTGCTGGCCAGACCATGCTTCTTTCTGCCAACCTGACACCTGTCCCGTGTCTCCCTCCCTTTTCCTGGGAAAAGGATGCCACACAGTGGGGAAAAAAAAGCATGACCCACAATCGCCAGGTCAGGAGGAACCCTTAGGATAAGTGTTGAGGGGAAACAGGGCTCTGGAGCGAGAACTCAGGGACAAAGAGCCTGGCTCAGAGCTTCCTTCCATCAGGAGTGAAGGCAGCCAAGGGAAGGCAGTCACTGTCACCCAGGGAAGCCCCAGATCTTTCCTGTCACATAGATGTTAGCAGAACCCTACTTGTACCCTTTCTGACCCAGCTTCCTTACCAGGAGAAAGCAAGCAGAACTGTTGCCATTTGTGCTAGCTCCCATGTTTGAGAGTTGCTGTCATCAAACAGTTGAATGTTTTGTCACCCTCCAGATTAGATTCCTAAACAGCTAAAGCTGCTCTATCTTGGGCTCCATCAGCCTCCAAAGGAGCCTGGGGCTCGGACAGTGGAGAACTCACTGTAAGCTAGCACACTGGCCAAATTCCTTATTTGTCAACTACAAAGCACTTTCTTGGGACAGCAGAGCCCAGCTTCAGAGAGGAGCTGACCTCATGGACTTGGCTGCATCTGATGGAAACAACTCCAACTAGCATTCCAAGTCCTCACACAGGGAGGCAGGAGTGCTGTTAATCCTTGGACATGATAAAATATGGCTGGAAAGAAGGGAACCATTCAGATGGGTAGAGATAAGAAAATCCCTTGGGGCTGGGCCTGGTTGTGCAAGCCTTTAATCAGGCAGGCGGATCTCTGAGTTCAAGGCCAACCTGGTCTACAAAGGAAGTACTGGACAGCCAGGACTTTGTTATACAAAGAAACTCTGCCTCGAAAAGAAAAAAAAAAAAGATATTCCCTGGGGGTGCTAATGCCTCTGGTGAAGGGGGACCTGGGACAGGAATGAGACCTGCAAGATGAAGTGATACTCTTCTCAGGTGAGAAAACACACCCTGGAATCCTGGAATTATGGTGCAGTGGGCAGCTTCCTGGCATGGGGCACTGTTAAAGAGTTTTAATATGAAATGTCTCCCACAACCTCATAAGGACTTGGGACTCTGACCTAATCAGCAGATTCACTCTTTGATGTACTCAAAATAATATGGCATAATTGGCACGTGATGAAGAGGAAGTAGGGCCTACTGGGAGGAAGTTATGTCACTGGGGCATGTCCTTGAGTCTATATCTTGCCCTAGCTTTTTCCTGTATCCCCTTCTCTCTGTTTCCTGCACCCTACAAGGTAAATAGCTTTCCTTTTACATGTCCTGACTACTATGATGCTCTGCCTACAGGCATGGGGTTGAATGATATGCTGAACCCTGAAACCTCTGAACCATGAGCCAAAATAAGTCTCCTCCTCTTTCGTTAGGCCAGGTGATTAGCCACAGCACAAAAGATCAAGCTAACATGGCATGGCATGGCATCTCACCAGGGACCCACACAGTGCCCACCGCTTCCCTGGCCCTCTGCACACCCAGGTGCCTCTTGCTCCACATCCTATCACCCCAACACCACTGTTCACATGTCCTTCGGCTTAAGTTAAAACTCCTAAACTGCCATGCCTCATTTAGTGTCTGACTTGATGCCACACTTCAGATCTCAGTTTGACCATTTCTCTGGGTCATCGGCCTGGATCTGTCCTCTCATATACCCTCCGGCACTGGATTAGTAGATTAGCTGCATAGGGTGCTACAGAGGGAATCCAGGGCCTGGCTCATGCTAGCAATACTTGAGCTACAGTCTTGATGTAGGTCCATTTTTCAAAACCTTTTTCCTTCATTGGCCTCGTGAGTTCCAGGTGGGCAGGCGGGATGGTAGGGAGGTAAAGAGGGCTTACTCAGCAACACTTCATGGTGAGGGAAGGCTGAACAAATGAGTGAACGAGTGAAGGGCTTCCTCCTGAAGAAAGGAGTCTTTAAACCCAGCATGTCATTCCTGACGCAGAGGTGGGAACAGGCCCTCTGCTTCCTTGTCCCTTGTCTCTGAATGACAAGCAGATGCCACTCAATCCAGAGTGGCTTGAGTCTCTCTTCTTCACTGTGCCCCAAGGGGGAGGGAGCTGATACAGCAACGCTGGGAGGTCCTCTTTTTCCTCCTCCCTGTGAGAAGGAAGAGCACAGCATGGCCTTCAAGGATGGGGTACCATCCCAACACCTTCTGTAGCTATGGGGCCACATCCCAGATATGGGAGAGATGTTTCAACCCAGGCAGAGATCTAGGTGATACCCAGATTTTGTCCAGCTGTTATGAGTGGACAACAGTAGCCTTGACCCCTAATCCTTTTCTGTCCAACCCGCAGAGTAGCAACATGCTCCCCACACATGGTCACCCAGTTTCCCTGGGCAACTCAAAGACACCAGGTATTTCCAATCCAATGTGTAGGTGTGGAAACTGAGGCTTGGAAACTTTATGGAACCTGTTCAAGATGACCCACTGTGAGTCTGGAGAGCCAAACCCTGTTGGTAGGATTCGAAGCCTTGCAGAAATGTTGGTGGGTGTTTCTCTCCAACTCTGTAAGCCGGCAATTTCTACTGGGAATATGATGCTGGCTAGAGGCTGGAGTGGGGGAGCCAGGGGAAGCTCCAGGTTGAGTAGTAGACAAACTGAAAGGGGATGTTCTTTGTCCCTGGGTGGGGGATTTCCTTGATGGATGGCTTCTGCCCTCAGCAGATGTTGCTATACAGTGAACCATGTGCAGCCTGGGATGGCCCATTGTACCATGTGACCCAGGGAATCTGGGTTCAGTGGAAACTGGATCCATCTGGAATGACTGGGCCTCTGGGTCACCACCAGCCAGGTGCCAGGACAAGGTGCATTTCCCTCAGACACAGAAGCAAATGTTGGGTGGTTGTAGGTGCTCCTGGGCTTTTGCTGGCGGGATGTAATTCCAGCCTGTCCCCAATTACTCTCCCTGCTGCTGGGGAAGTAAGCTCGTGAAGGGGTCAGAACACCAAGACCTGTGCTTCTAAGGAGGTAGGTGTGTTTAAGTTTGTGGGAAAAGGAAGGAATGGGTTTGGTTTTCTACCACCTACTAATACATGGGACTGTTTGCTGTTCTGCATCACTGCAGTGGAAGCTGCACTCCAGCCCCTGGTACCTGGCTGGGGGTGAACTTCACTTCCACCTTTCTCTCCCTGGTGGAGCTGGGGGACACTGCCATCACCCTCTGACATGCCCTCCTGAATACGTTTTTGTTTTTTGCTTTTAGCATCTGTGGTGGTTTGAAAGAAAATGGCCTCATGGGCCCATAGGGAGTGGCACAGTTAGGAGGTGTGGCCTTGTTGGAGGAAGTGTGTCACTGAAGGTGGGCTTTGAGGCTTCAGATGCTTAAGCCAGGTCCAGCAGCACACTCTCTTCCTGCTGCTTGCTTATTTGGATGTAGAACTCTCAGCCCCTCTCCAGCACCATGTCTGCCTGTATGCCGTCATGCTTCCCATCATGATGACAATCCACTAAACCTCTCAACTGGAAGCCAACCATAATTAAATGTTTTTCTTCATAAGAGTTGTCATGGTCATTGTCTCTTCATAGCAAATGCCCTAACTAAGACACATCTTCTCAACAGAATGGATGCTTAGAATCTGAAGAGCCATTGAGGTTTGCTTGGTCTTATAGTAGGGGAGACTAAGGCAAGAATGGGGAAGCGACTTCCTAAAGGCTCATGGCACAGAAGGGACAAAATGGTGTTAGAATACCCTGTAAGAGATGCTTCTGGGTGGGGAAGTGGTATCCCTTGCCCCTCATTCCAGGCATCTGTGTGTGCAGGACCTGCGGGCTGCCATGTGCTAGGCGTGTGGCAAGAGATACTAGGCTGGGTGCTGATGTGCAGGAAGAGCTGGCACCTGTCAGCTCACCACTGTATCTCTTAGCAACTGGCTGCACCATCTCCACAGAGCCTTTGCTGTTTCCTGGGAATGTGTCTGGGTGTTCTTTGTCTATTCTCAATAATCAGAGACCCTGTTAAAACCAAGCCAGACTCTATCCTCCCAGATCAGGGGTATCATCTTGTTCCTAGTCAAAGTCTTCAGCTCATGCCTGCCACTTCATGTGCTCACCCTGCTCTGGCTCCACTTGCCTTCTACACAGAGTATAGCATGTAGTGGAACATGCAGGAGGCATGCTCCAACCTTTGCATATGCTGTTCCTGCTGTCTGAACTGCTCCTCCCTCCAGATGCAGGTATGGTTCTCTCTCTCACCTGCTTCAGATCTTCCTCAAGTGTGCCTTGCCAATCTTTCCCTGCCTGCTTTTACTGTTTTCTTTAGCTCTTATCACTTAACGTGCCTGTCACTCATCTCTGTCCTTCCTCATTCCTGCTGGCCTCTGAATTCCAGCTGAAGAAACCATCTTCATGATCCTCCCATGCACTGTTGTAACGGAGCTGCACACAGCACTTGGCATGCACCCCATGAAGATTAACAGAAAGGAAGGAAGAGGAGAGAGGGGATAGACAGATAGCAGATAGACCAACAGATGGACTGACTGCTAGGTGATGCTCAGCAAACAACTTTGGGAAGAGCCAGGGTCAGAGGATAGGGTTCACAACACCACGCAGAGGCAAGCAGGCCAGGGACCCGGTCCTGACTTGGTCTCTCACCAGCAAGCTGTGTGACCTGGAGTAAGCTGCTCCTCCTCCTCTCTGAGACACAGTGTCCTTCTCTGTAACATGAGGGCCTTACCCATCATGGCCACTGGGAAGGCCACAGAAGACATGTTTGAGAAACGTCAGGACCGGGCCTTAGAGAATGCTCCACAAGTCCCAGCTGTTATTAACAAGAAAGGCTCCAGTATTCACAGAGGCTGAGGTGTGTGCTAAACTCCAGGGATTCAGCAGTGACCACGTATGACCACTTCCCTCAACCACTGGTGAGCAAATAGGGGTAACTCACCACACCTCTCCTGTTCATGAAAGTACAATGAGGTCAGAGGTCCAAGTCTCTCCTATAAGAGGGCAAGGGAAGGCTTCCTGTAAGATCTGCCATCCAAGCTAATGGTTCAGACCATGGGAGATGGGAAGGAGAACATTCCAGACAGGCAGAGGCCACGACATATGCAAAGGCTGATCATGCTCTCCACCGCGTAGCACAGAAATGATCCCCTTCCTTTTCCGGATCCTAAAACTAACCTTGAGGTCACACAGCAAGTGACAGGACTAAGCCAGGATTTGAATAGAGAGGACATTCTCCAGAGCCTTAGGCCACTTATGAGGTGGTGACTAGGAGACAGACTGAGCAGCAAGAACACCCAGTACCCATCTGGGACAAGTGCAGAGGTCAGGGACAGCACAAAGCTCCCCCCTCTGCCCTGCCTAAGGGACTCCCAGCTCCCCCCTGCAGAAGGACGGTACCTCCATCAGGTCTATAAGCCACAGCAGCCGCTCCTAGGGAGGGTGGATGGGCAAAAGGCAAAAAGAAAAATACATGAAATGAATCTCAGGGGATCAAGAGGCCTCAGCATAGCAACACTTCCCCTCCCAAACACACACACATACACCTACTGAGGGGAACACTGGGGTCCTCAGAGGAAGCAGGAAGACCCTGCTGCTCTGGGGAGCCGGCTCTATCCTTGGTGGTGGTGGTAGTGGGGGTTTCCACCTCTGGTCAGCAACTTTGGGCAGGCTTGGCAGCAGCATTTCCATTTACAGATGGGAGGGAGCAGTCTGTCCCAGGTCACATCTGCTGAGGACAGGCAGTGACTCGGGAAATCTGCTTGGATATTTTGGTCCAGCAGTCTAGGGGTCCACTGCAGACCTAGGACTGAGTTTCAAATAGTGCTCAGGGGAGTCCCTGTTGAAGGGGCAATAGGGAGGGGAAGTACTCCTCAGCCCAGTGCCTTCCAGGGCCTTTGAGTATTTACAGGCCCAGTGAGTGCATCTCTAAGTCTCTAAGGGAGTTGCCCAAGCAGGACGTGCAGAATCTGCCCCAGGGGTGTGGTCACATTGGGACTCCAGTACTCATCCTGAGCCCAAGAGGGCTTTCTTTCTCTATTCTCCCTACACACTGGGGACTGGACAAAACAACTCCCCTACAAGGAAGGAGAGTGAGTTGAGGCATGGAGAGGTAAGGGGAATTCCATACCTGCAAGACTCTGTTAGACTGCCCCAGGAGCTCTTCTCTTCCTGGGGGAGTGTGTGTGTCCTATTCTGACATTCCTGGGTCCCCTGACTGGTCACGGATTCTGAGTGACCCTCATTTTAGGAACTGTGAAAGGGACTTCAGAGTACTCTCTCATCAGTCCCAAAGCTGCTTGTGCAGAAGCACCCTTGATGTGAGATCTGCTACCCTGGGCACTGGGGCCTTGCTGGTGCTGTTCTCAGCTAACTGGAGGAAAGATGTTTCAGGGTAGAGGTCATTGCTGGGCTGGAACTGGGGGTCCCTGCAGAGCTCTATCCAGGCTCAATGGTCTCTCAGCTCCTCTTGTCCTGCACCCTGCTCTGTTTTTGAGACCTCAGGTTGCTGCAGCCAGAGCTGGCAGGACCTTATGCATGGAGAAACTGAGGTGCAAGGAGGCCAGGACTTAAATCCAGGTTTTGTGCCTCCTGGACCAGGACACACTCTCACTGTGGCACTGTGGTCCTGACTATACAGGAGCTGCGGCCTGTGTGCAACTCCTTGGGTTTTAGAGCTGTTCTCTGTGGCTCTTGAAGCTCCACATGGACATTTTAAGGTAAGGCCAAGGTCATAAGAGTCAGATTCAGAGAAAAGCAGAATGCAGACCAAGGCCCACAGCTTGAAGTCACCTCATCATGAGGTGTGACAAAGCCTGTGGTTGGAGCAAACCCAGCAGCATGGGGCCAGGGCCTCTGTCTTACCCTGGAGTGACCTGCACTTCTGGGGACTTGAAAAACAGCTGTTGGTACATCCAGAGCCCTAGAGAGAGGCATGACAATCTCTGGGGTCACCTCAGGAAGGGACAAGGACCACTGAAGATGAAACGGCTGGGGCTAAGGAACTCCAGATCCCAGAGCTCAATCTTAAAGAAAACCACCATGAGGAGCCAGAATCTATAGGAGTGAGAGCTGTTCTCTGTGGGGTGAACTACTCCCCCACCCCAGACAGCCATGGGGTGGGGGAGTAGTTCATCTCTCCTGCAGCCCAGTCTGGCACTAGACTTACTGAGTTCTGGCTTCAGAGCCACCAACAGTTCACTCCCTTTCCAAAGATGACTATACCAGCTCTGGGCCCTCAGCCCACCCACCTGACTCTTCCTCCTGTAGGATTCCTGGCTATCTCCTAAGATAAGAAACAAAGCATTTGTTGTTGGGCATGGGGGCAGATGTCTTTACTCTCAGGACTCAGGAGGCAGAGGTGGTAGGCAAATATGTGAGTTTGAGACCAGTCTGGTCTACAGAGTAAGTTCCAGGCTACCCTTGGCTGTGTATGTCTCAAAAGAAAAGAAAACAAAACAAAACCCAAGGCACTTGCCCTTGAGAATCCTGGGAGCAGAAGCACCTTCCAGTATGGATTAGATGGTGTGCTAGGGGATGCTGAGTTGGCAAGAAAGCCAAGCCAGGCTTGGAGCTCCACAACCAACAGGTGGCATCCAGGGAAACCCAGAACCACAGTCCAAACCACTGTGACTGATACGGAGTTAGTGCTGACCCTGAGCTGAACACCATGCTTTCCCCATTTGATCTTCCTGTGAACTGTAGTTATGTACTTTTAGTTTTTTCTAATTACCCTTTATATATATATATATATATATATATATATATATATATTTGTGTGTGTGTGTAAGGACAACTTGCAGGAGTTACTTCTCTCTTTCTACCGTATGGGTCCCGGAGATTGAACTGGTTTGGTGGCAAGCACTCTGTCTGCCACACAGTAGGTATCCTCAATAACCAGGCTCTCACAGATGAGGAGCTTGAGACTCAGTGAGGGCAAGCTAGCATCTTAACTGCGTCCCTGACCTTCTCACCAGGGATAGGGCAGGGACAGCTCACCCTGGCCGAGCTGACGGTTGTGGAGGTGCCGTGGCTGCCTGTGGAGGTGCCCGTGTCACTGTAGGATACCATGGAGTAGGTGTCTCCAATGCCAGGGCCCGGGGGCTGCCGTGCCTTCATGGACTCTATCTCCCGCCTCAGCACCAGGTGGTCAAAGTGGTCCAGGTCTTGGGGTGAGATGATGCCTCTCACCTCAGACAGGAGCGAGAACTGAAGGGGAGGGTGTGTGAGATAAGACACTCAGGCACTCAGTAGGCAACTCCACTAGTGGTGAGGGTGGTACCTCTATTCCTAAACGATCTGCAGGCAAGCCTGCTCTGGCTTCCTTAACCTTCTGTGGCTCTCCAGTGTCATCAGGGAGCATCGAAATATCTTTACTCAAATGCCAGGCCCAGCGTCGTCTGACTCCTTCCTCTCTGTCATTCTTCCTTCTTCCCGTGCACAGGTGACAAAGCTCTAGAACATACTATCGTATTCGTGCCACAAAGCCCTTGGCCATTCTTACCACCAAGCGCGACACACTGAGTCAAGTTTGTCTGCAAACAGTATCTGCTCTTGCCTGACTGAATTTCCACCCTCCCACTAGATTTACTTATTTCTCCCTTTCAGCAGTTTCTGACTCACAAACAGACTTCCACCTGAGCAGGTTCTCTGGTTGGCCCCTCACCCTAGGCCCCGCTTGTGAAGAATACCCTGTGATAACTGCCACTGTACTCTGTCCCTGTCCCCAGAAGTCTGTGAGTTTGGAGGATGGGGCTGGCCGGGATTCAGTTGAGCAGAGATCCTTCGTAAGAGGGTAGGGACAGAAGGAACAAGTCACCTTGGCATGTGTGTTGAGCAACTCAAACAGTGCCATGGCCAGGGCTTCCACAGAGATGGCGCCACCACGGTACTGGTCCACATAATACATCATGGTGATACGCTCCTGCTCGGTCAGCAGTTGCCGGGCTTGGTCATCCAGCAGTGCACGTGTCTGATTCCCCAGGCTGCTCAGGGTCACCTGGGAGCCAGCTAGGCCCTTGTAAAATCCTGGCTGGAAGACAGAAGGACACAAGCCAGAGGATTCTAGGCTGCTCAGGAGCCAGAGGACCTAGTAGAGCCAGTACCAACAGTGCAAAGGGATGCTGTGGCTTCTAGACGTCCTTTGATGGTCTCCACACACATAGGAACCTCTCTACCCACTGTGTGGTCATCTCTGTGGCCCTTTTATATCTGCGCCCATCCATTCAGGTACTATATGATCCTCTGGGCTTCCCTGACTCTTAGTAAGCTGGGGTGATTAGGAGTCCCTGCATTTATAAATTATAATTCATATCTATACTCCTAACTCATGCCAAATTACACTAGCTATCCTCACCACTGAGCAGCTGATACTACCCAGTCTCTCTTCAGGTTCCCTGACCCACCCTGTCACTTTGCCAAGAACATCTAAAATGATCTTGGAAACACAAACTTTTTTTTTTGCCTTCAAGGTGCTCACTACCCTCACCTCTTTCCATGGCCCCAAAGCCTGTGAGAACAGGCCAGCCTGCTTGTCACTCTGTCTCTAACTCCCATTCTTTCTCTTCTTATATTCTTCCACTAACCCATACCCTACTCTGCCCCAGGGCCCTGGCACATGCTCTGGTCCTGGCATTGCTCACACCTCTCTTGCTCTGGGTCCCATCTAGGTTTAATGACTCAGCTCTTCCTCCTCACTAATGCCTACCTTGCCTCCATGGTCCCCAGTGTGTTTTCTAATTAGATATTTGTTTCAATGCTTGCACTGTCTTTATATGTGAGTCTTCCACTGGGTGTGACCCCCCCCAGGAGAGCAGGGGCCTGGTGACTTCTATTTCCTGTCTTATCCCTGAAGCTGGCACAGTGGCTAGAAGCCAACAAGCATCTGAACAGTTAGACAGTCTAGCCAAAGGTCTCACAATGTGTAAGCCCCTAGGCATACTCTCCCTGGAACTGAGGAGAGAGGAAGAAGATGCTGATGACACCCTACAGACGAAGAGGCCTACCTTGTTTGTCCCTTCTTCTGTGAGGTCCCCTGGAAACCTATGGAGAGAAACAATCCCCTTCAGCACATGTTAGCACATGGAATGGACACACATGGGGAAGGCTGAGCTGGAGCAGGAAAGCTAGGCTTTTTATCTGGCATGAAGGCACATGCCTGTGATCTCAGCACATAGGGAAATCTGGAGGTCAAGACTAGCCTGAGCTACTTAGGACTAACCTGGGCTACATAGAAAGTTCCAAGCCACCTTCGGATATGTGACCTTGTCTCGAAAATTCTTCCCACCCCAAAATAGAGCAAAAATGTGAGAAGCCACACATTCATGCATCATGGTCACTGCTTAGGGGCTGCTGAAGGGTGTGTGACTCTGAGACCTAGAGGTGGCTTTTAGCCCATCCCATTAGCAACATTCAGCACTGCCACACCATGCAAGGTAGCTAGCCTCTTGAGTGCCTTCTGTCCTGATGGGACCCAGAGTTCTCTGGTTGGCATGGGAACAATGGAGAGTTGGGAGTCAGAGGTCTGAGGAGAATAAAGGACCTCTACACGTGATCCAGGTCAGCCACCCACAAGGAGAGTGGGGAAACAGGACTGGAAACCCCGAGAGGCAACCTGTAGGGACACCTCAGCTCTAGCTCATGTTTTTATGTGAAATTCAGGCTTATACCACAAGGGTTTCGAATTTTAAGAAATAACCAGAAATCTAGCTTTTAAATGAGAAATCTGGTTTTAATTGTTGGAAATTAATTTTGTAAAAACATGCAACACTATGCAGGATAAAGGGAGGGAATAAGAAAGAGAACTAAGACACTGTTGGGGTGTTTGACCAGGAGTCACCAGCTACCAGGTGGAAATGTCTGATGGGGACCATAGTTGACACATGTTACACAACTAGTGGGCATTCAGCCACCTGGCCACTGTGCCTGGTTTTGGCTTCTGAGACTCTTTCATCCCAAGAACCTTCTGGGGTCCTCTCTGACATTATGGGTTTGGGGGAGAGCCCATATTCAGATGCAACACTAGGCCCCCAGAGAGAGCTAAGTGATTTGCCTGATGGCAGAGACTGGGGGCTCTAAGTCCTGCATTTCAACTTTCCATGAGGGCACTGAGGAGATGAAGGCGAAGAGCCCACACTCGTGCCCATGAGTGGAGTGGATCTCAGGGTGGGGAAACCAGGCTGAGAGTTCTGTGGCAGAAGATGACAATGATTCTCAGAAGCCACTGAAGGATCCCTGACCCCCGTGCCCGAGTCCAGACCCTGCTGAGTTGGTGGCGCTTGCCCCGATCCTGGAACTGGCAATCCATTTGGTCTGGTCCACGGTGGTTCGTGCGTGGGGCAGCCTTCCAACGTCCTTCACAGTCAGGATGAGGTGCCTGGATGACTTGAGCAGCTTCACCGCCTCGTCATGCAAGATGCTGAGAAAGCTCTGCCCATTCACCTCCAGAATCTGGTCCCCAACCTGCCAAGACCCAACACTGTCACAGGGGCTGCCACTGTCCCAGCTCTCCTCTTGCCAGACTGAGATGAGGCCAATGAGGTTCGGGAAGGCTATGTGGGTGGCTGAGGGTCACATAAGAAGGACATGACAACTTGCTTCCAATCCCAACCCTGAGCCCTGCTCCTGTCACTAGAAAGGGGCACTTCCTATCTAGTGACAGCTTTGAGAGTAAGTCTACTATGATATTCCCCAAAGTCCCCCATCAGAAGCAAGCCAGCTCAGAGCCTAGGGTCAGATGGGCTAAGCACAGGATGAGGTGAGGGGAGTGAATGTAGACAGCTCTTATTTCCGAATCTGATTCTATACTGCTGAGATTTCTTATCTAGCACAATTTATTTTATATGCATATATGAGTGCACTGTATGCTTGTCTACCTGGTGCCCATAGAGGCCAGAAGGGGGTCAGATCCCCTAGAACTGGAGTTGCAGGTGATTGTGAGCCAACACACGAGCACTGGGAACTGAACTGGGGTCCTCTACAGGAGCAGCAAGTTCTAACCACTGAATCATCTTTGTCCCTAGCCTCACATTCTTTCATCACTTTAGAATGTCAGCAATACTTTTAAGTTACTAAAGAAAAAAAAAAACCCACAATAACTGAGACAACTAGCCATTCACTGAAGGAGTACACACTGCTGGGAGGTTATAAGACTCCCAG
This sequence comes from Lophiomys imhausi, assembly GCA_907164525.1. NCBI lineage: Eukaryota > Metazoa > Chordata > Mammalia > Rodentia > Muridae > Lophiomys > Lophiomys imhausi. The sequence continues at coordinate 935,774 of CAJQZJ010033958.1, forward strand.
CAGTTTTAATTTGTAATGTAAAACAACAGACAAATGAGCATTTTTAAAATGAAAAGATAAATAGGCAGAGACAAAACCACTAGTTTTCCAATAGAAACAAACCTGAAACAAAGCCAGAAGAGGCAGGAGGAAGATGCTGCAGTGTGCAAAGGGGAGCACTGGACCACCCTGAAGGGTGGGGACTCTATGGACTTTCTCTTGCAGATGGTTTTCAAGCCCATGGGTGGGGCAACATCATGCCTGCTGTAACCTGAGGGCAGCTGGCCCACTTGCTGGCTATTCTCAGCTATATTTCTTTTTCTCCTTCTGAGCCCAAAGTATCGATAGTGGGAGAGTCTGAGCTGCTTGCAGGGGTGGTGGTGCGTTTTCAGTGATGTGGCTGCCTTGGCATCTGTCATGCTACGTAAGTAACTTCAGTGATGTCATTGGCTCACTAAACTAGACCTGGGTGGAATTGTGTCTTTGGTTTGTCATTGACGCCTAATCTGGGGAAAAGAGATGTTTGTTTACTTCTCCTCAGGAAAAGTTAGACAATAGGATGCTACCTCTCAGCTTGTGATAACAGCACTAATGAGGGGAATTACAGGGTGAAAACCTGGGTCAATCTGGCCCTAGGCACATCTGCTTTCTATTCCTGTAGCCACTTGCTGCTAGGGAACCACGTGGCTTGGCTTCCAATCCAGTCTATCACAAAGCTACCTTCCTTAGGCCTGCCTGCGACAGCCAGACCTAGACTCTGACCCAACCATCAACTCTGCCTGTATTTCTCCAGCCAGCTCTCCAGTGAGTCTCATCCAATGTCCCCCTTCCTCCACCCTTGGTGGCTTCTCTCCTGGGTCTCTACCTGCTCATCTGGTGGTTCCTGAGTCCACACTTCATCTCTGTGGGTTTATATTCAGATGGCCACAGTCATTATTCAAGAGACTATTAACATGTGGTTAAGAGTGTCAGAGACCTTCAGATCCAGGTTCAAGTCCTGCCCCTGCTATTTCCATGCTATGTGACATAGCCCCACAACCTACCACCCTCCCAGTAGCTTTCATGCCCCACTTTCCTCAGGTGGATGTGAATTGGAGCTTTGGCCCAGGATTTTCCTCCTTCAATGTCTAGTTATCAGTGCCTGTCTATACACCAACAAATATTGGCACCCCCCGCAATGACATGTCCCTCTCCCTTTCCATTGTTCTCTCTAGTTAACGTCTGAGAACGTAGACAGCCCACTAGGCTCCCAATAAAGAATGTGGAGCAAGACCCAACACTGTCTTAGGGCATTGCCAGCAAGTGCTAGTAAATGCAGTGTTCTTGTGATAGTTTGGATTTTGTCAGTTGTACCTTGGCCCACCTTTCTTGGCCCACTCTGAAGCCCAGCACAGGAGGGCTGCCGTGGGCACTAGCCTTCCTGCGCATGGAGGAAAAATCTACCTCCTTCCAGGGTCACTTGCCTACAGTCTGTCAGGCAGCACCCCCAGGAGTCATGCTACTGTTCTGGAATCTCTGCTGTGGGGGCCACAGCCAAGGCTGCATCTCTCAAATTCCAGTGTTTTGTTTTCTTAAGTGTCCCTCTGCAGCTTCGACTTTTAATCTTCCTTTCCACACCCTTTATTTCAGCAGGCAGTTTAATTAAAGGCACTTGGGTCTGGGAGAACAGCTGTGTCTAGCCATGCTTCTGAGAGCTGGGCTCTGGATCCTGCTGGGGAAAGTCTGTAAAAAATAAGCCCATTCATAGGACTGTTAGGCCGAACAGGAAGACAGACAAAGCACAGCTCAACTTGTTAAACGGGAGCTTCAGATAAGTGGCAGATACTTAGAAGGATGGATGCATGGCCTCAATAACCAGGGCCACCATTGAAGTCCTCTCAGTCTCCCTCTTTGCTTATGTGAGACTCCTATGGCCATGGGTTTCCTGATGCTTACTATTTAGGCCTGGCAGATTCAAGAGAGGCTGCAAATCACCTGTAGGAAACAGACTGATGCGCTACTGTGGCTCTGAATGTCAGTCTTCCTCCTAGCTTGGATTCAGAGCCTACCACTTCTACCATCTAAGCCTGTGAGTGGTCCAGCACAGTACAAGCTTCATCTACACCATGTTAGAATCTCAGGGTGACTGGCTGAGCATTGCTCCCTTGGGCCTGCTGAATAAGCGTATTCCTATGGGGGGAAGGCAGAGGTTCTTCCCTGCCATCCAGCTGGAGAACTGCAGGGTGTGGAAGTAGGACACAGGTCACCCAGATGGACTGGAGCCCGATTCTCTCAACCCTTTTTGCCTCTTCCCCTCCAGGGTCAGCTGGAAACTACTGTATTTGAGGGGTTAGGGTTGAGCCCTCCATAATGCCCACCCTAATATCTGACCTGGTCCAAGTCACTCCACTATCTAGGTTCCTTTACTCTCTCTTGTCCTCTCCTTGTAAGAAGGTGTAGTAGTTTGTATGAGAATGGGCCCTATACACTCATGTTTTAATCCTTGGTCTCCAGAATTAAATTAGTGGAACTACTTGGGAAGGAGTAGGGGGTGTGACCTTGTTGGAGTGGGTGTGGCTTTGTTGAGGGAGATGTGTCACTTGGGATAGGTAGCCTTTCAGGTTTAAAAGTTCACACCAGGCCAAGTCTCTCTGTGCTGGCAACTAGTGCATCAATCAGGTGTGAGTCCTCAGCTGCTGTTCCAGGGCCATGCCTGCTTGCTACCACACTCCCAGACACAATGATCATGGACTAGCCCTCTGAAACTGTTAAACAAGTCAGTTAAAAAAAAAGAAAAAACAGCTAAATGTTTTTTTTTTTTTTTTTAAACTGCCTTGGTTGTGGTGTCTCCTCACAGTGGTAGGACAGTAATTGAGAACATAGGCTTCACGCACCTCAGCAGCTGTCAGGATGGACACTGTGACGTTTTAGTTGACAAACCACTCTCAAGAAAGGCCAGTGTGTCTCACTCAGTGTGCCCCATGGGTGGGGAGCTGTGTCTCCACCCTGCACCCATACTTTAGAGGGTAGACAACGATGACACAGTAGCCCAGTGGTCGGCACTACTTTCTCAAGTTATGTCCCAAGCAAGCCTCAGTGTTCTCATCTGTGGGATGGGCATGGTTTTCAAGCCAGTTCCAAGTCACTGTGGGAACCAGTAGCAATACCCAACACAGAGATAGGGACATGAGGCTCTTCATCTGTTTCCTTCCAAAGAGAAGAGACAAGTTGAGATACACCAAAGTCACAGAGGAATCGGACGAATAAGCAGCACCATTCTCTCAGGCTCTACCTTCAGCCTTTATCACCTTCATCAGCCCATCAGGAAGCAGGGGAGGGTTAGCCAGTGGTGAGGGTACTGAGAGTTCCACCTCTCCATTGCTTCTTCTTGTCTTTGGCTTGTGTTATGAAGTTGGAGGGGATTAATCTTACCCTCTCAAAGGAAAGCTAGAGCTCCATTCATTGAGATGTGACTTTTTTCTTCCCAGCCCAGAGTGAGATGTTGTGTGTATAGACAAGGTGAAAAAATAAAGGGGCAAAGATACTATGTCCATCACAACCTTCCCTGGGGTCTCCTACACATGGAGAAACTGAGGCTCAGCAAGGACATGTGGTAGCCATGGCAAAGCCCAGTCCTGAAGCCAATGCAGGGAGCTCTCAACCCTGGTCCATGGGCAATGTTATGGGCCATCTAATATTGCCCAGCTTGCTGCGGGCACTGGGGAGCATGGAGATGGAGAAATGTGAGAAGGCAGCTTTTTTTATTGGTCACGATAGCCACCCTTTTCGGCACTAGTGATAGAGGAGGAGAGCTGGACCATGGGAATGCCGTTCATTTTAAGGCAGAGAGAAACCTGCTCCATCAGCTCCAGACTACCCAGTGCCAGGTTCATGTTCTAGCACTCTGAGACAGTAGTGAGACACACAGGCACAGGCAGGGTACTTCTTTCCTCTGAACTTGGCCACCAGAAGACAGGATCTAGGATCCACACCCTACAATGTGAGGCCCACACAGGGATACCAAGGGAGTGGTCCCCAGAGGCAGCAGAGTGGCTCATGTGGCCTCCAAGAGACCTGAGAAAGACTTTTCCAGGGTTCTAAGCCTCTACCCATAAAATGGGAACAATATGCTGATGAGTGGGTCACCTGGACTACTGCATGAACATAGTTTTTTGAAGGGGACCTTAGAGTCTGGGTCCAATTTCAGATTCTGCTACTTACACATTAGGTGTTAAGAGTCACCCCATTTTCCAGTTACTGCTTCTGGGAAACTCAGAAAATATCAGTTGCTACCCATGAGTGCATTAGCATGCCCACAACTGTCTCCCACACTTCAAGCAGTAGATAGTAGGTGCTCATCAAACTCTTACAGGGTGAACCTACAAAGAGCACAGGAGATTGCCTGTGCACATCAGTGGTCAATACGTGTTGGCTGTATTTCTGAAAACTCCTGCTTATGTGACATTTATTACTCACTCAACAACTAAATCCTGCCATCCCATCCTTCAGAGTCCCTCCCGCCATAGCCGCCTGCCTCTCCTTCTGCTGCCAGCATCAGCTGACCACCTCCCAGGACTGACCACCCTGAAGCTCCCATTGCTGTCTCAATTGACAGACATCTGGGCTTCTGCCTAGAAGTGAATGTGACAAGACTGAAAATGTGGCCTTGTACCCCCAGCCAGCACAGTCCCTCCATTGAGCACTGACTCCTCCTTTAAGAAAAGATACACTATGAGGGGTCTTCTCAGAAAAATATTTCTCGTCTAGCCACACATACACACACACACACACAAAACTGCCTTTATGGATTTGCCAGCTTTTAATTAGGCAGAAGCTACAAAGGGGCTTTCTTGTGTGTCTGTGTAGGGAGAGGTTGCAAGAGAAGAACCGTCGTCAGCAAAAACTTCAGTTTTTTTTTCAAACAGTGAAAAAAGTCCATTGGCGTAGATAATGTCCTCAGAGGTTTCCTACATGATAATCATCTGATAAAGTTTTTAACTTGAAATTAAAAAAAAAAAAAAAAGAAGAAGAGAAAGAGGAGAAAAGGCGTGCTAGGTACAGCGAGGCATACCTAAAACCCAGTGCCTGGGAGCTGAGGCAGGAGCATCACAAGTTTCAAGCTGGGCTGGGTTACTAGCAAGGCACTGTCACAAGGAAACAAGTCAGGCAGCCAGCCATTCCTTCACCTTGTACCCTGGCTGTCCTTAAGCTTCACAGCATGAACACAGCAGGAACTCCACTCACACTGTGACAGAGCTTGAGAAAAAAAGAAGCAAGAGGAACTTGGGGCAGGGTGGCAGTGACTCTGAGATACCTCAGTAGAGGATGTTGGGAAAGATGTTTGCCAAGAATTTCATCCCTGTGCTGAGAAGACAGACAGGATCGTTCTCTTGGAACATTCAGGGAGAGGACCCCCGGGCTTCCTAGTTTGGCCCTTCATCCTTCCCAGGGCTCCACAGAACTGAAAGGTTTCATGGAACCTTCTATGGCTCTACTAAACCCCAAGAACCCACTGAAGTGGACTTTGTGGTCCCAAGTGAGGACCTGCTGATTACAGTATCACCACAGTTCACATGCCTGTTCTATTGAGGGGGTTTTATTGCAATTATGAATCTTTAATAGTTTTCCATGTCAGGTATAAAACTTTAATAGGCTTCCCCCACCCCTTTCACTACAAGTGAACAATGCAGTTTTAATGAGATAACATTAGTTTTCCCCAGCAGTTCAGAAGCTGGCAAACCTTGCCCGTATTTAAATAAACCATGAAAGATTGAGGTCAGTGTGAAGCTGGGGTGGGAGTCAGGACTAGGTTGAAAGGGGGTGGTCACACACTGCATCTCCACACACTTGGATCATGCCCAGGCATGAAAGGCAGTGGGCGGATGGCAAAGTCCATTCAGGCTGAATTCCAGCATGTGGCACCTTCCCACTTCTAGCAAACTTGGCAGAGCTGCAGGCTCCATGTGGAGGCCTAATCTAAGGCTTCAGATCAACAGTGGGAAACCTGAGGTCAGACAGGGGGAAAGACCCACCCAAGGTCAGACTGGGTGAAGGTCAGAGTTAGGTCCCAGAGTAAAGACCCAAGTTTCCCCTGGGTGCCTTCCAAGGCAAAATAACTAGGAGTCAGATGCAGGGACAATAACCGACATGGACCCTCCGAGTGCCTGGCTCAGGCCGCCCACCCACTTTGTTTATCTCTGACTTTGATCCCACCACCCAAGGCAGATAAACATTAGGCAAGGCTTCCTGTTTATAGATGAAAGCAGTGAAGCTCAGAGAGGTAAAACTGTTTACCCAAGGATGCGCAGCATGCCAGGGCAGAGTAGGATGACCCCAGATGAATGAGCTCCCTTCCCAGCCCCAGTGGAACATCAGACCATTAAGCATTTCAACTCAGATGACTTGCAGAAGTCTAACTCCAGCACACTGGAAGGGAACAACATAATGGAATAGTCTAAGAGTAACTGTTCCATTTACATTTAAAATTTTTTTTATTTTCCCCCTTTTATTAAACATAGATTATTTTCTCATACAATATAATCTGAGTAAAGTTTTCCTCCCTACTCCCAGTTTATCCAGCATTTACATTTAAATCAATTAAAATGAAATAAAATGAAAGCCGGTTCCTCAGTAGAGAATCTCTGTTTCTTTGACCACCTGTTATGATGGCTACCTTAATAAACCAGGCTCCTCTAACCAAATCGTGTTTGTGTTTTCCTGTAAGCCTGCACTTCCACCAGGCTTCCCAGTTCCCAAGCCCTGGTCTCCCAACCCACTGGCTGCAGGATCAGAGTCCATTTCCGGGACTCTGGAATCCTCATGCTGCCATCTTCACTCTGGACCAGTAGTCACAGTGTCTCCAAAGCAGCCCCCCAGCTCCATCCTCATCCACCTCTGACAATGGCTTTAAGAAGCAGGAAGAGGGCTGGAGAGATCGCTCAGAGGTTAAGAGCACTGGCTGTTCTTCCAAAGGTCCTGAGTTCAATTCCTAGCAACCACATGGTGGCTCACAACCCTCTACATTGAGATCTGGTGCCCTCTTCTGGCCTGCAGGCATATATGCAGGCAGAACACTGTATATATCCATCCATCCATCCATCCATCCATCCATCCATCCATCCATACATACATACATAAATGAATGAATGAATAAATAAAATGTTTTAAAAAAAAGAAGCAGGAAGAAATGAAAACTGATCATGTCACTCCCCTCTTAGTGCTGCCCCCACAGTGGCTTCTAAGTGCCACCCGTTCCTGTCTCCAAAGGGATCTTAGTGGGATTGCATCCCACAATTCCCTACCACGTTTTTTTTTTTTCCAGCGCAGCCCTACTTCCCAGCTCTGCATTCATCAACCAACAGACCTTTCCCTCCTCAAGAAGGCACAGACTGTCCCTCTCTCCCAAACACTCCTCCCTCCATTCTTCACCTGGAGTCCGCCTGTCAAATAGAACTGTGTCCGAGGCAGGGGTCACTGATCCTCCTCTGAGTGCCCTGTCACAGTCCGATTGTGCTGGACAGCAGAATTCAAAGCCTGTGTTCTGCACCTCTGGAATGGCAGCACCCAGAAAATGCTCAACAGAGCCCGGGGTGAGCAAATGAGCAGTTAGCTGAAGTGATGAATGAGCCATTGAGTCAAACTCTGGCCTTGAGCTCCTGCAGACAAGCATGGGACGTGCCCCTGTTATGGAGATGTTGGGTTTGACAAAGGTTGGCCTTGTGAACGGCAGGGCCTTGCAGCCCAGCTCCATAGAGTGAAGTAGGGAAGAGCAGCTGACTTTTCAAGCACATGGGCTGCAAAGAGGTAGAAAGACGGATCACATCACAAGTTTACTTTTGCTGGAAGCACAGAACCCTGGGAAATGGAATGTATTAGGCATCCCCTTATTCTACAAGAAAGGAAACTTGAGGGATTGGGAAATGGCTCAGTTAGTAAATATGCTTGCTGTCCAAGCCTGCCAACTTGAGTTTAACCCCTAGATGTCACCTAAAAAGCTAGATGTGGTGGCATGCACTTGTAATCTCAACACTCCTACAAGGAGATGGAGGTGGAGGGACAAGAATGCCTTGGAAGCTCTCTGGCCAGGTAGCTTAAAGTACACATCACAGTGGCAGAAACAAGAGAGACCCGGCTTCAAAACAGTAGAAGACTGCCAAAAGTTGTTCTCTGACCTCATTTATCCTCTGTACTCCACACACAAAGGCATGTGTATGCCTGTATTCACACACATGGATAGAATGAGGGAAGAAGGAAGAAAGGAAGGAAGGAAGGAAGGAAGGAAGGAAGGAAGGAAGGAAGGAATGAAGGAAGGAAGGAAGGAAGGCAGGAAAGGAAGACAAAATTTGGAGTTAAGAGGTGGGAGACCCTTGAACTTCCAGTCTACAGGGACAACTGGCCAGATGCAGCCTACTGACTCACTTTGGAATTTGCAATGGACCTCTCAGTTCTCAAGTTCAAGTCCACACCCTTCAAAGACAATTTGACCAGTTAGAAGACACAATAATAACAGGGGGAATCCCATTTATGAATGCAACAGAGTCAAATCCTTAGGAACAGACAAGAGGTACACAGCACCATATGAAATAGACTTGAAGTCATTCCAAACCACAAGAAATGGATTCAAAGGGCAGAGGCAGAGGCAACCCATATGCTGAAGGATTGAGTACTGCCCAGTTGCAGCTCTTTGCTCACTCTTCGCAAAGGCAGTCTAGTAAAAACTGCCACCAGAATTTGTCAGGAGTTAGCGTAAAAGTTCATGTGGAAAAATAAAATTGCACACGAAAGGCCTTCAATGTTTACTGCAGAGTTGTCACACAGTAGCTATTGCTTACAGCATTCCTTGGTCCACTCAATAACAGCAAAGGGGAGAGTCGCCAGGGTACCCAGCACATCCGAGCAGATGGAAGTGTTATTTTCCCAGGCTGCTCATGGGAGGTGGTAGACCCATGGGAGACTGCAGTGCTGGACCGTCCCAGCACTGCATGAGGCTATGTCTCAGTAGCTATGCTGGAAAATAATGCAGCAAAGAAAAAGGAGGACCTGGAAAGGCCTGACAGTGTGTGCTTCCAACCCTGTGGCACTGTGGACAGACAGGAAGATGGAGATAGACAGAAATACACAGTCCAGGTGAGAGGATGGGAGGGGCTTGGAGCTGGGAAAGGGAGAGACTAATGCGGAAGGAGGGTAAGGGGGCAAGGGGCAGCTGTGCTGGGCGGCACTAACGTACCCACTACATGGCATTAGTCATCTAATAAAACCCACAGAACTGTGAGCACAGGCGTAAACCACAGGTTCCTGTCAGTAATGTGAGCCACACCGGCTCATCAACCGTGGCGGGTGTGTCTCTTACGCACCAATACCTCAGGCTGCTACAGGTCTGGAGGGAGCTCAGTGGCAGAGCAACGAACTACTACTTCATGCCTGAGGCCCTGGCTGGACTTCCAGTAGTACGGAAATAAAATGAGAAAAATACAATAGAATAAAGAAGTAACAACTGTTCATGGAAACTCCATGAACAGGCAGGGGAGGGGCACTGTACTGTAGGCTCAATTCTTCTCTAAATCTTAAACAGCCCTCAAAATACATGTATTTGTTTTTTTTAATAAAATAATGGTATTAGTCAGATCATTTTAAAGTATGAATAATAATTTTAGAATGAAATTAATTTCAATTAATTAATCAGTTTTTTATTTAAAGTACTGAGCACTGAACCCAGGCTCTAGTGCATGCTATGCAAATGACTTCCTGCTGGGGTAGAGTCTCACTAAGTTGCCCAAGCTGGCCTTGAATTCACTATGTAAACTAAACTGGACTTGAATTTGAGGTCCTCCTGCCTCAGCCTCCAGAGTAGCTGGAATCACTAGCCAGTGCTTCCAGGCCAGGCAGTTCTTATCTTTAGATTTAAAGAGTAAATAAAAACGATGGAAAAGCTAAAATGCAAGAGTGATTCTGAAGATCCTGCTTCAGAGACGAAAGGGCAGCTGGGGCAAGGTCCCTCTGTGGTTGCTACAGGGTGACCCTGACTGGGAGGAGACAGGCAGTGGGACCGACTGGAGGCACACCAGGGACACCTGGAACCGCAATATGACACAGGTGTGCTACAGATCGCTATGGCAAAGGCAGACTTCATACCACACAGTGCTGGGCTAATGGTGACTGTCTAACAAAAGATACGCCATTTCACACCAAGGAACACATGCAGGGGGGAGAGAAGTCCTAAGGGAAAATAGTATTTCTAAATATTTCAGCAGCTGAGGCTGCAGTTTAGGGGAAACTTGCACACACAAGTTTCTGGGTTGAGTATTCTGCACTGTAAAACAAAACAAGAAAGCATTTCAGGGGGTAAATGCTAAGTTGCTCTGTATCTTGGGCATAAAGAAGCATTTTCTAACTAGAACTTGGATTCAACAAAAAGAAAGGGCTGCAGTCAATCAGTGAAAAAAATTACAATCTATGCATTAGGAAAGACCCCATAAAGTCAAGAGAAAATGACCATTGTGTACTACGGACGATTGTCCATAACACCACCTCTGTCCAGCTCGTACCTGTATTGGTGACGTTTCTCATCAGTGTGGTCAAATACCTGACAAGAAGCAGGGAAGGAGGGTTTGTTTTGGCTCACATTCTGTCTTTTCTGTTGCTGTAATAAGGCAACATGCCCAAGGCGGCATATAGATGAGTTTATTTGGTCTTACAGTCTCAGGGGATTGGAGTCCATGACCATCATGGCAGGGTGCATAGCAGATCCTGATCCATGAGAATGAGTTAGACAAAGATAACTGGCAATGCATTGGGCTTTTGAAACCTCAAAGCTTGCCCCCTCCCAATGATGCACTTTCTCCAACAAGGCCACACCTCCTAATCTTTCCAAACAGTTCCATCAACTAGGGCACAATTATTTAAACATACAAGTCTGTGGGAGTTATTCTCATTCAAACCACCACACAGTCTCAGGGGATATAGTCCACCTTGGAGGAGAAAGCATGGCAGCAGGCAACTCCATAGTGGCAGAAGTGGGCTGCTGGGATACTGTTCTCCCCATATCTTAGCAAAACAGAAAGCAGAGCTAGGATAGAAGGTGGGACTAGACATTTCACATTCAAACCATGAAGAAAACATAGCCTTTGCAAAAGAGATCAAGTTAGGGAGGTCAGAAGGGTGGGACACTAATCCAAAAGGGCTGGTGCCCTTCTAAGAAGATGAAGAGACAGTAGAATCCTTTCTTAGCCATGTGGGGACCTGGGGAGAAGCCAGACATAAAATCAGTCTCACCAGTAACCACACCAGTCAGCCATACAACCCTGGCACTCACCAGCCTCCAAAACTGGAGGAAATAAACATCCATTGTTTAGGCCACTGGCCACTGTGTCAATCAGCCTGAGTTGGTTCAGAGATGAGGCAGGAGTATGTGTAATATATAACATAGACAAGGACCAATTACTCCCAAGGCTAAAGGATGCTTAAAGTGTGTGTGTGTGTGTGTGTGTGTGTGTGTGTGTGTGTGTGTGTGTGTGT